>CM062817.1:1610634835-1611042335 GCA_031772625.1 Pinus tabuliformis | reverse complement strand
TTAGGAAGCAAAGGCTTTGAGGTCTCAACCTTCAGCAACGAGTGAAAGAACTCAACACAAAGGGACTCACTTTGGTTTCAAGAACACACGTAACACCCATTAAACACAATACAAAGACACTCACTCCTATAGAGTAGGCATCAACACATGTTCATACTGATGAACCAAATGCACAACAGATAACTAGAAGGACCTCAAATTGGTTTATATTTCATAAATTGAATTTACAGAGAATTTTAATGGATAGTTTACTATAGGTTTTGAGGCTGTTTTCTCAAGCTTCCTTTCTTTGAGCTCCTTTAGGTATACTCCCTTTCGTTGATCGAATTCGAACTCTACATATAGATATAACTCTTATTGAATAGAAAATATCATAATACATCAAAGGTAAATTGGACATATATCACAAGCTACTAATACCTCAACTTGGCACTTGTCACTTTTACAAAGGCCCACTTGGGAGAAGTTCTAAATCACCAAAAAAACCTAACAACCTACATTCCTTCTAGAATTGGGACACATGTGATTACATAAAATACCCACTATTTCTAATTTATACAAATTACATTTGAGGGAAATTTGAAACCTTTCGAAATTTCATGGCCCCCTTTGGGTGTAGGAACAATGGTTGCATAAGGGTTGATGGTCATGCATTAAACTCCCTAGGTAGAAAATTTATGGCTTCATAGTCATACTTCTTCAAATTTATTGTAGTCCTTCGGCATCCTATATTTTACGTTGTTGCTATTCATGGGTTTTTTCTAGTTGTCCTTCTACTATCTTCAATGTTCTCGGGTCCCATACTCTGCTTTGTTGTGGTCTCCTCACTTTGTTGGTGCAATATTTTATAGTTACCCTTATTCTTCTATTTATTTCCTCCTTCACCTGGGATATTATGACCTATTACGTTCCCATTCCACCACCGTTATGTGAAGTTTAATATTCAACAAAGGCATAATCCACCCAAGCTACTACTGATACTTTCTCTTCGATATGGTGTCCAAAATTTATATCAATTATGATTTTTATTTTATAACACAATGGACTTTTAAGAAAAATCCTTTCCACATATTCCTTTTGCAAGAACCTCATTGTAAGCATGCACCATTGATTGGGTGCTCCTTCACTGCCATTTTCCTAAACTATCCTTTCTTCTTTGACAAGTTTTATTCTTTCTTCAATGCAAGGCTACCCATCCTCTTTTAGTACCATGCATGCTTCGCTAATTATAACACATTTAAACCAACTCAAGATGCCTTCAAATTGTTGTTCTATTTCTAAATTCTTCTGATTACACATCTCATTAATTATACTTCTTGGGATTACTTCTTCCAATTTTACTTTGGAAGAATATTCTACCTCATGTAATGTGTTATTCCTCCTTTCCTTAGTGAGATGGCTTTCGTTCCTTCTACTTTGAATAATTTTTTGTTTCCTATAACTTTGTAAAAAAATTATTTACCCACCAATTATGAGGTTGCATTATTTCCTCGAGCTTTCCCTTTCACTTGTTAGGGTACCAGTGGAAAACCATGTTGGGCATGAGAAATGTGTCTCATATATATTTCTATATATAATTGTTAGGCCATCTTCATAACATCGAAGAAATTTTGCCATTAACATATAAAGAATAATTCCATAAGACTAGACCTTATCTAATGTACCATCATAGCCCTTGTGGTTAAAAACCTCAGCTACCACAAAATTTGGTGTTCCAATGGTTGTGTGCAAGAATCCACCTTCCAGTAATTGTCTAATTAATGCACTTAATCCAAAGTCTAATATTTTCCAGTTTCCCTAAGAGTCATGGAGAATATTTCCAAGCTTTAAACACCTATGGTAATATGTTGTTGGGAATATTTGCATGCCTCGTTTTCACTGAGCTATTAATGATAAAAAATTTATCAAATAATTCACCTCTAGTGACAAAATACCAAATAACATAGATCTTTCTCTGACTTGCTAAGACCTCATTCTTAAATATTCTATAAGGGTTTCTTGTCATAAGAATTCTCGTGCTACAAGAGCTTTCTCAATTGAAAGTTATATGGTTTATTGGAAAAACCCTTGTAATCACTAAGTGTTCCTTTACCATGTTCATTATCTAGTTCTGAAATCTTTGTTTATATTTCCTTCACCTTATTTTCTTGTTGAGCTCTATTATTGTCATCAAAGACAACATTTAGATCCTCACCTATCAACATACTTTCATATTCATTCAAAAAAAATTATTTACTTAAATTAAACCCATTACCTTAGCATCTGCAACTTCCTTCATCCCAAGTTCACCAAGAATTACATTCTCTTTTACCATCTCAAGTCCACCTCCCCTCATTTCATTAGAAAAATTGTCCCTCTCTTTTTCTCACAAGGACAAATCTACCTTATCTTCCTTTGTGACAACCTTTAATTATTGTCTACCTACATTAGTTGCAAAACCTACATTCACACCAACTTGGTTAGATTTATAATCACAAAGTTCTCTAGCCTCATCCTCTATCATTATCTTCTTTTGTTTTTCTATACTTTTCACACAATCAATGACCCTTTCAATGAATCTCATATCCTCATCTTCATCATCATATTCACCAAGGAATTCTCCTAGCTCTAGTTCACAGAGGTAAACATTTTGTCCCTCATACATAGTTTTCCCGACTACTTTCTTCTATAATGATACACTCAAACTATGCTTCAGCTTCTATTGTAGCATAGGCCATTTCACCTTTTTCCTCTTTAACACCATGGAAAATGTTAGGGGCTAATATTCGCAAGTGGGTTAATTTTCCATGATTTTTCTAAAAAAAATATTCGCCAATTTCCATTTTTTATAAAAATGACTCGCCCAAATTTTACAATATAAAATTATTCTACCTTAAAAGTCACCAACATTATATAGAGAGTATATATAAAATTGTTATAAATTTGAATAATTTTACAAATATATCATAGTTTTCATATTAGGGACTAGTGAGATTAGCCAAAGTTTTTAAACTTCAAGATAATTTTCCATCCTTAAAATTCTCCATGTTTAACACCCAAACATGATTTTGGTCTTCTTTAAGTTCTTGTAGTAGTTGAATTACTATATTGATAATTTCCTTTATCTAAACAAGTTCTCCATCAAATTCTCCTTGATTCATCCTTCACCTTATGCCATTGATTTTAGCATCTTCTTTACTTTTTTTGTGGGTTGCACTTGAAAATATATAATGACCATTAGTTTTCCTCTTTCTTCCAACTTTCAGAGAATCATACGACTCATTGTGTGTTGCAATCACGCCCTAGTAACAAATCTTATCCATTAACTTGTTACCCTAATATGTCACCAAACCTTATCTATAGATTTTCCTTCTGGTATTCTTATGGTTCTCTCCTCTAAAACATCCTAATCACTCCTTGCTCATCTAGGCTTCTACACATAATTCTCACGTCTTGGGAACTTCACTTGTTCTCTTGAATTATCCTACTACAAGGGTTCTTTTCCACAACTCTCTTCCTACTACTACTACTTGTAAGTTATCAACTTCTACTTTAGGTTTAAAACATGAGAACATTTTTACCTATTGGGTCTCCACAACACTGGTATCTTTTTTCATTCAAGAAAACCATTGGTTCACTCTTGGTTGTGAGCATTTCCACCATTTCTTCTTCAATCATTTCTTTAATATGCTTGGACTACAATTTCTCTGAATTTGATTATTTCTTGGTTTGGAATCTCCTCAGTTTTCTCTATCCTAGTTCTGGTTCTTTCCCCAATCATTGTATTGAAGTTATAATTCCCTATTTTTCCTATAATTTTTTAATGCTACCTAGAACCTCTACTTTCCATAAGCTCCCTTAGTATGTGGTTACAAGAAATTGAAAATTCTTATAATTAAACTATAGTTTAACACACAAACTGCATTTCCAATTATTAACATGAAAATATATGATGATCTCATCATCTTACCATATGATAGAATCTAATACACTTAGCTTCATTCATGCTTACATGATTTATCAACTTGTAACTAATTCTTAGAAATCATATAATTCCCATTACAAAGATTTATAGTGTGAGAATGTTTATTCAACAACTCAATTCAATTTTTCACCAATTGGCTACACATTGGATCTCCATTCAAATAGCATTTTTCCAATGGTTAACTTACCAACCATCTCAAGATCCAAATGTAGTGATTTTTACCCTTTTTCCAATCTTAACCATGAGTTGGGAATGTTCCTTAAGTCACTCTCTTGCCCATAAATAATATCCTAAATCTCCTCTTTTTTTAGTTGAAAACCTCCTCTAATCACTTCCTTCATCTGTTAATTCCAAAAGAGAATTGTTGTGCTTTGACACCACTCTAATTTAACTAGCCTAGCTCAGGTCTACTTCTTCTACTTTTCGTCTCGCATGAGCCACTACCCCAATTTCTATATCACTGCACACCTACAATTCATGGGCCATACCCAAGTTTTTGTTCATCTTAGACACCTTATGTTTACCAAACTTAAGGGCTTGTCCTCATGGGATTTTCCCTTCCCACTTGCACCCATGCAACCCTGGTAATAATCAAACATGTTTGTGTGAGGTGGGTCCTCCAATTTATAGATGTGATCAATCAAAATAGGTCGAAGGGGGCTGGGTGACCTTTAATGTCAGCGAAGGGGGTTGATTTTCACTTTCGATTCTGGCCCGAGGTTCCACCCTATTAGTTAAATGATGAAGATTAGGAAAAGGAGGATTGAGGAATCTTATCGATTGAGGGTGGGGGACCTAGCATCAACAAGGCAAGGTATCCAATTGTGGTTCTAATCTCTTTTGGATCATGTTCCAATGTCATCATAAGTGGGAATGATTTCTGTGAGTTATAATTCCTTTTGTTTCACCACCCTCTAGTTTTCACTCTGCCACCTGATTACAAATTCCACTAGTTAGGATTTGGCCCACAATTTTTCTTCGGCTTTGGTTTCTTCAATAGACATGCCAAACTTAAATATGTGATATGTACTAATATATAGAAATGGAGGGTTTAGGTTCCCAACCGTCATTTGGGAGTGAACGAACTCAACATAGAGGGACTCACTTTAGTTTCAAGAAAATATGTAACAATCGTTAAACTTAACAGAGAGGCAATTTCCCCTTCAAACAAGGAATGAACACATGTTCAAATAGAGGAATCAAATGCATAAGAAATAACTAAAAGTACCTTAAATTAGTTTATATCTCATAAATATATATGTACAGAGAATTTACATGGCTGGTTTACTATGGGCTCTCATCTACCTTTCTCGGGTTGCCTCTCTCTAATGTCCTTGAGTTATACTCCCCTCTCGCTGATCAAATTCTAAATGTACATATAGATATAACTCATACTAGCTAGAAAATATCCCAATAGATCAAAATTAAATTGGAAATCATTCCCAACATACTAACACCTCAACCTAGAAATTGTCACTTTTATAAAGGTTCACTTAGGCAAAGTAACAACTCTCCAAAACAACCTTTCAATCAAGATTCTTTCTAGAGTCAAGACATTTGTAATTGCATCAAAGACCCACTCTTTATAATTTATAGAAATTACATTTGTCATAAATTTCTTTCCCTTCGGAAATTTCATGACCCCCTTTGGGACTAGGTAAATATGGTTGCCTAAGGGTTGATTCTTATGCATCAATAGGGGAAACCTTGGGTTGCACCATCAAAAAAACCCCAAGGGAAATTAGATCGTATTTTAAATTCCTATGCTTGAGGGTGGGCCTTTCCATTTGAATAAATTTTTAAGTGCATGGCTATAGAGAGACTATTGATGTCTACTTCGATGGAGATTATATTTCAGTCTTCAAAAATTGAACAATTTCATTCAGGCCAAATTCCCCTAGCAATTGTTAGAGGGAGGAATTTATGCCCTTGGTTTTTTGTGACTTACATCCATATTTTTTAATTTTCTTCAAATTAAATGGCATCCTAAAGGAATTGTTTGTTTTCTAATTGGCGTATCTCTTTTGCATACTTCCTTTGAGAAAAAGAAATGTATGAAAACGTGGTTGAATGATTATGATTCTACCTTGCACAAGGGACAATAGCCTTGGCCATGAAAATATTGTTTTTGCAAGTTGTCCCAAGTAGGAGCCTATTTTTTAGAACCATGTAAACAATTTAGATTTGGAGGAAAATATAGTTTCCAAAGCATTCCCTCCTAGAATTAAGGGAGTTCAAGAGGAGAATTTGTTGTACTAAGTATCATATACACAACTTAAGGAGAAAAAAATCCCCTTGGACGCGGGGACCAGATAATACTATCTTTTGAATCTGAAATAATAACATTTGAGAATTTTAATGCTCTGATGAATGTTATCCAAGCTTCAAATTTCTCACCTCCAAGAAGAATTGGTGTCCCAAAATGGTCAGGGAAATTTCTATCTAATTCAAAGTATACCATCCCTCTTCATCTAGTATATGGATAAGAGGGTTTGAAATCTTGTGCTAGTGTTGACTTCCTATACAAGAGTCTTTGTCAATAAGAACTTTTGTAGCACTCCCTACCTTCCAGTTGAGAAAATCACTGATTAATGGAATTCCTTTGATGATTGTCTTTCATATTATGGAGCCATTTTTGGCAAGATCAAATTCAATCTAGAGTGGAGAGGGGTATGATATATTTTTACTCAGTGCTATATGCCCAAAGGTCCTTGCCATGGATGATATTCCATTCCCTTTGGGGGCTAGGTATTTTGAGAACAAAATGATATTTTTTTAAGCCCCATTGACCTTGGTATTTTGGGATGGCTATGTACTTCTAGGATCGGATAGAAAAGGTAAATTTTTCTTCCCTATTTGCTGAAATAATTTTTTTGACAATTTGTTTAAGTTTTTGTATAATTCCTACAGGGATCTAGGTTAATGAAGCCCAAAACACTTGGAAAGCTTCCATAGCTTATTTACACAACATCAATATCCATGCCCTTGAGATCCATTTATTGCACCAGATTCATTCTCTCTTTTCCATATTTTGCAAAAGCCATCTCTAGTCCGATTTGAGATATTTGAGAAGTTTTAAAGTAAAACATGGATATTTTATTCCAAATCCCAACTGATTAACATTTATGGATAAAATTTACTCCTCAAAGGCTTTCACCCTTTCTGTGATCCTCCAACCAAAGATGGAAAATTTTGCATTGTTTATCTTCATTCCTATAACATTAATGAATAACAAAGATAGGTATTTTAGAGACTGGAGGTGGGATATCTTCCCTTCAAGTAAAACCAAAATATTGTCTAGAAATAGTCAAGGTGAGAGGTTTCAACATTGGCATATTTAAATCACTTTTAAATTTCCTTGTGATTTTGAATCCATTATTGCTCTGCTTAGTCCTTTTGCAACAAGGAGGAAGAGAAGGAGTGAAAGTGGATAGACCTACCTAAGGCTTATTTTCATTTGGGATAATGGAGAGGTTGCTCCATTAATTAGCAAGGTTAAAGAGGTTTTGTTGATGCAGTTCATCACCTGGGTTACAAAGAACTGGTAGAAGCTTATATAAATTAAGAGGATTCTTAGGTATAACCAACTTACTTGATAAAAATATTTTGAGAGATAAAATTTATATAGAATCTCTCTTTATTTCTTAGTTCCTATAGAATGAATGCCTTCTTGGGAAAGGATAATGACATCATGAATATCATGATTTTGGAAGAATACAATTTTTTCTAGAGAAATGTGATTATACAAGACGTCTTTGAGGTAGAGGGAAATGAGCGTTGAAACGATGTTGCAGATAGAGTTAGACAAAGAAATCAGATGAACAAGGTAAAATGATGTAGGTGAATATGATTTTGGATTAAAGTGGAATTAAAGGGGGAAAGAACTTGTCATGAAGTTATTCATTATTCCATTATAAAGAGAAGGCCATCTACTATAACGTTATAACATTCTAGGTTCAACTCAATAAGGAGTCCATTTGACTTGGGGTTTTTCTTCTCTGGAAACTATATAAAACTATAGCTCTTCTTTTGTGACCTTAGTCATTAAGGAGATGTTCCCTTCGTAGTTTATAAATCTGGGGAAAATGTTGATCACATTTAGTACTTGCTGTATGGTGGTTCTCTGAGGAGTAGAAAAAATGCCCTTAAAATAATTACATCCTTCTACTAATATCTTTGAAGGAGGTTGCAAGTAAGCCAATATGGATTTTTGATCTCCCAAATACTGTAAATAGATATCCTTTGGTTTGAAATATTGTGAAAGTACATGGTGTTGTCATCCTCTACGTGTAGCGAGATGGATCTACTCTTCATCCTTCAGTCTTTTTCCTTTTCTAGGAGAAATTTCTCTTTTATCCTCCAATCCCTTTATCTCTTCCTTTTGACCCATTGTAGCCGTCTCTTGGATATTTTGCTCATATATTTTTCAATTCAGCCTCAATTTTAGCCAGGTATTTGTTGTGTGCTTCTTCTTCTTCTTCCTCCCTTGAACACTTAATAAAGAATTGGTTTTACATTTGTAGGATTTGGTGGGATTGTATTGTGTGGAGGCGGGAGGGGCCGATTGGGACTCTAGGGAAGAGGATTAAAAGGGGATCTAGTTGGATTTCAGTGATTCAATAAAAGTTGGGTTTTCAAGCCCAGAAGGATTAAGTTTGAAGGAAATTAGATACTTGGAGAGGAAGAGATCTAAACTTAGGAGAATGGGATTGTGATCAAAATACCACCAACCATGGATCTTGAACAAAACCGAGTGCTAGAGTTAACGAGGGCCTTTAAAATGATGAAATGGTCCGACATTTTGGAAATTCGATAAGATCTTGTCCTATTTTTTGACCATGTGGGCAGAATCTTGGTTGAAAGGATCTCACAAAATTCCATCTCCTCAATCAAATATATAAATAATTTCATTAGTGGGTCAATTATTTCATAGGTTCCCTAAAAATCAGTAACTCCGAATGTGAAATTTAGGTCCCCTTCCATGATAACAATTCCATAGTCCATGTAAGGGAGTCTAGGAATGTTTGACCAATAAACCTCATGATTTGTAAAGGGACCATACACATTATGAAAAGGAAGGTTTTTTCCATTTCTCTAGAGAAAATGGTCATGGAAAGCCAAGATTTGAAGGACTAGGTCGAAATTATACAAACCCATCTAGTGTATCATCTAGAGACAATAACCCCTAATATCCTAATTACATCCAAAGCAAGAAAACACCAATACCAGAGAATTTATTTGAGAGATGAAATTTCCTTTATTACTTCAACCATATACTCTTGTAAGAGTAGGATGTGAGGGAGTGGAGGTACGTTAGTCATTTCATAAACAACTTTGATGAGGGGTTGGTTAGTCCCTTGTAATTGAGGGAGAGGAAATTCATTTAGGAACTTTTGTAGTGATAGATTCCCTAAGAGCTCAAATAATGGAATTTTGTTTTCTAAGTGATCCATGCTCTGAGAAATAGATAGGTTTCCATTTCCTCCTCTACATGATGATTTTTGAGTTACCACTATGTAAAAAAACCCTAGTGTAGTCAAAATTTCCTTGAAGATTTCCTCAAACCAAAATATTAGGGAAAGCACTAGAAGATGAACCTAGATGGGAATAATTTTTTTTTTGGATTTCACATCAAAATCTATTGTCCAGGGTTTTAGATGGAGTACCCAATATCTCCCAAACCATTTTTCATTCAAGCACCTTTGTGCATCCTCTTTTGTCTTTGTCAGATACCCCATCCAACCCTTAACTAATATCAAGCATTTTGGGGCATATCCAAAAGACAAAAAAAAATTTTGGTCTATCCACCTATAGAACAACCATGGACACTCTTTTGCTAGCAAAATGCCAATTCATTTTCCACACTGAGAATCTCAATCAATTGCACACCCTTGCCTAGAACTAGGGAAGGCTCCTCTTTCTTTCTTTTGATGCACTTCCTCTTTTGTCTTGGTGGATCATCAACAAGTGGAGGTGAGAGAATCAAGAACCTAGGGTTTTTACCATCTCTGCTTTCAATGTCTATTGTGAAAAGGTTGCACAAGAAACTAGAAGTTGAGCTATAAAACTAACAACTAAAGATAAGGTTTGATGAAGGAGATCTACTATGTAGCTATCAAAATACTAAGTTAGTAGAATATAGTGGGGAGTGAGCAGAAGAAGGAGTCATTGGATGATAAGTTAAGTCTATGAAAGGGGGAGGGGTAATTTTGTCACTTGTCAGAGGGAGTGATCTATTTGGAGTTGATTTGGTCATTATTGTAGGAGGTGGGGTGGAAATTCATGAAAATACCTTGTACTCCTCCCTTCATCCTTCACTTGGAGAGCCCACTGATGATTTCCTTTCTGAAAAAGTAGTATTATTCAACTATGCGCCAAGGTCCTTGGAGTGCTACAAGGTTGGGGTGGAGATATCCAAATGATTTGCCCCCTATTGGGGTCCTTAGAAAAATCCACCTTGTCTTCATGCATTTTGTATGAATTGGGGGAATGGAAATATGTGGAGTGCACTGAAATGGGGGAGGGCCTAAGGCCCTTCAACGCTTGCAACCTGAATTATTTCATTTTGCGGAGCAAAACTTAAATCCTGACACTCCATTAACAAATTCCAATTATTGATAGCTATATATACTAATTGATAATTAGTGGATTAAAATAAGACCAAACAATTTATATCAACCACATTGACTAATGTAATTACACTGGTTGATAAATTAGTATTGACTACCATGACTTATTAAATATATGATAAATTTAAATAACATATATTAAATCAGCTATTAATTATTATATATACAAAATCTATAATTTAAATAAAAATAACTATATATAATATAAAGTAAAAATTTATAATATATATATTCGATTTTTTTTCCCTCCCATATATGTGGATTATTTAGATTTAATCGTTAGATTCCAGAGTCAAATTATTATAATAAAATTCGTTATATCACCTGGATAAGAATTGAAATGATAAAAAAATATAACAATCATTCCCAACGAATATCATATGTGATTTACATTCAATTTATATAGAAATTGACTTTTCGAATATTATATTTACTTCACGTACAAGTTATTTGGAAATTGGGCCTGGAGTATGCCTTAAAACTGTTTCTGCTTGGCTAAGAGCTTGTCTTCCTCGGACATAAGGAAACAGGTTAACGGCCCAAGACCCAGAGGCATCTGGCAGGAGTGAAAGTCTGCTCCCTTACGGACCACCAGCGGGTTATTTCAGGTGGCGTGGTTTTCCTTGATAACAGTGATGTGTCAACTGACATTCGCTGATAGCAGCCAGAAATGGCTGTCCTCATTGTTGGTTTGACAAACTGAGTTTGAAAAAAAAAAAAAAAAACACTACACGTTTACTTCATTCAAAATGTAATTCTCTCAAGTAGCTAAAATCCTTCCAAAAACAATTCTGTACACAAATGTATTTTTAAACCTTCTATGGATTTTCTCTTGTATTATTATAGAATAATTTTCATGTCTTACAGATGAAAGCTGCCTTACCGAGGAATATCTTGATGAAGTGAGAATCACTTGCATTCCGGGAATGCCCCCGCTGCGGCTGAGGGACCTCCCCAACTTCCTCCTAATCACAGACGTCTCGGATCCGCGTGTTCAACATAGTATAATTCTAGGCCAAGGTACATTATCAGCAGCTGCATTGATAGTCAACACATTCGAAGAACTAGAAGGCCCGGTCTTAGAGGCACTCAGACTTAACTTCGGTGTATATCCCATCGGTCCTCTGCTGCTCTCTCAGTCATTCCACCGTAAAGATAACGATGGATCCTCGGATGAATTGAGTATGTGGAAGGAAGAAAATAGCTGTCTCACATGGTTGGATTCACGGAATCCATGCTCTGTCATGTACGTTTCTTTGGGAAGCATTACAGTTTTGTCTAATCAGCAACTCCTGGAATTTGCATGGGGATTGGCTTCCAGCAACCAACACTTTCTGTGGGTTGTCCGGCAAGATATAGTTCATGGTGAATCTGCCATATTGCCCAAGGAGTTCATTGAAGAAACGAAGAAACGAAGGATAGAGGTTTGTTGGTTGGGTGGGTACCTCAGATAAAGGTACTGTCCCACCCTTCTCTGGGAGGGTTTCTGACTCAAAGCGGGTGGAACTCCACGTTGGAAAGCATAAGCGCGGGAGTGCCAATGATATGCTGGCCCTTCGGTGCCGATCAACATACAAATGCGAAATTTGTTTGTGAAGAGTGGAGCGTAGGACTGCACTTGAAACAGACCGTGAAAAGGGAAGAGGTGGCAGAGCTGGTGAGGAATTTGATACAAGGAGAGGAAGGAGTCAAAATGAGGAGAAGAATTGGAAAATTGAAGGAAAGTGCGAAGCGAGCGGTCGAGGAAGGAGGATCTTCTGACAACAACTTAGACAAGTTACTCCACCAAATTATTCCTCAAAAGAATGCATCACATGGCAATCAGATGGTAGGAGCAGACCTTTAAAGAACTCATCTGCAGCTAGAATTTGTAATGTTTCAGCACCACCTGACGTAGAATTTTACTTCATGACTGATGCAGCATCGTGATCTTCCAGCCTCGTTTCAAGCTCAAACATAGACGAGCTAAAATAAGGATACTTCGGTTCCATGTATCAGTTTAAGTCGTCCTCAAATGAATACTTATTCCTTGGAAAACTGTGAGGCATGGTGGTTAAACGGCTGCTACGGTTGCTCTAGTTATATATATATATATATGATCATGCTATACACTTTTTAATCTTTTCGTTGTTTTTTGTTTTTAATAACGAGGTTAAATCTGCAATACATAATAATAAAGATATAGTTGACATACATGGCAACCAATTATGTGATAGCTGGATAGGAAGATCATTTATAAAACGATAATACCTTTTTATTAGGTTTTAATGTATAATAAAATGATAATAAAGTTAAGAGTTTTTTTTATTATATAAGTTTTTTTTCCATTTTTTATTCATGTGATAAACGATTCAAAACCAACCAATATATATAGATCTATCTTAACTATAAAAATTATAAAGAATGAAAATGATGAAAAAACTATTTTGAAAAACAAATTCTAGCCCAAAAATTTTGGTCTTCCTTAGAGCCTTTTAGAGATATATATATGAAATTGACTTTAAAATATGTCATTTCTTATAGATACTCAAATTATTTATTTAAATGTCTTGGAGTATTCTTTTAAAATATGAGAGACACATTTTGTGCACAAAAGGAGAAAAATAAGTTTTTTTTAGTTATTTTATTTCCAAATATTTATTTAAGATTGAGAATGGTAGTTAAATATTTTTATCACATCTCTTGCACACCATACATATTTATTTATTTTTATTTTTTATTATAATAGATATTACTTTTTTCTTTATTCTCTCACACACACATTTTGAAAAGAGATGTGCCAGCTCAATGATGAATATAAAATATTACATATCACACTCATAATAAGATGTTGAATGTATCACTACACAATATTTACTTAATTTATTATAACACTCTATTTTATTATTTCTATATATATGTATTTAAAATTTAAAAACTTACTCTTATAATTTTATAAATTGGTGAAGAAACATTATAAATCAAATGGTATGCTTATTTACAACTACCAATTTGGTATAACTTTAATAATCAAACAATATCTTTATTTTAAGTCATAACCATTTGAAATATAAAGATGTAGTTACCTATTATACCTGCCGAAAGTAGCAAGTATATAGCAATCGATGTCGCTCTCCCTAGCATTATTTTCAATCAAAACGATAATTTTAACATAAAGTTTTCTATTCATATTTTATAAACGTTTTTATCAACCTATTAAATATTGACAAGTGTTTTCGCTCGCAAACCATATCCATTGAAGCCTTTGGAGTCTTATTGCATAGAAAAAATCACTTTTTCACATAAAGCTAGGATAAAGTTAAAACATAATAAAATATGAAGATGACTAATGCTAGCTTGGGTTAGCATTAGTTCATAATATTTTATGTTAAATTAATTTGCATGGGAAAATTTTTTATCCAAAGTTGCCTCATGACCTTTCTAGGCAATTGTGTCACCCCGTTACCATTCCAGTGTCACTGCTTGCTGCAACGTGTCAGCGATTTGCTGCCACCACCTCTCAGCATTTGGTCACCTGTCACCAAACATAAACTTATCGTCCCAACCATTGTGTATGTGCTTCTGCTTAACCAATTCACAAAGGTTAATTTGGCGGAGGTTGAGATTTGGCTTGATTGTCCATTAACAGAGAGCAGGTGGAAAGAGAAACACTTGGTTTCAATCTGAAAAAAATAAAAAAAAATATAACTTTCAATTTGCAAGCCCTTGAGTGGGCACAAATGATGGAATTGAATTAGGAAACAAGGAAAAGTTAAACAAGTGGGAAATTGAATCAGCAAACAAGGAAAAGGTAAACA
Source organism: Pinus tabuliformis (assembly GCA_031772625.1). Lineage (NCBI taxonomy): Eukaryota > Viridiplantae > Streptophyta > Pinopsida > Pinales > Pinaceae > Pinus > Pinus tabuliformis. Next base: position 1,611,027,945 of record CM062817.1, on the reverse strand, counting down.
AGTGGGCAGTAGAGCACATGAAAGCAGGGAAGCCTTATTGTTTTACTTGGTAATGTTTTGATTCCTTTTTCCATGTCAGAACATATCCTTCACAGTTTTTCCAGTCCTCATTTTTCCCAATCATAACCTCTTGCTAGTTTTTACGGAATATCTATTTTTATATCAGTGCGAGATAATTATAATTTTACGTGATTGTTTTATAGCTTCACATTGGATTTTCTATTTTTGCAGTTGTGGGTGCTCCAATTGTGTCCAAAGGGAAGTCATTTTTGGAAAGTCATTGGCGTAAGTATTTTAATGCTTATGTATTCAAAATGAGGTCGTTTTGTTGGTCTTAAAACTATGAAGAAAGCCCAACCCAGAGTTTCTGCTACTACTATACTATCACAACAGAGTTTCTGCTAACTACTATACTATCACAGTTACCACAGGAAAATCAGTTATACCTGGAAGCTGGAAGTCTGTGGAGATACAAATCTTAATTACTCTCTCAATGAAGTGACAAAGTAATACATAAAGAAATATGTTTTACCCTCCACTGCTATATGGATCTTGCAATCCGTTGGAGAATATTATATTGCTTCCAAAACATTTTAGCACCCTTCTTATGTTTTGGGTATCAACAAAAAAAATTAATGTGTACCATTAACAACTTCAAAGAAACTCAACATTCAATAATAGTAATCATTCTAAAGTTTGATCTTCAATAAATCTTAGGGTAAGATGGATCCATGGATTATCAAGTCAACGTGATTGAGAACTTACATGAACACCAAATTTTACTGTGATCCATTTCGGTATTGGTAAAATTCCATATATCCTCTTATGATCCTCTGCAAATGATTTCATGTCAAGTAGATCCAAGAAAAGCATTGTTGTATTCCTTGTCAAGATCATTAGTGTCACCATTTCAGTACAGGTATGCACACATACTATCAATATCATCAGTGAAAATGGCTTCATGTTGTTTGATTAAAAGATGGATGCAGGATTGTTTGATTACTTTAGCTTTCTTGAATTGGTTAGCCTTAGTTTGACTAAACAAGTACTCAACCTGCCAATTCCACCATTCATTGATATCTAGTTGAAGATCAAGAAGGCAACATTGGGGTTTAAGGTGAGGATGCCTTAGCAAATCAGGTGCCTATGAGGAAATAAAAAATAAATAAAACAAAAATTAGATAAGCTCAACTAGCTATTTGATTGACACCCCAACCTCCCATACAATTATTATCATCCAACAAACTAGACTTGGGACAACAAAGTTTTCAAGAGGAGAATAGGAAACACATAAAATGCTAACAGAAATAAAATTTATTTCCAGACAGATTGGCTTGACGATTACCATACTTGGCTTACAGTATGGCAGTAATTGAAATGGTATGGAACATATTTTTTAATAGATAATATCATTGGATATTGTTGGCAGTAAAAAGAAGTTGTCTATTCAAGTGGTTGTCTATTGAGGACTGTAGACATGTACACTATGTAGAGGGTAGCCATTCAAACAATGACCCATGCCCAAAAATTACCAACCAAGCATTAAAAAAGCTGCTCAGAAACTTAAAAGAATGCAGCCACACAGGAATAACTTGTATGAAATGCCAGTAAGCACAATGACCCATGCCCAAAATTACCAACCAAGCATTAAAACAGCTGCTCAGAAACATAAAAAAATGCAGCCACACAGGAATAACTTGTATGAAATGCTAGCAAGCATCGATGCTTTCTCTGATGGGTTATGATTGCCCTTCACCTATATAATATAGAAAAAACAACACCTCCAAATTGGCATACTATGGGAGATAAAATGAAAAAGCTACAAATATTTTGAAAGAATCTTTCAACGCAATACATTATTAATCTTGATACATACTACATGATTGGTTTGAACATTATCCCAAGTGTTTGTAGACAAGCAGCAACGAATAACAAAGAAGCATAGTTTTATAACAATATTAATGTTCACGGCATCGACATTTTATCCATACACCCAAAATCACATCTCATATTCGGTAGGTATTCCACTGCATTGCAGTCTTGTTTGAGATGAAAATTGAAGAGTTGAAACTTATTTGAGATGAAAGTTGAAGAGTTGAAATCTGAGACTAAAAGTAAGGGAAGCTAAGTGCAGAGTAAGATGAAATATTTCAAATAAATAATTTTGAAAAAAATTGGAAATGCGTATAATTAAATTATTGAACAAGATTTTCTAAATTTGACTACAATTAGTAATGTTTCGTGTTTATATTTATAATTGGACGCATATTTATAATGTGTTAAAAGTTTTCTTTTAATTTAATAAATGTAAAAATAATATATAACGTATAATTTTGTTTATATTAATCTTAAAATATTTGTAAATGGGTTTATTCATTGTTTAGGTTTATAATATTAATACTAAGATTTAATATAATTTTTTTGGGATTATAATTATGGTTAATCATGGTTTAACGTCACATTGTGACAAATATTTCCTCAATATGAAAATAAATGATGGTCAATCATCATCAACCATGGTTGAACATCACATTGTGACAGAGCTTGTCTCAATATGAAAATCAATGATGATCAACCATGGTCAACCATGTTTGTTTTAGGGTCTATAATATTTATCTTAGAGTTTATATACCTTAGTATTACAATGTTAATCCCTTGGGTTAAATATTATTTCTTTGAGTTTTTAGTATTAAACCCTTGTGTTTATTAGTGCCTTGGGTTTATAATATCAATCCCTTGGGTTTATTAGTCTAAGGGTTCATATTCTGAGGGTATAATATTAATGATAGGGATTATAATAATAATCCTAGATTTAATATAAATCCATTGGGTTTATAATATAAATTTCTGGGGTTTATAATATTAATAGTCTGCTTACATTTATAATAATAATCCCAATGGTTTATAATATTGATCTCTTGGGTTTTTAATATTAATTTCTTTGGTTTATTACTATTCCCTTGTATTTTTTATATTTATTCTTGGTTTTATTAATTCCTTTATTTATTGATCCTTTGGGTTTATAATATTAAATCCTTTGGGTTTATTGATCCTTTGGGTTTATTCCTTGGCTTTATTAATTCCTTTGTTTATTCATCCTTTGGGTTAATTCCTTGGGTTTATTAATTCCGTGGTTTATTCATCCTTTGGGTTTATGATATTAATTCTATTGGTGTCTTAATTCCTTAGGTTTATAATATTAATCTCATTGGTTTCTTAATTATTTGGGTTTATAATATTAATTTCATTAGTTTCTTAATTATGTGGGTTTATAATATTAATAATACCTTGGGTTTATGATTCTTTGACTTTATAATCTTATAGTTTTTTATAATGATCTTAGATTTTGTAACACCCATGGTGAAGATTCAATGTAATAAAAGTTAAAAACAATAACCATGATTGATGGGACATTTATTCCAAGTTGAATGTTGGGCAAGACATCCTAGGGGGTATTCATTTGATTATTTATGGCTAAGGAAATTGAGAAAGGCAATGACTAAGTCTTTGGAAAGGCAAAAAGGTATTTTGACACATTTATTTATGAAAATAATGGAATTAATGAGAAAATGAAGGTGAAAGGTCATAAGATGCATGTGAGGACGAAAATGAAGGAAAATAATGGAAAATGAAGAAAATAGAGGCCTCATTGACAAAAGTCTTTTGAGGATCAGTTGGTAACATTTTTTCAGTTGAGTTTTGGAGATCTCTCATTATTCTCTCTCTCTCTCTCGGACACTTAGAGTTCCTTGGAGCACTTTGGCATTGGAGCAAGAAAGGCAAAGAAGGCAAGAGGAAGCAAAGATCAAGGTGGAAAGGGTAGGATCAAGCAGATACAATGGGCTTCATTGTAGATATTGACTTGCATTTGTATTTTCCTAGCTAGATTTGGCATGAGTTGGATTGCATGTGGTTCTTTTCTATCATGGCATGGGTTTTGTGAGCTGTGACCATATTTTCAGCCTAGCCTTGCCATTTCCTTATAGCTTTGATTAGATCGGTTCTCTCATTTAGTTTATGTGGGATGATCAGATTGGATTGAAAGCCGTGTGGGGCGGATCTTCGAATTGACAAGCACATGGTCTGAGTGGCCCCTGAACCAAATTGAGTATCACAAAACCATTGGCCTTGTAATCCATGAACTAGACTGTGGATTGCGATAAAGCCATATTGTGTGCCTCAGTGGGCCTAGGAATCCTTACCAATGAATGGTGGGTTATACGTTAAAGCCAAGAGGTGGATTTTCTCTCCCTTGCGCCTAATGGTGTTGGGATGGGATGCACGATAAAGACTGGAGAGTATGTCTCGGTGTAAGGCTTAGTGATCCCTAGATTAGAGTATGCATGCATGGTAAATCCTGAGAGACTAGGAGGCACTCCAATTGCGCACAATGGAGGTGGAGAACTCTCATGGCATCTATGTTGATTGGTATTTTTGGTGTGTACTATGAGTCCCACATTCATGCTTGGAATATGGCACGGGGGTGATTTGTTAAAGAGAGATTTGGGTTAGAAAATCTATGGTAGGGTGGAACATGGTAGTCCCATCTCTGATTGGTTCATTGCATTTATTAATGATAAATTCATTCCCTTGATTTTCATGTGTAAATGTATTGATGTATATTTGGATTTTGATGTTTGATGTGTTTATGGTATTTTGTTCTTATTATGTTGTATATATGTATATTTTATGATAGCAGCTATGTAGGGCTCTCAACATGTTTTTACTTGTACATGAATGGATAATGTGTCTATGACCTAATAGATGATAGTGCAACCAATGACATGAGGGAACAATGGTTCATAGCGATTCTCATATAAGTATGAGATCCCTACACTTAATTATGTTGTTTACACCTGTAGGTTACATGTTGATGATATGTTTGACGAAATTCCTGTCATGGCTAATAGGGATCTGGTTATGATCTTGTTCAACTTATTTCTTTTGCATCATTGTTTCCTTGTACTTTCACAGATTTGAAGATATCACTCCATTCTTGGTAGTGACCTAGGCTCTAGGCCTTGTTATAACTCAATATTTTCTCAAGGTTAAAGAAAGAAATCACCAAGGTAACTAGAAACCACTTTTGGAGATCAAGACCTAGCCTTCCTCATGCTCAGAGAGGGCTCTCTCTTTATAATTTTACTTTGTTTTAGTTATGTGATTTTAGGCTAGTTATGAATGTTCAAGAGGTTTCTGATTTATATTTGAGATTGGGTGGTGGGATCTGCTTGGACATATGGATAAAAAGATGTATTTTAGACCATTGGGCTATGGAGTCAAACAATAAGGAAGCAAAACTGGATTAATTCACTAAAGGGAACTTTCAAAGGGAAAGATAGCAAAGTGTTTTTCAAGTCTTTGAGACAGAGGGGTGAGAGGGTTTCACTCGGGGTGAGAGAGAAGTTAAGGGTTCTTAGACCGGATAATGAATGAGGAAGGAAAGGATAATCAAGATCAAAGGGAAATTAAGAATCCTTTAACCTGGATATTCATGAAATCAATCTAAACCAAAGAGAAATTAAGAATCTTTAATTTAAATATCATAAGAAAACATTCAAATGAATAACTATTAAGACAAAGTGTAATTAAACAAGTTCTGAACTAGTATTCCAGTTATAACATTTAGATTTGGAATAACATTAAAGATTATGAATAACTTGAGAAAAATGACAACAATGCATGAGAATAATTGTCTAAAATTCACTTAACACATGAATCCTTTGAATGTCTGATCTTTATTCATCAATCCATCTTACTGGCTCAGCAAAGATGCAATGGCCTTTTGGGTCTTTTGATCAAAAAGTCTATAGAAATGTCTAGGAGAGTCCACCATAAAATACTTCAAATGAAGAAGTATTTATAAAAATTCTAAACTGAAATATCTTGAAAAAATATCAAGATTGGTTTTACAATTATCTCAAACTGTTTTACATTAATAGAACTTAAATAAAGGACACTCAAAACTAATGAACCTATTTGGCACTATATTTATGGATTTATGGTGACAAAGAAGTGAAATTCAAATTTGATAGCAACTCTTAATTGATGATAAGGCTTCCAAGTCACTTACTACCCCCTTCTTTTGTGCATTTTTCCCCATAAATTCTGCGAAATTAGGGTCCAGTGACACCTTTGTATATCTTAATCCGATATACATATGTAAAAAGTGAAAGCGGTTATTGTAGATACATATGTTATTGAGATAAACCTCTCTCAGTTTCCAAAAATGCATCTCCCGATGTTCACAATATTCTCTTCAAAAAGATGTCAAAAACAAGACTTTGCGCAGTCCAAAAAATAGGTTGTGAAGATATGCATTTATCCCCCTTTTTTAATACCTGTGTAAAACATGAGATAGGTTTTTTTAGACTTCCCTTTCAAGAACACAAACCTCCTCCAGTTTCTCAAAATGCATCTTGGATTGGCCACACTAGTTTCTGCACAATTATGACTTAAACAGGAAATTTCTGGAAAATGTACCATTTCTGTTTTGATTTCATCTTTCTTCACTTTGATTTTTCAATCTGATACACTTTTACCGATACTCTTTCATCTAATATACTTTTACTTTGATGACCTGTCAATATCCTTTACTGTTTTTTTTTACTTTTACTATACACTTTAACTTTTTACTGTGTATTTCACCAATAAATTATTTAGTTTTTTATATGTATCATCATATGGTAATGCAAATTGATCAACTTTCTATATGTTTGTTCTGTTTTTCTTTTGACTGTATGCTCTATCTGGTTCCTTTGGTTTAACAGTCAATGTCTCTATGTGAATGATTTATTTCTATGTTCTGTGTATAACTGTTTGCTTCTTTTGAATGAAGGTTTTTAAATAGATTTCCTTTCGAGTCTTGGAGTAAAAACGTTTTCTGACTAGTATCAAATTTTTTTATCCAAGCTCCGGTCTTCTACCAATTACCTGCAAAATACAACAATTTGTTAATGAAATACAGGTCTGTGAGGAGGTGACTGGAGGCCGTATTGAAACTAGCAAGAACTGTGGGTAGAGTCTGGAAGGTGTTCGGGAGGGAATCCATGGTAAAATCATGTCTCAAAGGCTCAGGGTGGAACCGGAAGGGTTTGATAGGTTTCACTGTGTAGCTGAGTAAAAGGCATGAAAATGAGCATTTTCGAGGTTTTAACGGGTAATCGGTAAATTGGTGCAGAATTTTATATTATGAACAGTGAGTGGTTTTGGGTTTAGAGGGGAGGCGGTATCAGAGGCCATCACACCACTTTATTGAGCAGGCGGTATTTCGGTGAGCACCCAATCTACCTTAACGCTTGATATGTAGCAGATGGGGGCCTGAGAAATACCACTTTATCAGGCGGGTAAAGGTAGGACATCGGATGAACCCGATATGGCTGTGGACCGTTGGATTTGGGTGTTGACGATCGGATCACATTCGGGTGACAAATTTTCACAGATGAAATGGGCAGAGGTTTCAGGGGGGCTCAGAGCTTTAATCTGTGGAGGTTGGGATTATTTATGAGTTAAACATGGGATTAAATGATCGGACGAGGTTTAATGAAGGGATTATCTTAACTTTACCGAGAAGTGGTGAGTTAAGAGGGTTTTGTCAGGGGTATGGGATAAAAGTATAGTTTATAATTAAACTAATGGTTGGGGTATTACATATGAGATTTATTTATATATGGGAAAAGGTATATCGGGAGCTATATTATTATGTTAAAAATTAATATGAAGTGAAATGAGCGGAGTGAACATACCTATAAGAATAATGTAATATTTTTGCATTTTCTTCACATACACTTATACTTAGGATAAAATCTTTTTGTGCGTATTTTGAATGAAATGGAATTTAGCATGGGGTTGTTTACTTTTCATAGGAAAATGGAGTTTAACCTTAGGAAAAGGGGTTTTATTAGGGTAATGAAGGGAAATGACTTTTATGAAAGGAATTCTAACACTGGATGTCCATAAGTCATTAAGCCTAGGGTCTGGTCACACCGAAAGTCAGAGAAATGCTCTGAGCCTTTATGCCTTAAAGGATTTTTAGTACTAGAACATACTTGTGGATAGAGAAATTAGTAAGTATAGGGATGAAATGAATGAGGGGAAGCCAATTGAATCAACTTGTAAACCTCTTCTTTTTATTTCTTAATTGCTCCTGCACATTGAAACATATGATTAAGCATAATAAATGTGCTTTTGTCCAATCAACTTTATACTTCAGCAACCTTTCTTCTACTTACCCATTACTTACCTTAACATTTTTTCTTCACTTATTTTGGTGCATTTAAGCTAGCAGACCCTTTTATTTCCTTTTATTTTATAAAACAAACTATCTACTTCTAAACTTATATCTTCCAAGGGTTCATAGTAGACTGATGAGTTCCTTTCATTTTCTATACCTATCTAATGATCTGCCAAGGTTAAGCTGTTTGGTCAGATTTTATTCTCTAACTATAAACATAAAATTCAAAGCATGAACTAGTCAAGATTAAGCAGTTTTACTACAATGGGTTGTTTCGTGTATGATAAGATGCACACAACCATTATTTGTAGAAGAAGTAAAATAGTAGTGGCATTTACACTTGCACACTTCCATGATCTTTTTTTGTGTTTGGGGTTCATATATTTTCATTTTTTGATCTTTTCTTATTCTTTTTGTCCTTTAATATTTCTTTTAGGACATAACCTCTTTACATTTTTTAATTTTTAATATGGAAAACATTCGTAGAAAGCAAAGGTATGTACAATATTACAAGGCTTAACCTTAGCCAATTCAAAATTATGAATCCTATCACTATAGGTCTCTAACAGTGGCTCCACATGGGGATGGAATTTCCTGGAAAAATGTCAAGAACTTTAAGATTAGTAGCCTTTGAATTGTGACTGAAGTTACACTGTAAACTATTCTTCTCTGATTTCTGCCTTCTCATATAATCTCTGTGACTGAAAATCTTGAACTGAAATCATATCCTTTTCTGCAAACTGAAATCTGACACATGTTGTACTGAAATCTAATCTGAAATAAACTTGTCGCTGAGAAACTAAATTTATTCAAACTAAAATCCTACCTGCTTACTCTAATCAGTTGTCCAAATGCTGGTTAGGTAAAATGAAATAGCCAATGTAACCATTCAAGTATCATATACACTGGTGAATTTTGCTGCTTGTGCTTGTTTGTGATTAAAACTAAGATTCTGAAGCCAATTATAACCTTGTCAACGAATGAGAAGATAAGGAAATACTTGATTTCCTTTTTTGACTCTAGAAACTGTACAAAGGGATCTTCCAAAATATATACACTAATGTTTAACTGATCTAGGCAACTATACAATTGTTCTAGATGGCCTCCATGCCATGAAAGTGAAATGTCATTTTCGTCTTTATCACCATGCAGATTCTCAGATAAGCTTTGTGATGATATTTCTACTGATTGAAATGTCTGTCTGGTGAAACCTTTATCATCTTGATTTTGAATCTCATAGTTAATTGATGGAGAAAACTTCTGATTGCATTCATGATGTAACATATCATCTATTGGATCATAAAAGACGTGGAAGGATTGTTGAAACCTATTACATATGGGTTTTAATGGGACTTCATGGTTTTTTGCATGATGTTCATCCTTTTCTTTGGAGATATTATACCATACTCCCTTTAAAAACTGAAATGATTCAAAACATAGTGGTATAGAACTTTCCTGTGGCATCTGATCAGACGTCTCAATAGAATTCAATAACTGCACTTGTGAAACTGAAGAATCCTTATTAAGATTTTCATTGTCTTCTTTGTTGTCAATATCAATACCTAAAGACTACTGATTTTTTATTGCTTTAAAGTTTTCTCCAATGAACTGAAATGAAGCAAAACAAAGAGGCAAAGAAGCTTCACTTATTTCCAATTTTTCTTCACTTTCTTCCTCACTTTCATAGCTAATATGAATAAAATGATCACTGTTTTCAAGCTGCTGAAACAGAATTTCTTTATTTCCAAAACTAGTTTCTGATTGCTCCGTAAAGTTAGTTTGGATTTGAAGAACATAATTATCATCATACTAATCATATTTAGGCAAATCATTAAGAGAAGTAATGCCATCAAACATACACATTAGATCAGCATATGCCTCTCCACCTATTGCTCTATAAATCGATCTTCTAATCTATGGTAGTTGGAATTAGCAGGAATTTTTTCATGGATATCAATCTCTTCTTTTTGTGAAATAAATGTGTCATCGTGATTTTGAACAAAAAAATTATCTTTCATGGTGATCTTCTATATCCATTCCTCTATTTTTCTTACCAAAATGTTGAGTTTTACCTCTACAATGTTGTTCTTCTCCATTCATGCTTTCAACTTTTCTCTTCTAATTTGTAGATTAACTTCTACATCTACTACAATGTTCTGCATGTGTTCCAATGTTGAGGGGTTTCTTTCTCTTAGCTGAAATTTTATCTCTAGATCAGATGCTTTTGGATAATGCAAGAGAGCTGAATCGGGAAGAGATCTTATATTTGATGGCATTGAATCATATATTTGATTAAATCTGTTAGAAAATTGTTGTATTGTTGCATTTGACTGTCTTTTTAACTGATTATATTCTTCTATGATCTCAAAAAGATTGACTTTGATTATCCATCTATCAAGGAAAAATTTGACAAACTGTTGGAAACTTGAGATGCTTGCAATAGGTAGATTCTTGAACCAACTCTTTACTCTACTTTGCAAAGAAAGAGCAAAAAGCTTGATTCTAACATCATCTTCATCAATCTAAAATAAGTCCAGATAGTTCTCAAAACCTTGAGTATGTTTTTGGGCAGTGATTTTACCATCTTCTCCATCAAACCTAGGGAGATACTTGTAATAATTGTTAGGGAAAACATGGAGTGTAGGAGGTAAGATGAGTGGCTTATACCTATTAGGAACTTTCCAAGGTACAACAATATGTACATGGATTGTAAGATCATTCTTGATTATTTGAGATTTCTTGATTGGAAAATGATCATCATAAGATTCAAAGGAATGCTACTCAAATGTGTAAGTAGATTTTATATTTACAATTTTCAAAGGAAAATAATTAAAAACTAATATAATATCTTCTCTAAATTACAATATACATTGAAAAACCTTCTCGATGAGAAAAAATATGATGTCTTGGATAACAATCCAAGTTAGAAACCCAATCTTCCCATATTGTTCTTTCATGATCATTCCTCCAGTGGAGTCTTGATTGTGAAATTGATTTGGAGTTGCGAGGTGGATCATTTTAACCTTTGTGTGTCTGATCATTGTCCACCATCATAGATCAGATCTGAAGCTGTAAAATATTTCTGAAGAAAATGTTAGTCATCCCCAGTATGGTCACCATTATATTATCACTCAGAATTTTCTCAGGTTAAATAAAGAAATCATCAAGGTAACTACAAACCACTTTTGGAGATCAGGACCTAGCCTTCCTCATCCTCAGAGAGGGCTCTCTATTTATAATTTAACTTTGTTTTAGTTATGTGATTTTAGGCTAGCTATGAATGTTCAAAATGTTTTTGATTTGAATTTGAGATTGGGTGGTGGGATCTGCTTAGACAAATGTATAAAATAATGTATTTTACACCATTGGGCTATGGAGTCAAACAATAAGGAAGCAAAACTGGATTAACTCACTAAAGGGAGCTTTCAAAGGGAAAGATAACAAAGTATTTTTCAGATCGTTGAGACAGAGGGGTGAAAGGGTTTCACTCGGGGTGAGAGAGAAGTTAAGGGTTCTTAGACCCAGATAATGAATGAGGAAGGAAAGGGTAATCAAGATCAAAGGGTAATTAAGAATCCTTTAACTGGGATATTCATGAAATCAATCTAAACCAAATAGCAATTAAGAATTCTTTAATTTAAATATTAGAAGAAAACATTCAAATGCATAACTATTAAGGAAAAGTGTAATTAAACAAGTTTTGAAGTAGTATTCCAGTTATAACATTTAGATTTGGAAAAACATTAAAGATTATGAATAACTTGAGAAAAATGACAACAACACATGAGAATACTTGTCTAAAAGTCGTTTAACACATGAATCCTTTGAAATGTCTGATCTTTATTCATTAATCTAGCTTGCTGGCTCGGAAAATGATACAATGGCCTTCTGGGTCTTCTGATAAAAAAGTCTATAGAAACGTATAGTAAAGCCCACCACAAAATACTTCAATTAAAGAAGTATTTATACAAATTCTAAACTGAAAAATCTTGAAAAAATATCAAGATTGGTTTTACAAATATCTCAATCTGTTTTACATTAATAGAACTTAAATAAAGGAAACTAAAAACTAATGAATCTATTTGGGACTATATTTATGGATTGATGGTGACAAAGAAGATAAATTTGAATTTGATAGCAACTCTTAATTGATGATGAGGCTTCCAAGTCACTTACTACCTCCTTCCTTTGTGCATTATGCCCCATGAATTCTGCAAAATTAGGCTCCAATGATACCTTTGTATATCTGAATCCGAGATAGATATGTAAAAATTGAAAGAGGTTATTGTATATAAGTATGTTATTGAGATAAAAATCTCTCACTTTCCAAAAATTCATCTCCCACTGTTCACAATATTCTCTTCAAAAATATTTCAAAAACAGGACTTTGCACAGTCCGAAAAATAGGTTGTGAAGATATGCATTTATCCTCATTTTTGTAATACCTATGTAAAAATTGAAATGGCTTTTGTAGATTGGTCTTTTAGGAACACAAACCTCCTCCAGTTTCTCAAAATGCATCTTGGATTGGCCACAATAGTTTCTGCACAATTATGACTTAAACAGGAAATTCTGGAAAATGTACCATTTATGTTTTGATTTCATCTTTCTTCACTTGATTTTTCAATTTGATACACTTTTATTGATACTCTTTCATGTGTAACACTTTTACTTTGATGACCTGTCAATATCCTTTACTGTGTTTTTACTTTTACTGTACATTTTAACTTTTTACTGTGTATTTCAATAGTAAATTATTTAGTTTTTTATATGTATGAGAATATGGTAATGGAAATTGCTCAACTTTCCATATGTTTGATCTGTTTGTCTTTTGATTGTATGCTCTCTTTGGTTCCTTTTTTTTAACAGTCAATGTCTCTATGTGAATTATTTATTTCTATATTCTGTGTATAACTATTTGCTTCTTATGAATGAAGGTTTTTAAATAGATTTCCTTTCGAGTCTTGGAGTAAACAAGTTTTGTGAATGGTATCAAAACTATTTATCCAATCTCTAGTCTTCTTCTAATTACCTGCAAAATACAACAATTTTTTAATAAAACACAGTTCTGCGTGGAGGTGACCGGAAGCCGTACTAAAACTAGGAAGAACTGTGGGCAGAGTCTGGAAGGTGTTCAGGAGGGAATCCATGGTGAAATTATGTCTCAGAGGCTCAGGGTGGCACCAGAAGGGTTTGATAGGCTTCATTGTGTAACTGAGTAAAAGGAATGAAAATGAGTGTTTTCGTGGTTTTAACGGGAAATGGCTAAATTGGCATGGAATTTTATATTATGAACAGTGAGTGGTTTTGGGTTTAGCAGGGAGGCAGTATCAAAGGCCATCGCATCGCTTTATCGAGGAGGCGGTATTTTGGCGAGTTCACCCGATCTACCATAACGCTTGACACGTCGCAGATGGGGGCTCGGGCAATACCACTTTATCGAGTGGGTAAAGGTCAGACATCAGGTGAACCCGATATGGCTGTGGACCGTTGGATTTGGGTGTTGACGATCAGACAACAGTGAGGTGACAAATTTGCACGGATGAAATGGGCAGAGGTTTTGGGGGGGCTCAGAGCTTTAATCCGTGGCAGTTTGGGATTATTTATGAGTTAAACATGGGATTAAATGATCATACAAGGTTTAATGAAGGGATTATCTTAACTTTACTGAGAAGTGGTGAGTTAAGAGGGTTTTGTCCAGTGTATGGGATAAAAGTATAGTTTATAATTAAACTAAGGGTTGGGGTGTTATATACGGGATTTATTTATATATGGGAAAAGGTGTATCGAAGCTATATTATTATGTTAAAAATTAATATGAAATGAAATGAGCGGAGTGAACCTACCTCTAAGCATAATGTAATATTTGTGCATTTTCTTCACATACACTTATACTTAGGATAAAATATTTTTGTGGCTATTTTGAATGAAATGAAATTTAACATGGGGTTGTTTACTTTTCATAGGAAAATGGATTTTAACCTTAGGAAAAGGGGTTTTATTAGGGTAATGAAGGGAAATGACTTTTATGAAGGGAATTATAACACTTGATGTCCATAAGTCATTAAATCAAGGGTCCAGTCCCGCCAAAAGTTAGAGAAATGCTCTCAGCCTTTATGACTTGAAGGCTTTTTAGTACTAGAACATACTTGTGGATGGGGAAATTAGTAATTATAGGGATGAAATGAATGAGGGGAAGTCAATTGAATAAACTTGTAAACCTCTGCTTTTGCTTTCTTAATTGCTCATGCACATTGAAACATATGATTAAGTATGATAAATGTGCTTTTGAACAATTAACTTTATACTTCAGCATCCTTTCTTCTACTTACCCATTACTTACCCTAACCCTTTTTCTTCACTTATTTCGGTGAATTTAAGCTAGCAGACCCTTTGCATTCCTTTTCTTTTATAAAATAAACTATCTACTTCTAACCTTATATCTTCCAAGGGCTCAGACTAAACTGATGAGCTCCTTTTATTTTCTCTACCTATCTAATGATCTGCCAAGATTAAGTTGTTTGGTCAGATTTTATTCTCTAACTATAAACATAAAATTCAAAGCATGAAATAGTCAAGATTAAGCAGTTTGACTACTACGGTTTGTGGCATGTATGACAAGCTACACACAACCATTATTTGAAGAAGAAGTAAAATAGTAGTGACATTTAGACTTGCACACTTTCATGATCTGTTTTTGTGTTTGGGGACTTCATATATTTTCATTTTCTGATCTTTTCTTATTCTTTTTGTCCTTTGATATTTCTTTTAGGACACACCTTCTTTACATTTTTTAATTTTTAATATGGAAAACATTTGCAGAAACCAAAGGTATGTATAATATTACGAGGCTTAACCTTAGCCGATTCAAAATTATGAATCCTATCACTATAGAACTCTAACAAGCCTAAAAAAGTGGCTTAAATTCCTGGTTCGTTGGCACAGAACTAGCAACTTTGGTCTTTGGTCGATGGTAGGTAATCCTGTGAGGGTGAATTTGGGTTTTTCGTCACTCCCTTCATCATATCATGAGAGCGACTATGGCCTAATATATCTAGAACAACAGAGGAACCCAGGAACAGACCATCTGAGTTGATACCATGTCTTCTCTGGATTCTGAAGCTGATGTTGGATGACTGTGTGTGATGTTTCTGTCGATTCCACTTCCTTAAGGTTACATAGTAGGTCGAATCTGGTCATGGTAGCCTGTCATCTCATGTTTACCCCAGTTGGCATGGTCACTTAGGTAAATGTGGGAGGAGGGTGTTAGAGAATGGTATCAAATCATGGTTCAAATCTCAGACTTGATGGGTAGTGTGTGTTGGACATGAATGCATGTTAGTTAAATATGCGTCTCTTACACTTTCATTTCATGCACTTGCTGCATTGGCTTGATTATTCATTATGTTTGTTTTATGGTTCTTATGGAGAATTTGATATTGATTTCCTGAAATGTATTTGTCATGAGTAGGTGAGTTGTTTCATATGGATTTTATGTCACTTACATGTTGATTTTATATATCTGACTTACATCCTTGTATGTTAGGTTACATTCTTGAATATGTTGATTACATGTATCAGCCTAGTAGTTTGATTACAAGAATTAATCGCTTATGTTTGACTACATGCATTTATGCGTATGTGTAGTTGATTAGGCATTGCTTATGCATGTTGTTTGTTTCATAAATAAATGTGTACAATGGAGTAATGGTTGTTGTCATGCATGAGGTCATAGCATGCATTATTGATATGGCCTTGCATGGATGACTATACCATAGCTAGAGTGATGTTTATGTGTTGATATATATATATATATATATATATATATATATATATATATATATATATATATATATATATATATGATGTTATGATTATGTTATACATGTATCACGCTAATTTGGTGATCTGGTAGATAAGGTATCCACCCCGAGCTATACTAAGGTACGTCGATTTATTGTGATTTGGTTTATCTGACATATTATGTATTGCATGAAGAAATATCAAATGGCTAACAAGATGGTTGACTACAAATATTTTCCCTATGAATTGTAAGAGTAGTACGTTGTTGGGAATCCTTCGGATTTAGTAATTACATCGATAAGTGTGAAGGAAGAGATAAGGAGTTGTAAGGAAGCTAATGATTGGATCATATAGGCACAAGAGAAGCAATAAGAGGTTAATGTTATACTTCTTCAGAGTTTGTCAGATTTGTAGTGAAAAGGGCCACTCCAGATCAACCATGGACATGGAAATGGAACTAATGGGGCATATGGCAGTAGGTATCCTGATAGACACAAGTCGGATAGATCTGACATAATGAGAGATGACAAGTTGTTGGAAACTCCAGATAGGAGGGGCGAAGAGTATAGGTACTATTCTAGTTCTAGTTCTAATAGACATCATGATTGTCATCGCTATCATCCTTATAGAAGGAATGATAGGGGATACTTGCCAGATGAATTCAAGAAATAAAAACCACCTACTTTTGATGGAAATGTGAAGAAGCTAGAAGAGGTAGAGGCTTGGATACTTGAGATGAAAAAATTCTTTGAGTTGAATGAGTACACAGATAACATGAAGGAAAAAATAACTATCTTTAGCTTTGAAGGTAAAGCAGACATCTGGTGGGAAGATATTAAGCGGGTCAGAGACATTAGGACAGATGACTTGAGTTGGTGGGAATTGAAGAGGCTTTTTAGGAAGAAATACTTGTCAGAAAGATATTATGATAGTAAGGCTAAAGAATTCTATGAGCTATAGATGGGATCAATGGCAGATGAAGAGTACACAACCAAGTTTTTGGAGCTATTGGGGTATATACCATATCTTACTGATGAGAAGGCTAAAGCTCATAGATTTGTCAATGGTTTACCATTAGAATTTAGAGATTAGATTGAGTATGATGAGCCTCGGTCACTTGAGGAAGTCATTGGGAAATTGAAGCATTGTTGTGATCAGTCAAAGCGTAAGAATGAACCTCATCATGGATGGAAGGGAGAAGACTATTAAAATTGGAAACCAGGACAAAAATTCATGTGGGTCATCTTATTCATGGCTGATAATATTTTTATTAGATTCCTCTTGTCGAGAGGTGTAGGATTGATATAAAGATAATCCAATTCTGATAAGTATTCATGGAGATATGAATTTATTTTGATTATGGAATTATTATCAAGCCGACCTACAACTCATGTAGGCTCAGAAGCCCAACAGTTGCATCTATTCACCCACCAACGTTGTGTATAAACATAAGAGGAATTTTCCTCATTTGAACTCACTCATCTCATCACATCACTCTCTCTCGCTACTGCGCAGAAATGAGTCTCTTCTCTACTGCGCTGAAATGGGTCTCTCTCTCACACATGTGAAGCCGGAAGCTGTTGAATTTGAAGCTGTAACTGCAGAAGTAAAGATTGACTTGTGTGGCCTAGAAAATATCCTCATCTGAACTGCATTGTAGGTTCATCTCAACCTCCTCTAAAAGCTGCAACTTTTGGTGGTGGAATGAAGTTAATCCGACGAACGGTTTGCAAGATATCGACTGCCCTAGTTTGAAGCCGGAAACTGCTGAAACTGAAGCTGCAACTGCAGAAGTAAAGATTGACTTGCGTGGCCGAGAAGATCTCCTCATCTAAACTGCATTGTAGATTCATCTGAAATCCCTCTGGAAGCCGAAACTTTTGGTGGTGGAATGAAGTCAATCCGACGGTCGGTTTGTGAGATATGGTCTGCCCTAGTTTGATAATGAAGCCGCTAATGCTGATGCTGCTGATCTAGGGTTTGCTACTGCTGATATGAATCAGATTTATTGTACTATTTCTCTCTGCTGTATTATTGAAGATAAAAGAAGATTTGATCAAAGGGTTTCCCCACACATTGTGAGGTTTATCCCTGGCTAGCCGCCACATCTTGTGTCTCTTGTCTTGGCTTGTTTTCTGTCGATCGTTTAATGTTCTATCCGCACTTTACTTTATGTACATGTCATTGCTAATCGGTGGAATATAATAAGAAAAATAAGTAAATTGTTATAAGAATAGAACATACCATAATTTAACATGGTATCACAGCTGAGGTGAAGACAAAGCCTGAGCAAGAGAAAGATCAATAATCAAAGAGAATATTGGCAAGGCTATCCTAAAAGAACTATGGGGTCCTCAACACTCTTTCCTGGTGAAGACAAGCTCCGTGAGAAAGCTCACTATCATGAATGGAAGATGTCTATCGATCTAACCCTTGAGAATCAAGGAGTGTTGGATCATGTGAGAGGCAATATTGTTGAGCCTCCATCAATTGCATCCGCTGCTGCCTGGAACAAATGAAAAAATGGAGAAGTCAAAACAATAGAAGATCATCCGGGACTCTATCGACAAGCACTTGGTGGCCTACATCTCTGAACTGGACACCTCCAAGGAAATCTATGATATACTGGTGAGTTTATTTAAAGTTAATGATGCAAATCAAGTTTTGTTTCTTAGAAATAAGCTAAGGGAAATCAAGAAGGGTAAAGATGAAAGTATGCAAGCATACTTCTTAAGAATCACCGCGATCAAGAACGATCTCCTATCTATTGGGGAAACTATTACTGACAGAGAAATGGCACTCACAACTCTTAGAGGATTTTCATTTGAATGGTATGTGTTCAGGACTACTCTTTTGAACTATAATGTAATTCCTGGTTTCGATGAATTAATGGCTAGATGAATTCAAGAATAAACAAGGGAAGAAGTGCAAGAAATGCCCATGCCTAAAGGTCCTCCTGCTGCCTTTTCTTCTCATGCAAAGAAAAGGAATAATTCCGAGACTAAATCAAAAGGAAAGGCTGGACCTAAGGCTAGAAGAAAATGATGATGTTACATTTGCGATAAAGCAAGTCACTATGTATGAGATCATGACCATCATGATGAATGAGATCATGGACATAAAGGGCAACATGAGATCATGGACATATAGGATAGCATGATGATGATGCACACTAGTTTGAGCAGCATTATGATGGATAAAATCATGGACATGGGCAGCATGATGATAATCATGATTAGAGAAGCATGGTATAGTATGTAGTGGTGCAACTTAGAATCCCTCTGATCGCAATCAAAGGAATGAAAAATTCAACAGCAAAGGTAAGAGGAGAGCTGGGAATCAAGGAAGAGGACAAGCATTCAAGAAAGCTAGAAATTCTAGGATGTATTAAATGCACCTGACCTCAAAAGGAACCTAGTGTCCATCTTGGCAATGGAAGACAGAGGCTACAAGGTAACCTTCAGCAATGGCAAGGTATGCATATGGAAAAATAATGTTAAAGATGCCTTTACTCTTGGGTTTAGTGTTGATTCATTATATCAGGTCGATGGAAGTCCGCTAGGTGTCATGTCTTGTGACACAACTCTTTAGTCCAAACTTTGGCATCGGAGGTTTGCCCACCTTCATTACAAAGCTCTACCCGATGTAAGACAGATGGTAACATGGATGCCCGAATTCCAAGTAGAGAAAGAAGGTGTATGTCCGGGATGTGCCAAAGGAAAGCTCAAAAGGGGACCGTTCCCCTCAAGCCAAAGCAAGACCTCCGATATACTACAATTGGTTTACTCAGGCATACCTGAGGTTGGCATTAAGAGGGAGACTACTACACCACATACTCCTGAGAAGAATGATGTGGTGGGAAGGAAGAACCACACGCTGATGGAAGCTGTTCGGGCCATGCTACATGATCAAAGACTTCCAAAGTTTCTATGGGCTGAAACTACAATCACCGCCGTATATGTACAAAATTGATGCCCTCATCAAGCATTGGGTTCCTAAACTCCTGAAGAAATCTTCACCACCGGTCAAAGGGAAGTCGTGATTATTCATGATGTCACCTTTGACAAAGATATGGCTCTCAGCAAGGTGGACAATCTGCTGACTTTGAGTAGCTCTCAAGAAGCCAACACCAGGGAACCGAAAGAAAAGGATGATGAATGAATGCCTGATGTAGAAGAACCCATGGATCCGATTGATCCTCATCAACATGAGCCTTCCTCTTCTAGGAAGAGGCCTTCATGGCTTAGGGGGATACTTGATGATGCTGAAGGACATGCTACACCCTGAGGAACCTTCCATCAAAGTAAGAAACTTAACAGGTATCAGGGATACCTGACCATCATGAGCACGATCATACGAAATGAACCTTCATCATTCTCAGATGTCATCAAGCATTAACTATGGAAGGATGCTATGACCATAGAATATGAGTCTATTATGGAGAATGATGTCTGGGAAGTAGTTCCCAGACCCTGGACAAGACAATTGTTACTTCAAAATGGCTTTACAAGATCAAGCATGCAGCAAATGGAAGTATGGAAAAGTATAAGGTTCATTTTGTTGCTCGTGGTTTATCCCAGAAGGGAGGTATAGACTATGATATTTACACCTGTTTCCAGATATACAACCATCCGCTTGATCATAACCCTTGTGGCTTCACAAGGATGGAACCTACATCAGATGGATGTTAAGATCGCGTTCTTGCGTGGTTCTATCAAAGAAGAGGTCTATGTGGAGCAACCTGAAGGATTTGAGATTTATTATTGAAAATCTCATGTATGTAGGTTGAAGAAGCCTCTCTATGGGCTTAAGCAAGCATCCCGAGCATGGTATGAGAGGATCGATAGCTACTTGATGAAGCTGGGATTCACTAGGAGTGAAGCTGATCCTAACCTTTACTTTAAGGTTGAAGATGACAAGCCTCTCATACTGGTGTTGTATGTGGATGACCTCTTTCTAACAAGTGCAAACCCTCTCATTCACAAATGTAAGAGGGAGATGGCTTCTGAATTTGAAATGAAGGACCAAGGACTTGAAGTGTGGTAGAAGCCAAGGGAAATTTTCCTATCTCAAGGAAAATATGTGGTAAATATATTGGAAATATTCGGTATGATGGACTGCAAGCCTGTGACTACCTCAAGGATCTTAACTTTTAGAAGTTATATGGTAGTGATGTCGGACCAGACTTGGGAAATGCCTCTGAGTTTCAAAAACTCATTCGCATTGATTTTCTTGGTGAACTTTCGTTCGAACATATGTTTTGCAATTAGCATTGTGAGCTCATATTTGGTTGAGCCTCACTGGATTGATGCCAGGAATCTTCAGAGATGTCTTCAAGACACAATCTCTCATGGATTAAGATACACTACCAGAGATGTGAGACTACTTCGATATACTGATGTTGATTGGGCAGGCAGTGTGGTGGACCGTAAGAGCACTTCTGGGTACTGTTTCACCTTGTGATCTACTTCGATATCCTGGATGAGCAGGAAGCAGAAGTCAGCGACTTTGAGCACTGCCGAAGCAGGATATATTGTTGCTAGCATAACCTCGTGTGAGGCAGTCTGGTTGCGAAAGCTCTTCAGTGAGCTGTTGGGATTTACATTGGATACCACTGTGATTCTCTGTAACAAGCAGAGGTGGGATTCGATTATTGAGGAATCCCGTATTCGTCAATTTCTACAACAGATAGACATCATTTGGGATATGGTAAGTCGATGAGCAAGGAAGCTCCATCACTTTAAGATGATGTACAGGTTGATACACCTTGTCAAAGCCCCGAGGAAAGATCTAATCTGTGATTTTCCCAAACTACTTGGAGTCGGCAAGAAAACCTTGGACAAGGGTCCTGCATGTTGCATACATTGAGCTCTGGGAGCTCTGAGGGCATGCGGTTCCTACTGGAGCAACATATGACCACAGGGTGACTCACCCTCCCCTGGTGGTGCACACTGGAACAAGATGATTCACTCTCTTTTGGGACAAGATGATTCACGCCCTTGTGGAACAGGATGATTCGCTCTCCTGTGTAGCAGGATGATTAGTTCTCCTGTGAGGCCTAGATTGATGTGTTCTCCATGGTAGCCTGGATTGATGTCTTCTCCACGGCGATTGTAGCAGGATTGATGTGTTCTCCTGTGAGGAAAGGATTGATTAGTTCTCCTGTCGAGGCATCCTACCCATGCAGTCTGGGACTCATGGTAAATACCTCTCATTTGATCAATGAGTAGGGAAATGAAGTTAGGGACCATAGTAGTACCGATGGACACATCGTTGTATCTATCGTACTCCCTAAGCTAGGATGAGCTCCATTGATCTGGGATCAATGATACTGGTCTGGGACCAGTGGTAGGAGTTGTACCATACTATGACGTTGACTTCGGGTCGGTTGAGACTGGTCTGGGACTGGTGGTACATACTCCGAGACTGACTTCGTGTCAGTGCAGTACTGGTCTGGGACCAGTGAGAGTGGTACATACTATGATGCTGACTTCGAGTCGGTTGAGACTAGTCTGGGACCAGTGGTACACTCTCTGAGACTACGATACTGGTCTGGGACCAGTGGTAGGAGTTGTACCATACTATGACGCTGACTTTGGGTCGGTTGAGACTGGTCTGGGACCAGTGGTACATACTCCGAGACTGACTTTGTGTCAGTGCAGTACTGGTCTAGGACCAGTGAGAGTAGTACATACTATGATGCTGACTTTGGGTTAGTTGAGACTAGTCTGGGACCAGTGGTACACTCTCTAAGACTGTGATACTGGTCTGGGACCAGTGGTAGGAGTGGTACTTACTATGAAGCTGACTTCGAGTCGGCTGAGACTGGTCTGGGACCAGTGGTACGCACTCTGAGACTGGCTTTGAGTCAGTGGAGGATGATACTGGTCTAGGACTAGTGGAGTTATACTCACTATGATGCTGACTTCGGGTTGGTTGAGACTGGTCTAGGACCAGTGGTACATACTCTGAGACTAACTTTGAGTCAGTATGATACATCCTCGATCATTTCTTCTTCTTCATAATTCGGACAAAAGCAGAGCAGAACAGAACAATGCAAGAGCAGAGCAGAACAGAGCAAAACAGTACAAATCAGTGCAGGGCAGAACAAGACAAAGTAGAACAGGAAGAATAGAGCAGAGCAGGGCAAGGGTCAACGACCGATAGACAGATTGCAGATGAAGTTCTCCATGGTTGAGAGGGAGTGTTAAAATTGGCAACCAGGGCAAAACTTCATGTGGGTCATCTTATTCATGGCTGATATTATTTTTTTTAGATTCCTCTCATCGAGAGGTGTAGGATTGATATAAAGATCATCCAATTTCGATAAGTATTCATGGAGATATGAATTTATTTTGATTATGAAATTATTATCAAGCCGACCTACAACTCATGTAGGCTCAGAAGCCCAACAATTGCATCTATTCACCCACCAACGTTGTGTATAAATATAAGAGGACTTTTCATCATTTGAACTCACTCATCTCATCACATATCTCTCTCTCTCTACTACGCAGAAATGAGTCTCTTCTCTATTGCGCTGAAATGGGTCTCTCTCTCACACATATGAAGCCGAAAGCTATTGAATTTGAAGCCGTAACTGCAGAAGTAAAGATTGACTTGCGTGGCCTAGAAGATATCCTCATCTAAACTGCCCTGTAGGTTCATCTGAACCTCCTCTAAAAGCCACAACTTTTGGTGGTGGAATGAAGTCAATCCGATGAACGGTTTGCAAGATATCGACTGCCCTAGTTTGAAGCAGGAAACTTCTGAAACTGAAGCTGCAACTGCAGAAGTAAAGATTGACTTGCGTGGTATAGAAGATCTCCTCATCTGAACTGCATTGTAGGTTCATCTAAACCTCCTCTGGAAGCCGAAACTTTTTGTGGTGGAATGAAGTCAATCCGACGGTCGGTTTGTGAGATATGGTCTGCCCTAGTTTGATAATGAAGCCGCTAATGCTGATGTTGCTGATCTAGGGTTTGCTACTGCTGATATGAATCAGATTTATTGTACTATTTCTCTCTGCTGAATTATTGAAGATAAAAGAAGATTTGATCAAAGGGTTTCCCCACACATTGTCAGGTTTATCCCTGGCTAGCCGCCACATCTTGTGTCTCTTGTCTTGGCTTGTTTTCTGTCGATTGTTTAATGTTCTATCTGCACTTTACTTTGTGTACATGTGATTTCTAATCAGTGGAATATAATAAGAAAAATAAGTAAACTGTTATAAGCATAGAACATACCATAACTTAACAAAGACAAAGGTAGAGGTAAATGACAGCCTAAGAGGACAAGGCCTTAGAATGCATATGGGAAAGAAAATATGGCACTGAAAAAGAGATTTAATGCAACTATATAGGGACATGGATCACAACAGTAGCAACAACAACATAGACGTGAAGGAATTGGTCAGTTGGAGTGTTGTACATCTGGTGAGGAACACCTTAGGAGAGATTTTCTGCAATATTAAGGTGGAAGGCCTAAGATATACAATGCACAGGAGGCACGAACTATTGGGGATGTTGGTTAGAGTATTCAACGTATCTATGCAGAAATAGATAGTAGACAGACAAAACAAAAGGCATATTTCGTTGAGATGGGTGGTAATATTTGTGATGAAGTTATTTCTATTTTGATTGAACCTCGATCTAATTATAGCCATGTTAGTTCCGAATTGGTGGATAAGTGTGGTTTGAGTAAGGGATTTCATGTAGAATCTTGGTTAGTGAAGTTGGCTATAGGTACAAAGAAGTGAGTTCATTATTGGGTAACATCTTGCGCATTTGATTTGAATGGTATGCCTACTACAACACATATAAATGTGTTACCATTTGGATCATACAATATGTTGTTTGGCATGGATTGGTTGTATCTTCATAGAACCAAGGTAGACTTTTATGAAAAATTCATTGAGTGTTTTGATGATAATGGGGAACTGAGAGTCTTACAAGGTAGGAAGAAAGCCACATAAGTTAGCATGGTGATAGCTATGTAAGAAAAGTGTAGCTACAACAAAGGGTGCAAGCTATTTAAAGTACACATTTCTAGTGATAAGGGTAAGGAGGTTGGGGATGCAGATGTGTTGAACAGGTACCTAGTTTTGTAGTAGTTTCAAGATGTATTCCCTAAGAACATTACAGAGTTTCCACCTCACAAGGAGGTAGAATTTTCTATTGAGTTAATGCCAGGGGCAACTCCAATATCGAAAACACCTTATAGGATGAGCACACATGAGTTGGTTGAGTTAAAGTTGCAGTTAAACAAAATGTTGGATAAGGGATACATTAGGCCAAGTGTATCACCTTGGGGCACACCCTTCTTGTTTGCGAGAAATAAAGATGGTAATCTCAAATTATGCATTGATTATAGGCAATTGAACAAAATGGCTATCAAGAACAAGCACCCTTTACCAAGGATTGATAATTTGTTCGATCACCTTAAGGGAGCAATAATGTTCTCAAAGATTGACTTGAGATCCGGATACCATCAGGTACGCATAAAAGAGGAGGACATTTACGAGACTGCATTCAGGACTAGGTATGGGCATTACGAGTTTGTTGTTTTGACTTAACTAATGCTCTAGCTACATTCATGTGCTTGATGAATAGTGTGTTGCATCCATATTTGGATAAGTTTTTTATTGTGTTCATTGATGATATACTAGTATATTCTAAAAATGAGGAAGAGCATGTCGAGAATTTAGTAGCAACGTTGAGGTTGTTGAGAAAGCATCAGTTATATGTTAAGCTCAATAAGTGTAGTTTCTTTCAAACTAAGGTACACTACTTGCGACATTTTGTCTCCAAGGAGGGAATTGCAATAGATCCAAAGAAGATGAGGGCCATCATGGAGTGGGTATCTCCTAAGAGTGTGGATGAGGTAAGATCTTTAATGGGCCTAGTAGGCTATTACAGGAGGTTCATTAGGAACTTCTCATAGATTGCTTATCCCATTAGATAATTGCAAAGGAAATGTAAGAGGTTCGAATGGAAAGAGGACTACGAGGCTTGCTTTGAGAAACTTAAGCAATGATTGACACATGCACCAGTGTTACAAATTGTAGATATGGACAAAGAGTTTGTGGTATGGATGGATGCTTGCAAGAGAGGACTTGGTGGAGTCCTTATGCAAGATGGA
Organism: Pinus tabuliformis; assembly: GCA_031772625.1. Taxonomy (NCBI): domain Eukaryota; kingdom Viridiplantae; phylum Streptophyta; class Pinopsida; order Pinales; family Pinaceae; genus Pinus; species Pinus tabuliformis. The sequence continues at coordinate 1,611,001,769 of CM062817.1, read as the reverse complement.
TGGGTGGTGTGCTATGAGTCCCATAAACTAAATGAGCATGAAAAGAGCTACCTGACACATGATCTTGAGTTAGCACTGATCATACATGCATTGAAGACATGGAGACACTATCTTCCTCGAAGGAGGTTTGTACTTATGAGTGATCATATTGGGTTGAGGTATTTGTTTGATCCGTCAAATCTAAATGCAGGCAGGCTATATGGTTGGCCACGATCAGTGAGTATTATTTCAAGGTTAGGTAAATCAAAGGTAAAGAGAACAAGGTGGCAGACACTCTCAACAGACGGGTGTAGGTACATCACTTAGTAGTTATGAGCTCCTATGGGATGAAATTATAGGATAGGATCTTGTAGGCACATCAGAAGGATGTCAAGTATATGGAGATTGTGCACAGGTTGTAGCAGGGTGCTGGTACATGTACAAGTGATATTACAGGTACAAGTATAGTTACATGTAGTGGTACAGGTACATGTGGCAGTAAACGTACATGAAAAAGTATAGGTACAGGTACAGCCATAGGTACACAAGGTATGGATTATTATCTTACAATGGATGGATCGGTTAGGTTTCCAGATAGGATATATGTGCCAGATAACAGTGAGCTCAAGAAGGTGATCTTGATGGAGTTTCATGAAAAACTTTATTCAGGTCACCAAAGTTATCAGAAGACATTGACAATGGTAAAGAGATTCTACTATTGGACAAATTTGAAGAGGGATGTAGCAGAGTTTGTGGCAAGGTGTTTCAACTATTAGCTAGTGAAAGAAAAGTGTAAACATCCACATGGACTACTATGGTTGATCATGATTCCAGAGTGGAAATCGGAGGTTATTTCCATGGACTTCATCACAGGGTTTCCAAAGACAGTGAAACAACATGATTCCATCATGGTTATTATGGATAGGTTAACAAAGTTTTCACACTTCATTCCAGTGAAGTCTACATTCTCAGCTAGTGATGTGGCACAAGTATTCATTAGAGATGTAGTTAGACTTCACAGTGTTCCAAAGAATATTGTGTCAGACATGGATGAGAAGTTCACTTCTAATTTTTGGAAGGAGTTATTTGCAGGTTTGGGCATAGACATGGCCTTCAATACATCTTATCATCCACAAAATGATGGAAAGATAGAGAGGGTCATCAGGATATTGGAGGACATGTTGAGGATGTATGTGATGCATCAGTAGCAGAAGTGGGAAGAGCATCTCCCTTTGGTAGAGTTTGCATACAACAACGGTTATGAGGATTCATTGAGGATGAGTCCTTTTGAGGCATTGTATGGGTGAAGTTGTAACATTCCTATCAATTGGAGTGATCTGTTTAGCAGAGTGTTGATTGGACCAGATATGTTGGTGGACATGGAACAAGAAATGTAGGTGATCAAGAAGAATCTAAAGGCAAAACAGGATAGGTAGAAGATTTATGTAGATAGGAACAGGTTGTTCAAGGAGTTCCAGGTTGAGAAATAGGTGCACTTGCAGATCAAACTGAAGAAGAGATCCTTGTAGATTAGATCATGTGTTAAGGTGGAACCACAATTTTGTGGACCCTTGAGTATCATTGAGAGGATTGGGCCAGTAGCCTATCGACTTTCACTTCCTCCAACAGTGAAATTACATGATGTTTTCCATGTGTCTTTGCTTAAGAAGTATTTTAAAGATGTTGATCATGTGATTGACTAGTTTGTATTGTAGGTGGAACCAGATGGAGAATTCTAGCCAGAGCTTTAGTGTATATTGTAGAAAAAGGTACTCATGCTCCGGAACCGAGTAATCGAGCAAGATAAAGTGAAATGGAAACACTTTGGTCCCAATGAAGCTACATGGGAGATGGCAGATCAAATGCGAGCTATGTATTCTTCCATATTTTCTGGTTGAGCCAAAGCAACTTCGATATGGTGGTTTAGTATATGCTTTATGGTGGTTGGTATATGCTTTATTGTGGTTTGACATATTCTTTATGGTGGTATGTAATATGCTTTGTGATGGTTTGGTATATGCTATATGATATTTTGATATATGCTTAGATATGGTGTTTAGTATATGTTTTGATATATGCTTTGGTATATGTTTTTGGTAATTTTGTTATATGTACACATGTATATGGATGTAAATACCGCCATGAGCTATGTTATAAAGCTCCACTATGTGGTATGGGTGTTATGTCATTATGATTATGCTGTCATGTTACTATGTTATCATCTGGTTATGTCATCATGATGTTATGATGTCATGTGGGTTGGTACTGAGCAGGATGATCATTGTAAATATCGTAATGAGTTGCGTTATAAAGCTCCACTATGCGGTATGTTATCATGTTGTCATGATGTTTTGTTTTGAGGAGATATTTCATTGTAAATACTGCATCGAGCTGTGTTATAAAGCTCCATGAGAACTATGTCTTCTTTCAGCAGGTTGCTAAAGTATATGTGTGTTTGAACACCGAGGATACTGTCCCTTAAGGGGGAGGGTCCTGTAACAGCCTTGGTAAAATTTCCATGTAATAAAAATTAAAAAAAATAACCACAGTTTATGAGATACTTATTCCAAGATCAATGTTGGGAAAGATCTCCTAGGGGGTGTTCATTTCATTGTTTATGGCTAAGGAAATTGGCAAAGGCAATGGCTAAAGCTTTGGAAAGTCAAAATGGAAATTTTGGCACATTTATTTATGAAAATAATCGAAATTATGAGAAAAGGAAGGTGAAAGGTCACAGGTTGCATGTGAGGAGGAAAATTAAGGAAAATAATGGAAAATAATAAAAGTAGAGGACTCATTCATAAAAAGGCTTGTAAGGATCAGTTGGTAACATTTTGTCAGTGGATTTTTGGAGCTCTCTCATTATTCTCTCTCTCTCTATCTCACTCTTGGACACTTAGAGTTTTTGGATCACTTTAGCATTGGATCAAGAAAGGAAAAGAAGGCAAGAGGAAGCAAAGATCAAGCAGGGAAAGGTAGGATCAAGCAGTTACAATAGGCTCCATTGAAGGTATCGACTTGCATGTGTATTTTCCTTGCTAAATTTGGAATGCATGGGATTTCATGTGGTTCTTTTCTACCATGGCATGAGTTTTTGCAGGTGTGATAGTATTTTTAGCATAACGTTGCAATTTCTTGATAGCTTTGATGAGAAGGTTTCTCCCATTCAGTTTATGTGGGGTGGATAGATTGGATACGAAATTGAATTGGGTGGATATCCAAATTCACAAACACATGGTCTGAGTGGTCCCTAAACCAGACTAAGGATCATGAAGCCACTGGCCTAGTAACCCCTTAACCTGACTTTGGGTAATGGTAAAGCAAGATTGTGTGCATTGGTGGGCCTAGGAATTCTTGCTGGTGAATGGCGGGATATACAGTAAAGATACGAGGTGGATTTTCTCTCCGTTGGGCCTAGTGGTGCTGGGATGGAATGCACAGTAGAACCTGGAGAGTATGTCTCAGTGTAGGGCCTAGTGATCCCTGGATTGGACTGTGGATGCACGATAAAGCCTGAGAGACTAAGAGGCACTCAAATTCCTCATGGTGTAGGCAGAGAACTCTGGTGGCATCCATGTTGATTGGTGTTTTTGGTGTGTTCTATGAGTCCCACATTCATGCTTGGAATATGGCACGAGGCTAATTCGCTAAAGAGAGACTTGGCTCACCGAATCTATGGTAGGGTGGAACATGGTAGTCCCATCTTCAGTTGGTTCATTGCTATTCATTCTCTTGATTTTCATGTGTAAATCTATTGATGTATATGTGGATTTTGATGGTTGATATGTTTATGGTATTTATGTTACTATTATGATGGTTATATGTATATTTTATGACAACACCTATGTAGGGCTCTCATCATGTTTTTACTTGTACATGAATGGATAGTATGTCTATGACCTAATAGATGATAGTGCAACAAATGACATGAGGGAAAAATGGTTCATATCAATTCTCAGATAAGTATGAGATCCTTACACTTAATTCTGTTGTTTACACATGTAGGTTACATGTTGATGATATGTTTGACGAAATGGATGTCATGGCTAGTAGGGGTCAGGTTTTGGTCTTGTTCATCTTATTGGTTTTGCATCATTGTTTCCCTACACTTTTACTGGTTTCAAGCTATCACTCCATTCTAGGCAGTGACTTGGGCTTTGGGCCTAAAAACGTAGCTTAAATCTTGGGGTCGATGGCACAAAATTGGCAAATTAGGTCTCTGGTCACTGGAAGGCAAGCCTATAAGAGCGACTTTGAGTTTCTGGTCACTTTGTTGCACATAGCATGAGAGCAACTATGGCCTAAGAGATCCAGAACAACAGTGGGACCCAGGGACAGGCTGTCTGAGTGGTTTCCATGTCTTTTGAGGATTCTAAAGCTGATGTTGGATGATTGTGTGTGATGTTTCAGTCGATTCCACTTCCTTAAGGTTACATAGGAGGTTAAATCTTATCATAGTAACCTCTCATCTCATGTTTACCCCAGTTGGCATGGTTACTTGGGTAGATGTGGGAGGAGGGTGTTACAGAGTTAATATATTAATATATTAATTTAGCATATTAGATCTATAATATAGAATATATTAAGTTGATTCCTACGACGTATATCAACCAACTTTATTAATGTGGTTGTGCTAGTTATAATGAGTGATGAAGTTGTTAAAATTTTTGTTTTAATTTAAAAAATGTAAAAATAGTGGATAACATTCATATTTGTTTATATTAATCACAAAATATCTATAAATGGATCCTAGAATGAAAATAAGTTGTGTGATTCATTGTCTAAGTTCATATATTTATAGTTTATTTCATAAATTGCGATGTTTTTAACTTTCATCTAATTAATAAATATTTTGATTCTCTTTTGGCAATTTTGTGGTCAAATTTAACTGAAATTTAATAGAGATGTTTTAAAATTATAAATTCAGGTTGATACTTTCATGATAATTTAATAATCATAAATATAAAATTTTAATATAGCATAAAAATTATAATTTAATAATTTCATGATTATTTAATAATTATAATACATATTAAATTTTAATACAAAGACAATAAATATAATTTCATAGAGAAAACTTTATTTTTTATTTGATAATTCAATAATCATGATAAACAAGGGGAATAGCTGAAATGAAACATATTCCCTTCTTATATTGCTAATTAATTGATCAAACATTGTGTGGAGTGTAGAGAAAGCTCTGCAGAATAAAATATCTCAACACAAAACTCTATGTACAATAAAGTCTCTTCACACATAACTCTCTACATAATGAAATATTTTTGCACATAGCTCTCCACACAATGAAAGCTCTCTGCACAAATCCTACCATTAATTAATTGATTAAAGGCTATATACTCTATAGAATGAAATCTCTCCTCACCAGAAACTCATTATAAAATCTCTTGGCATAGTGAAAGCTTATTACGTAGTCCACACAATGAAATATCTTCGCACATAACTCTCCATACAATGTAATATTCTCACACAAAACTCTTAATGGAAAGCTCTCCACAATGAAATCTCTCCTCACAGATCTGTCTGCACAATGAAATCTCTTCATACAAAGAACTATCACTAATTAATAGATTAGAGGTTATGTTCTCAACACAATGAAATCTCTCCACACCAGACACTTCGCACAATAAAATCTCTCCATGTAGTGAAATCCCTTCCCACAAAAAATTCCACATAATGAAAGAAATAGTGAACAAAGTTAATTAATTGAATTTTATGTCCTTGGAGAAATCAGATACATGAAGAAATTTCAACAATCAATTCTATGTCCTTAGCTAGAATGGCATCCATTCACAATATTCCATATGGAGTTTACTAAATGAGAGTTACCCATCGCATTCTATTTAAAAAAAATTCAGTAATGGCTTAATGATAATGTTGCGTCCATCTACATTATTTTACAGGAAATTTTCTAAACGATAATTAACCATTGACCCTACAATGTGGATGCGAAGGACAACTATTTCTACATAGGTTCCACAATCTATGTAGTATTGGTAATATTTTAATACTAAATTAATGGATATCTCTATTATGGAATTGCATAAAACAACATTGTTTATGAAATATATATGTACAATGAAAGCTATCGACCCAAAGTTTTACCATTAATTAATTTATTAAAGGTTGTCTATTAAGCACAATAAAAGCTAATGAAAGTTGTTTGCATAGAGAAAGCTCTCTGCATAGTCAAATCTCTTCACACAAAACTTTTCCCACATTGAAAGAAATAGTCAATGAAGCTAATTAATTTATTTTCATGTTGTTTAAGAAATCAGATGCATGAAGCAATTTCATAATTAATTCCATGTCCTTAGTTACAGCTGAATCCATTCACAATATTCCATGCAAAATTTGCTAAACAGTAGTTATGTATCACTATACAGTGCTTTGTGCAGAGCACTTTCATTACAATATTTAATCATTTGATTAGCAAAGTCCTAAGAATCTGTTGTGCCCTACAACAACCCCCCATTTCATATCATCTGTATTCATAAACAATCAACAGATGAAATGGGTCCCTTTTAAAAAAATTAATTGGCATTAATGAATTTGTTCGGAAAAGGTATGATAAGCAAATGTGTTTGTGAATTGAAGCCTTTTTCGAATAACAATGTTCCCAAAATAAAACAATCTTTTGTTATTGCGATAAAGCGATCGCAAGATCGCATATCGCAATAACAAGAGAGACGCATTTAAATGGCACTTTGGTCTTTGCCGATGCGATATCGCTATCGGCGATCGGCGGTATTCAATGCATACACAAGAGCACATATCTTACACCCCGATGCGACGCTATATCGGCGATCGGCTATCGGCACTGCCTCTTGTGGGAAAACACTTTAAGTTATAAACCCCGACCCGATGCGATATCGCTATCGGCCGTCGGCGGAACCCCATGCACTCTCATAAGGCGCTCAGGTTTTTCCCCGATGCGATGCGATATCGCTATCGGAGGTCGGCAAATCACTTAATATGCATCTGGTAATGTGTTCACGCGCTAGTCCGATGCGATGTCGCAATCGGCATTCACCAGGACTTCTTTCAAACGATAGTGTAACTCTTTCCCCCGATGCGATGCGATATTGTTCATCGGTAATCGGCATTCTCAAAAAGTGATTGCTTTGAACCTTAAAATTATATTTAAATCCGGTTGATAAAGCGCTGATTTCAAAATGCCGTTAAATGCAGGGATAAGGTAATGCATGCGTATTTAATAACTTTGCCCCTTCGATTAACGAATACTTGCATCTAAAGCATTTTCATATCTGTTGCACACGTTAGGGGGTCATTCAGCTGAATAACAGTGTAAAGGTCATTTAATGGGTAGCAGGCCTTAAAAACACCATTAATGCATATGCGATCTTTTACCAGTGATTGGATCCGCAGCCACCTTTTGAAAATTAATATCGCCACGCTTCAAGTGATATATATCTTTCCCATTATGCTTTGTCTTCATTATTTCTCGTGTTACGATTTCTCTTGCATTTGTGTAGAGTTCGTTTGTTGAGAAAAGCTTGAACATGATGGGGAAGAAACACAAGAGGGCTGCCAGTTCCACTACAACACCTGTTGCAGGTCAAGCTGCTACAATTTCGAAGAAAGGCCTAATCTCGGACACTACGTGCACTGGTCTTGCTAGGACCACATGGCAGGGCACATATAATCTGTTAGAGGCCGAGCAACCACAAAAGGTAGTGACAAAGGCTAGTGTGGATGTACTAAGGAAGTCTGATGCAACTCTCAAAGACTTGGCCGACTCCTTTTTACACAGAATAGCAGCCAGAGAGCAGGTCCTACCTTACACTGACGTAGTGCGCTGGGCAATTGAAGAAATTCCCATCACTGATAGAACTTTTCATACAAGGGATGGAAGGATTTTCGGGTCATTCAAGCCTGATGACCTGAGGCGAATGTATCATTTGCCTGAACCGGAGCTAGTCTATAACAGAGCCTTCGTGGAGAAATTTGCAAAAGAAAATGAATCACCATCCGAACCCCTCCGAGATTGGAGGCAGAACCCAGCCAAACACAAGCATGAAAGTTCGGGTAAGTACTCCAACGTTTCTTTGGCTTCTCCCTATTGCTATGCGGGGATTATGATGTGCAGATTGTGGGGATTACATGACTCCGTTAATATCAATATTGACATGGTTCCCCTAATGGAAGCGGTTGTCAATAGTATAATTATGGATTGGGCCACTATTCTTTCTGATAAGCTGGTCGTAGCTATTCGTGAATTTAGAGCCAAAACTATAGTCACCGAAAGGAAAATCCCGCCATTTTATTATACTGCTTACATTATGGATACCCTGTGTTTTAATTCTGAGTTTCCTGTCCTCGGTTGGAGATGGACCACCCAAGATCCAACACCCATTCATTTATACCATCAGAAATTGTGGAAGTCCTCTTACAAGGACCATTTTTACCAAGTTTGTAATGGTTTCATGGTGCCCATTTACTATTCTATTTATGACAAACCCATTCCCAGAATTTCCTATGAAGCTTCTTTTGACTTACCAGCCGTAGCAAGTTGGTTCGGCGAGGAGCATTTCACCTATATCAGAGTTTTTGGGAGTAAGGCTAGGCCGCATGTCCTCCCTTTATATATCCCAGACAAACTGTTAGCCCGGGAAATCTACTACCAGATTATGGCCGAGAGTGTCACACAAACTCTCAAAGAGGAGAAGAAGAGAGGTTGGCCCTCTTTTCCTTTAAGAATTGGGGTTTTTACTCTGCTTAATTACAAGCATGCAGAAAAAGAAGCGACAAAACTCCAAACTTTATCCCTGGCCACTATCCCAAACAGACTCTATGATCCAAAGCAAACTGCCTACACTGCCCTAGAACAAGCAAAATTGACAAAAGTTGATCATCAAGAAGATATGTTTGATGACCTATTCGCAGGTGCCGATACAATAAGTCAAACCAAACAGCTTGCCAGAATGAAATACAATGATGAGGCGTTGACTGAGTTTAATAAACTTAGGGAGCAGAGGTTGCAAACTCTGCCTCTAGATTTATTATCCACAACCCCAGCGTCTTCCTCAAGCGAGCCTGGTCGGCAACAGATACATCCACCTCCTGTTACAACTAAAGAACAGGATAAACAACAGGAGGAAAGGCAGAAGAAGCTGCAAGCAGAGAGGCAGAAAAAGGAGCAGATAGAAAGGCAGCAAAAGGCACAGAAGGATCAAGAGCAGAGGAAGAAGAAGGAAGAAGAGAAACTAAAGAAAGAACTGGCAGATAGGTAGAAAAAGGAATTAGAGGAGCAGCAACGAAAAGCACTTGAAGAACAGCAGAAGTTAGAACAAGAAAAAGAACGGAGCAAAGCCCCTACAAAGCAACATAAGCAAACCTCCACCGATCCTGAATTGATTAAACAATGGAACCAATTCGATTCCATTATCAGTGGTAAGGAAGGCTCCAAAGACATAGACACCTCTAAAACAAGCGATGCGCCCGATACCACTTCTTCTCAGGTTCTAGGAGGAACCAGCGGCCCACCCATTTCACAGGATGTCGAGGTAATCAATAAGGACCCTTCCGATCAAATTGTTCTCCAGGTGGAAGAAATTCCTCCCCTGGATATTTTCTACAGCCCAAAGCATAGAGCCGTTATCAAGCGCTCTAAGAAAAGACGAAGGCTTGATCAACCTTCTATCTTTCCTGAGCAAACAGTCACAGGCAATATGGTCTGGAAGGAGGATTTGGATCCCTCCGATGATCTAACAAAGTTGTCTCAATTCGCGGGAGCTTATTCTGCAGCAACTATCGACAAAGCATCGGAGGTAAGTCTTCTGTTGAAGACTAAGGACCATGAAATATATGCATTACAGGCAGAGGTAATTGAAGCGAAAAACAAAGCAGCACAGGTAGAAGAGCAGTTGCTGGCTCAACAGCAGGAAAACAATTTGTTAACACAGCAACTGCAAATTGAAAGACAAAGGATAGACCAAAGTGAAACTCAGAAGGCAAAAGAATTGTCGGAGGCATTGTCACAGTTGAAAGCATCAAATGAGCTGATGATGAAATCGAAAGATGAGCGAATAGCTCAACTATCAGCACAGCTCGAAGGTATCAAGAGCACACAGAATGTGAAAAATTTCAGAGCAGAGGCAACTCAAATAAATAGCGCATTACTGTCTCAGATCAGACTTCTATGTCAACAACTTGCTAAGGCTGAGCCATTATGCGAAATATCTACAACAGTGTGTGCGCAAATAGAGAAGGCCAGAAATGAGCTAGATCAGGCCGAAGAAGCCATATCCAATTATCTTGAGTGGCAAGACACTGAAGAAGGGAAAGCGGCGAATTTGTCTCGAATCCATGAAGCGTACAAAGACATACTCTTCACGGAATGGAACACTCAGGTAATGAAAGCAGAAAGGGCGGCTTCCAGGTGTAAAATAATTGCCAACAATATGATCGACCTAGTCAATGATACACTTTATTTGGCAAACATGATCTCCAAGTGCACACCTGGAAGCATAACAACAACAGATATGCTTGAACAAACAAGTTATCATGACTTGGAGGAACAGAGGAAGTTAATTACCGGAGTAAATACTTTAACCTCTGATGCATATTGGCTCTTTCTAGTCAAGCCACATACTCAAAGGTCTGCTCTCAAGTGTCTAACAGATGCCCTCGGATGCCTGATCCCCGACATTCAGGATGCTACATATGATGCCCAGCTAACTTCGCGTCTCAACACTCCACCAGAAGTAGAGCCAATGCTGGCGATATGTCAGCTAAGGAGTAAAGGCAAAGAACCCACCGAATGAAGCATTGCCGCCAACTGCCAGATCGCCAAGAAAGATGGAAAAAACATTTATTGATGCCAATTTAATAGCTTTTCAGTTGTTTAGATATTTAGATTAGTATAGTATTTATAGACCCTTTCATTGTTTTGGAAAGGGTCGTAAAATTTTGTAATAGACTTAAAGGCTGAAGTTTGCACTATTGTGCTTCAGTCTATATTCTTTTGTGAAACTCGACCAACGGTTCTTAATTTTGATTAGAAGGCTGTTTTACACAATTGCGCATGACTGTCTGTTGTTTGGAATACTTTCTGATTTGAAGGAAGGACTGCGACATAGTGATTAATATACTGGATTGATTGAGCAGCTTACATGGTACTATTATCTGTATCTGTGTTCTTTCTTATTATATGAATTGCTGTGTTATTATCTTTGCTATTGTTGAATGCATGTATGCGATATAACAGCGAATCTTCATTTCGTTTCACTATTGAATGTTTTGGTGATTTGTTATCTCTTTCACCCATCCATGTATCAATGATATAAACGATTAAGTGTAGTAATTCGCTATAATCGCTCTGCATAACTAATTATGCAGAGCAATTTTAAATGGTTTAAACATCTATGCCTAAGTGTTAGAGTCATCTATATGCCTGCCTTAAAGCACAGATCATCAAACGCTACGCTTTATTAAGTGATAAGTCCCGGGATTAGATTATAGTTATTACTTTTCGCTTATAGTTTAGCTGTTCGCTTATTACCATCCTATATCATAAGTCACTCATCCATCCCGTTTACTTATAATTCTTGGGAAACTGGTCCCATTATCCCCAGTCGGAACCACTATTCCAAACGGAAAAGGAGCTGCACTAAGGTCCGGACCGAGTGGTTTCCCCAATGTTGTTGCAACGATTTTCGGGGCATCAACAGAATCGAAGAACATGATTCTACCAGGGTGCGAAAAAATCACTATTTCTACAAATTCTTACTCAGTCTCCAAGAGGTGTTTATTGAAATGTATGCTTATGAAGAGAGTTTTGTGCAAAGAGAATTAACCGTGAGGAGAGACTTCATTGTACAAAGTTTTGTCTACACCCTGCACAACCTTTACTCAATTGAAAAGCAATATTTGGAATACAAAGATATGGATTATTTATTATTAAAATATTACCAATAATATGGTACGGGTCCACCAAATGTTTGGGTGTTATTGCAAATAGTGGTATACATAACACTATTCACAATATGAACATATGGATTATTTAATATTAAAATATTAGCAATAATATGTATACGTGAGTGCGAAACATCACAACACATTTATATGTAGAAATTTGTAGCAAGAGCTTTCATTGTGAGAGAACAACCTTTAATCAATTAATTTTGTAAACGATATTTTCTCATTGCTTAGAAGTATAAATATTTCACCATGAACTTCCTATGAAATGGCTATGCACATGCAGAGGAGAGATAATTCTATATCAGTTGCAAACTCTATGTATTATTCGTAATATTTTAATACTAAATAATGCATATCTCCATTATGGTAGAGTAAACCGATGTGCAGAGAGAAATATGTGTGGCAGAATCTTAGTTCAATGTTTATGAAATTTCTCTGCATAATTAAAGTTATTCGCACAGGATCTCTATTCGCACATAATTTTGCACACAATGGAAGATCTCCTCATAAATCTCTCTGCATGGTGAAAGGTCTTCGCATAAGACATAATTAGTCACTGAAGATAATTCATTGATTGAAAGTTGTGCAAAGTATGGAAAAAACTCGATAGAATCAAATCTTGTCTCATATGACACTACATGATTTGCACTTCATTCGAGAAATCAAATGCGTGAAGTAATTTCTCAGTCAGAAAAACTTTCAACAATCAATTATGTGTACTCAACTAGAGCTACATTCCATCCTGCTTAATGATTCATTTGTAATGATTCAATGATCATGCTACATCCATCTACAATATTCAACACACATTTTGCTAAACAATAATTGCCTATTTCTCTCCACCCTAAATATTTCACCATGAGCTTGCTATGAAATGGTAGTTTTTGATGATGCTACACACTTTCACGTGTTATTATGCAGTATTGGTTATATTTTAATACTAAATAATGCTTATATTTATTATGATAGAGTAAAGAGATGTACAAAAGAAAAAAAAATGTTTGTGTTTTGTCATTAATATAAAAAATTGTAAGCAATAACTAAAATTATTAATCATGATATTTTGTTATCGAGTGAAGATTTCTTTCTACTTGTTTCACATAAAGCTATTTCACATCTATATCCTTTTATGACTTACATAAATGTGTTTTTATTAAGGTTCATAACAAACAATGTTGATAAATTGTGCGAAGTTCTTAAAGATAGTATGTATTTTGAGTACACTTGCTTCTTTCATTTCATATATGCAAAGGATGTGGATATAGCATATCGAAAGGAGGGGTATCGTACTATATGTTAGTTTAGGATTTGACATTGACTATAGATAGATGCGCTAGAAATTCACAGTGTAGGATCTATGGGTGAAAGAATATATCTGGAGAGAACCAAGAGAAGAGAAGGAGGCATAGATATAACACAACTTCGAAGAAAGTTTCAATGATATAGAAGACTGGTGAACATTATTTCTTAGTGTGAAAATGAAGGGAATCAAAGAGGTCATTTCTATGTTAGGTTTTTATAGATTGTACAACATTTATTTTAGGTTGTGAAATGTATTTTTTGTATTTATTCTATACATTAATACATATGAGAGAGTACATAGAAAATATGTCTTAGAAAAGTTATCATTGCATTACTTGTAACATTTTTCTTAATTAACGGGTTCAACACAACGTTATACTATTTTCAGTCCATTCTCACTTTTCACAATATTTCAAATCAGCATCATGTAAATTATATCAAGTTTTGGTTGTGAAAAATGTGAGATTATGAGAGAAACACAATAAAAGGTTCATCTCTCCTTCTGTATTCTGAAAAATGAAATTTATTCAAATCTAAAGACCCGCCATTAGCAATTGTATTCTTCAAAGATCTATGTCTCAGATCCAAAATTGGTATCAAATATTCATTTTTAGTTTAAGAAATAATGCAACATTAGATATAAAACAAAGTCTCAAAGCATTTGTTCGGAAACGTATAAAATTCATTATCATAAAATCAATACATAGGCATTTAGTGTAAATGGAAAATAGTTATTGTACTTCAATTTATAGATAAGAGTACTTCAAATCTCGTTTATCTAATTAAATTTTCTGTCAGACTCAAATAATACAGATTCATTACGCTAGGCATTAAATATCAAATCTAAAACCATGATTTTCAAAGCATTAAAATATTAATATTAACATATATTTTTAAAATTAACAAAAATGCATATGTGTGGACTACTGAGGAAATCAATTATTCAGAGGAAGCTTTCAAGCTTTCAATTTGCGAACCTATGCTCTCCACAAAATCTATTATTAATAAAATAAGCCCTGGTCTCGTGTGGAACTATGGAGAGAGATTTCAATCTTTCGTTGTACAAATCTTTGCATCTTGCACAATCTATTAATAATAAAATTTGAAGTGTGCCTAATTACATAGAGATAACCATAATAATAAATTAGGTTGGTCAAATGCAAAGAGTTATTTCGTTGGACACAAAAATTGTGTGTGGGAAACATAATTAATTGATTAATATGCATAAGCATAATTAAATCGAGATTTGATTGTGCAGAATGTGACAGTGCAAAAGGAATACAATGAAATTTTTCTTTGGATTTTTGTATTCTACAAAATAAAATATATTCGGTTCTGAAGACATACTTCTAGAATTCTATTATTTAGATATGTATGCATAAGATCGAAAAGTATTGTCAAATGTTTAATTTTGTTTTAACCAATAACACAATACTGAATATGATAAAATAACTCAAAGCATATTTTCAAAAATTTATAGAAAGAATTATCATAACATTGATACAGGGTCAGATTCAATAACAATTGTATCAAGATTCAAATATCAATGACCATAGCCATAAGTCAGATATATATAAGATCATATTCAAAACATAGTCATAAAAGACAAAAAATTTGAACACAGTCAAAATTGTAACAATGGGAACTGAAAAGTAAATGTGCTTGTTGTTGGCATTATGGCTAAAGTGTTGTCCATGAAGGAAACCTACTTGATAAATATGTAATTGATGTCAATAGTGTGATAATGTGATGATTGTGTAACTCATGTAGATTGGTACAAATGCTATAGAGGATATGGACAAATAAATGACAGTTTAGTGAAGTTTGAGAAAGTATACGTGGTTCTTGTGACAAAGGGTCGCGTACATATGTAGGTATTATAAAAAAACATCATGTACATAATCCAAACCATGGAAATATGGATACCAAGGGTCATTACCATGGTATTGGCCCATATTAATTAGGGCGACAACGTTTATTTCATCCCATCAACAAATACTAAGGACATTACCAAAGGATTTAGCTGAGGTTGTGGTTAAGGAAAAGGACATATAAGATGGAGATCAAGGTTTTAGGTTTGCATGTGAATGAGTTATTTATATGTGATTTGA
Source organism: Pinus tabuliformis (assembly GCA_031772625.1). Lineage (NCBI taxonomy): Eukaryota > Viridiplantae > Streptophyta > Pinopsida > Pinales > Pinaceae > Pinus > Pinus tabuliformis. The sequence goes on along the minus strand of CM062817.1, from coordinate 1,610,986,416 downwards.
TATGACACATCTGTGCAATAGGGAGCAAGAAGAAGACTCGGATTTGATAGATCTAAAAGAGTAGTAAATACTAATGAATATACTTGCTTGATTTATTTATACTTGTGTTTAATCATGCCATAAATCTATGGAAATAATGATGTTGTAATTTGCATATGTTACAGTGAGGTTTGTAGAATAGGAATTGTGTTTGTTGTGAAAATTCTCAGATATGTACACAAGTTTGTCTTTGAATAGTCGCTTACATACACAAAGTTGTTTCTAAGTATTTGTGTATATATTCTTTGAAGTGCTTTTCAGTATGTTGAGATATATACAGGAGTGTCTCATAGTATAAGCATGTATATATGTTATTATGCTTAATAACTATCGCGTATATATTCCAAGTCTGATATGGTAAGGGTTTGCAGTGTTTCTTGATGGTAACTGTTGATGATGTTTGCTCTTTTTGTTTTTTTCTATCAATGATGTCTCTAAGGTATGTGTATGATAGTGTTGATTAGGTTGATTGTGTATTATAATATTGATTAATGCACAATGTGGTGATCTATGATTGATTTAGTGATTCAGTGAGTGGTTCAATGTTACAATGAGCTAAATGATTCAGTGTTTAGTATTCTTAGACATGCACACATGTTTCATACAAAGGAATCGTGTATATATGCAAGTTATATTAATAACAATTGCATATGTATTTTGAAGTTTCTTTGTTCTAGTAGGGTTCTAGATTCAATGACATGATGCTTCAGAGATTTAGTTGATTTAAAAATATTTAGTGGTTCACATTTTTGTTTCAATAGTTAAGTTGGGATATTAGTTTAGGCTTATTATTTGTGTGGGTCCAGTCTGAAAAAATGATGAAAAGTGGCCTACATTTTGTTTGATTATTTTTTAATAGCTGGATCCAGTCTAAAACATTTTGAAAAGTAATCCACAAGGTGTTGAGGGTTGCATCCTTTAGAGTGGGGGGTAGGAAGTCCCTTCTAGTAGGAGTTGGTAAACAAGATAAAGGGGTTGTATATCGCTTCTACTTGGTGCTAGAGAACGAGTGGAGGTTGTAGCATCCTATAGGTGGGTACCTACATGTTGGTAAGTGTCTGCACCATTAATAACTGTAATGAAGATTTTATAATAAGAAAGAAGACAAAGATAGTGGAAATGGTGGTTTTCTCCCACAATGTAATTCCACCCAAAAATCCTAGTGTTCTATGTGTGTTGCTCATGTATTGTGACTTATATTTTCTTTACTACATACAGGATGGATAATGAATTAATAATGTAATGGTTAATTTAATTTATTGATGAATGTTATGACAAATTAAGTAAACTGGATATACATTGTTTACATTCATTGAAGTCACATACATATGCTACTTGCATGAAGAACAATAGCATACATAATTCTGAATAAGAAATTGAAAGTTTGAAGTGAATTAAAACACTAATTCACACCCCCCCTCTCCCCATAGTATTTTCCTAACAATTGGAATTAGAGTGGATCCCTGAGAATAAGATTGATTGCTTAAAGAGAGATCTATCAATATCAACAGTCAAGAGGGAATATCTTCTATCAGGCCACCTTTGTTTAATGGAACTAACTTTGTATTTTGGGAAATCAACATGAGAGGATACTTGCAGGCACTAGGAGAAGATGTATGGGAGATTATTGAAGGTTGATATCAATACCCATCCTTCACTCCCACGTATACTACAACAAAGAAAAAATATGAGATCAATGAAAATGCTATAAATGTTATCTTGGGAAGTTTGGCAGAATCTGATTTTGTGAAAGTCATGCAGCTGAGCACTGCGAAGGAAATATAGGATAAGATTGTTCAAAGATATGAAGGTGACACTAAGGTAAAAAGTGTTAAACTTCAAACATATATAATTCATTATGAGACTCTTAGAATGCATGATGATGAAAGAATTGTAATATTTTTCCTTAGAGTAGATGAGATTGTTAACTCAATGAAAAATCTTGGTGACAAAATAAAGGATAGTATAGCTGTTGAAAATATTTTTAGATCACTAACCCCAAAGCTTGATTCCAAGTCTCTACCATTAAATAAGTGTAGGATTTGAAGAATTTTACTATTGAACAACTCCCTGGGATCTTAACAGATTTTGAGATGAGAAAAGGGGGTACAATAGGTATGAGATAAGTAGCATTCAAATCCACAAACAAAGGGAAAGAAAAGGAAGAGCCTAAGGAAATATGTTACATTTTAGATGAAGAGGAAGAAAATTTCATGAAGAAGCTCCAAATAGGATTTGGCAGGTTCAAAGGTGAGCTTCCTTTTAAATTTTTTTCATGTGAAAGAGTAGGTCACTATGCCTCTAAGTGTGCTTATAAAGAAAATAATGAAAATAATGTTTCAAAGAAGAATGTTAAAAGACGTTTTATTAGGAAGAAAACTTTTTACAGCCATGAAGATGGTGAATATTCTTCCCATAATGAGGATGATGAACCAGATCAAGATTGTCAATTACTTATGGCATTCGAAGAACAATTTGTAAATAAGTTTTATGATGATGAATTTATAGATGCTCTAGAAGGAAGTATGTATAAATAAAAAACCTTAGTTGAAGGAATAACTAAGTTGAAGATCTTCCTAGAAGAGGCAAAATTAATAGAAGAGTTTGAAGAAATAAGTCTAACAAAAAGAGAAGCACTGTGAAACCTTAGATCTTGAAATTGTCGGTCGGAGAAAGAAAATTGAGAAAACAAAAGGTCTAAATATTAGATTTTCTAAAGGATATGAAATTTTAGAAGAAATTATTAAATTTCAGTGTTCTCCTTTAATCAAGGCAGGTCTTGGATACAATCCAAGTGAATATGGTGATGCATCAGAACCTATGAAATTGTTTGAAATAGGTACAAAAAACTATGTCAATGTGGTAAAACGAATCAATCATCAAATTTATAGGACTGAGGAAATGAATGAAAGGTCAAAATATTCTCAGGAAAAACAACCTTTCCATGAATAAAGGGCAAGCTACTCAAAAATCTATGATGCTCCCAGGAAATCTTACTTCAATGGTCATTGCTTCACTTCCTACAATTTTGGTCACAAAGCAGTTCATTGTGTTGCTTATAAAACGATTATGACTAGAGAAGCAATAAAACAACATAATGAAAATAGGACAAAGAAGTCTTCTTATAATGTTTTCTCCCCTATTCATAATGAAATTGAATGTTCTATTTGCAATAAATTTGGTCATGAAGAAACTAAATGCAGAAGTAGGATATATTCATCTTATCAACATGAGAAGAATATAAAACCTCCCAAGGTATGGAGAAAGAAAATCACTTCTTCTGAAAATTGCGATCTAGCATTGTATGCAAGAAATCAAAAGAATCAATTATACATTGAAAAGTGATCGAAGAATATGATAGGTGATAGAGATATGATCATTTGTTTTAATGAAATTAAGAAAGAAAAGAATGTGACTTTTGGTAATAACTCACCTGTTACCATTAAATGAAAAGGATCAGTGTTTTCAAAAGAAAATGTTAAGGTTGAGAATGTATTATTTGTTGATGGGATAAGACATAAATTGTCAGGTGTTAGTCAAATGTGCGATCAGGGGCATGAAGTTATTTTTAGATCAAATAATTGCATGGTAATAAATTTGAATACAGGTAGGATCATAATCAAGGGAGCCATAACTCCAGGAAATGTCTATATCTTAGAGGACAACAAAGAGAAATTTTTTTTAACAAATCTAAAGAAAGATGTCTTTGGAACAAAAGGTTGGGGCACCTCATTTCTTCCCAATTATACAAATCAGCCAGGATGGTAGCAGTTTGTGACTTTCCCAACATTTCTGCACCTAAAAATGGTATTCCAAATCATGTCAATTTGGTAGACAACCCTGTTGGGTACCAACTCGGGCAATCTTTCTATCCATTTCTATTATCCTTTTTGACCTTTTGTACTCATTTACCTATGCTGTTATGCTAAACCTACAAGTAAAATACCCCTGACTTGTCCAATTGAAATATTTTAATTAATGAAGTAAATTCACAGAGTCTTATCTATTCACAGTACTAAAACATATGTTTGACCATAGCTTGTAGAGCAGGAACCCTCACTTCAGCATCTCGCAACAGATCTGGTAACAGCCAGCCATAAGGAGGCCACACAGCTGGAGTCACGATTCCTTGGAACTATTCTTGGACCTTTTTGTTATCTCGGACATCTGGTGATGGTGCCACTCCAACTGATGTACATTCTGAATATGCGATCACCATGTTTCATGGAGATCTATTAACCTCCCTCGCTGTGTATAAAATGAAGATTGTTCCTATGAATGGGGGTTCTCCCATCGCTATTGTAATCACTTGTTACAGATTAATAAAATACCATCTATTTTGTTACTCCAATATTCTCCGTGACTAATGCAACCCTGATCAGAGAGTTGGGCCGGCTCTTCTGATCACGTGGTGCGTCTTTGTGTGTGTCATTTAGTAGTTTATGCTTGTTGTTACAGTTCTTTCCCATTTATGATTATTTTTGAAGTTATGTAGTTATTTTAATCTTACAACCATGTTTTGAATCTTAAACCATGAACCCTTGGTCAGAACGGATTACGCATTTGCCCTTACATATACCTTGCACATTGCCTTGAAAGGATACACACCCGAATTGATAAATGAATGTCAGGATAAGGTGAATAAATCATTCATATCTAGACACCAACATTTTGGTGTCGTTGTTGGGGAGGCTAACAAGGTGCAAACAACGATCCGAACCAACCAAAGCGTCAATCTCTTGTCTTGTGGAGAGAACGAGTTTTCTCACTCTGCTTCAGGTCCTGACTGTAGGTATTCTTTCTACCTCTTTATTTTTGCTTTTTTCTTTGTTTTTGGGCCATTCTCGTGTCCTGGGGAGGGAGGAGTCTTTTGACGCCCTGCTCCAGGCCTTGAGTAAGATTTATTTCTTTTCAACACTTGTGTGTTTCCCTTTTGGGAAAAGCCTAGCTTTTACCCTGGGGAGGGAGGAGTCTTCTGACGTCCTGCTTCAGATCTGGAAGTATTAGGGATTCCTGTGGTGTGTGTCTATTTCTGGTTCTTGTCCTAGGGAGGGAGGAGTCCTTTGACACCCTGCTCCAGTCCTGAAACCCTAGATTTTTGTTTTGTTAGCTGCCTTTCTTTGTGTGAGTTCTTTAATCTTGGGGAAGGAATGGTCCTTTGACACCTTACTCCAAGATTGAAGCATTATAGGTTCATACCAAGACCCTCCATCATACCAACTTTTGTCTGAACAAAGAATCAAATAAGAGGGGCAGAGGGAGAGCCCCAAAGAGGGGAGGACCAGATCTGGGAAGAAAAACCTATATCCAATAGATCATAGCAAAGGCTAAATCAGAAGTATCCTCTTGCGTAGCTGCGAGACTAGGGGCAAGGAGAGTGAAGTCTGAGGGACAATCAATGGAGCAACCAGTGATGGCTATGACATTCTTTGGTGATTTGACACAACAGGTTCCTCTATTAGTGGAAGAAATATCTAGTAGTAGCCCTGATCCAAAGAATCTTGCGCTGGTGATAGCAGAGGAAGAAATTGCAAGTAGAACATCAACAGGGTTAGACTGCTCTAGTAAGGGAAAGGAAGTTACAGCCGAGGGGTCAAGCCATCAGGCCTTGGGAGAAAGAAACGAGGAAAAGCTTGCATCACCAAGAGACCGGGGAAGTGCTACTAAAGCAACTTGAGTTCCAGTAGTAAAGAATCCTCAACCACCCTCCACAGAGCTTGTTGAAATCCCCAGCGAGTATTCGAAGATATTTATGGCTCCCACAACCTCCACCATCAATTTTCCAATTGGGGATTTGGGATTTGGCACTCCTGTAAGACCTATTCCGTTGGCAGCCTTACCAAACTTTCATGGGCTCATTTCAGAAGACACCGACACATTTCTATTTGAGTTTGACATAGTGTGTTGGGGGTATGACTACACAACAGATGCCTAGAAGTTAAAAACTTTCCATTCTACTCTAAAAGGAACGAATCTGCGATGGTTCATGGACCTTGGAGGAAAATCCATTTCCACATGGGATGATATGCAAACTGCTTTTCTAGAGAAATACCAGGATTACTGTAAATCCCAGAACATCAAGGAGGAACTCTTCAAGTTCACACAAAAAGAAGATGAAAGCTTGGAAGATTGTGTGGAAAGGTTCAAGTACACCTTACAGAGGTCAGGTCATTCTACACTGGATAAGGAAATTTTAAAGATTATCCTCCTTTGATCCTTTCAAGAGGACTCGATAGAACTATTGAACATTGTGGGAAAGGGAGACATCTCTAAGGAGACATTTGAAGATATTTGCAATTTATGTATTCAGTGCTCGAGGGGGCTTGCAAGGAATAAGCTTGGGATCCAATCAGCAAAGGGATCTGGTAGGGGTGTTACAAAAGCAGAAATTAGAAACCTGCTAGACAACTTGAGGACAGATATCCTCAGCACCCTATCAGCACAAATGGACACTCTACAAGTAAAACAGAAGTAGCTGGAACTAGACAGGACCATGGTAATATTTTGTTTGAAGTGTAGGAAGAAGCACCTAGAAACAAAATGTCCACTAAATTCCATAGAGGAATGTGCAATCTATGAGCTCAATCATGCGACAAGCTCATGCCCTTCCTTTCCAGGCCTGAAAGTAGTATTTCAAGGAATGGGAGAGGACACGAATCAACTTTACCTCATGGGATCCAGGAAGCCATAGCAACCTCGACCACTGATGGGAAATCAAGGTATGTACCCGGATCCATCTCAGTATTTCAATAATTGCAATATGAATCCTCAAACCATACATTATCCCCCCATGTGGCTGCAATACCAGTATCCACCTTGGCAGCAATGGAACCCTCAAGCCTATACGAGCTCTTCACGAGCTCCAACTTGGTGAGGATCCCCTCCTGGTCAGTTTCCTCAGCAGCTGCCTCAGCAGATACCACAACAGCAGCTCCAATTAGCCTCCAATGTGCCTCTTGGTAACCAGCCTTCCTGTCCTCAGCTTCCAATGCAACCTAACCCTAATCCTAACAATAAGGGAGCTCATCAAGCTGATGTTCTTAACCTGCCTTCATATAGTATCTCCACTGCAGAGTTGCATGAAATGAATCTGCGATCAGGTCGGATAGTTAACGTCCAACCTCCTCCAGTTATCATTGAACAACTTGATAGTGAAGGTAAGGGGGCAGAACCGATTAGTAAGGAGCTCAAACAAACTGATAGAAACCAGGTGCCTCCTATTAAACAACATCAATCTGAACCACCTTACCCAGAGAGACTAATTATGAGTAAACCAAGCCCTCAAGCTGAATTTGATTTATTAGGAGAATTGCAAAACTTATTTGTTAAAAATCCCTTGTTACAAGCTATGAAGGATGTGCCAATATATGTAAAGACTCTAAGGGAATATTGTTAAGCGAAACCTCCCAAGAAAACTAAATATCCCCTCACTATACATGTTATGGGAAAATTATCAGACTTTACGATGCGAAAGTCAATGCTGGTGAAATATGGAGATCCGGGGAACCCGCTTTTGATAGTACAGATTAATGGGGTAGAGATTCCAAATGTGTTAGTAGACCTGGGTGCTACCATCAATGTCATAACCACTAAATCCATGCATGCATTAGGTCTTCGCAATTTGAAGCATACACCTACAGTATTGGAACTAACAGATCGATCTACAGTCAAACCTGTAGGGAAGTTGGAAGATGTGACAATTCAATGGATTCATGGCATTACCTCATAGATTTCCTAGTATTACATACACAATCTTCAATGGCGATCATCCCTTGATTTTGGGTAGACCATGGTTGGCCACTGCAGATGCTTACGTTGGGTGTCGCTCAGGAAATATGGTTATTTCTAATGGACATAACACTAAGAATTTAGTGTTATATCCACTGGCAGAACCAAATCCACCCATAAAACCAGCAGGCGGCAAGAAAGTTGTATATGCAGCAGAGGCTGAAATGGAAGATGAAGAAGTGAGACCAGTCCTCACTATTGGATAGGTCCTTCAGTTGAAAATGGAATCGGAATACAATGTAATCACTTCCTTCATGGATGATCCTTGTTCTGTTTCAGAACCAAACTAGTAGATCCTAGAATCTATCCTAAGCTGCGAGGCTCAGGAAACTATGGAAATAGTAGAAGGATTAGAGGATCCACCTACTGACACACCCCGTGAAAGTGTTCAAGTGGAATTGGAACCCAGGAAGACTTTGAATATTAATCCAAACCTGTCAGAATCCCAGAAGAAGCAACTTGTAGACGTTCTACGGAAACATAAAGATCCCTTCACCTAGGATTATGTAGATATGAAGGGGATCCCTGCCAACTTATGCACCCATCACATATATATATCAAGGAAGATCTTTTTCCTGTAAGACAACCTCAGAGGAAGATGAACCTTGCACTGAAAAATTTTGTGAAAGAAGAGCTTCAGAAATTACTAGATGTAGGTTTTATCTATCCTATCTCAGATAGCCAATGGGTCTCACCATTAGTAATGGTCCTGAAGAAGAATAGAAAATGGCAGATCTGCGTAGATTATTGAGAGTTAAATAAGGCAATTCAGAAAGACCATTTTCCCTTGCCATTTATTGATCAAGTTTTAGGCACATTGGCTGGCAAGAAATTTTTCTCTTTTTTGGATGGGTTTAGTGGATATAACCAGATCCAGATTGCTCTTGAGGACCAGGACAAGACCACTTTCAAATGCCCCTGGGGAACATTTGCATACTGGGTCCTTCCTTTTGGCCTATGTAATGCTCCTGCAACATTCCAGAGGGAAATTCTGGGAATCTTCTTTGACTTGATCAATGACAGTGTTGAAATATATATGGATGATTTTACTCCATACTGGGACTCGTTTTTGGAGGGGTTTAAAGACTTAGAAAAAGTTCTTGCAAGGTGTATACAAGTGCGTGTCTCTCTGAGTACAGTAAAATGCCACATGATGATAGAAGAGGGAATAATTCTGGGACATTTGCTCTCAGCTGAAGGGATCAAGATGGACCCAGCAAAGATAAAGGTAATTCTGCACTTCCCAACACCTAAGACACCCACACAGGTACACAGTTTCATTGGTTTTGCTGGTTATTAAAGACGTTTCATAGAAAATTTTGCAAAAGTAGCAAACCCACTGTTTCAATTACTAACAAAAGATTCAGAATTTGTGTGGTTAGATGACTATGATGCAGACTTTATGAAAATTAAAGAATTAGTCTATAGTGCTCCGATCCTTAGAGGACCAGACTAGGCATTACCTTTCCACATTCACACAGATGCCTCTCAAACAACAGTTGGTGTAGTATTGGGACAGCAAGAGGATAAGGTACTTTACGCAGTCTACTATGTTAGTAAAAATTTGGCCCCTGCTGAATTAATCTACACAGTGACTGAGAAAGAGTTCATTGCTGTCATTTATGCCATCAATAAGTTTTGGCACTACATTGCTAGGTATCCTAATTTTGTGCATACTGATCATGAAACCATCAGGTATCTAATGAACAAACCTGTTACGCCTGGTCCTATTACAAGATGGTTGTTGCTACTACAGGAATTTGATATTACCATAGTAGGTAAACCAGGGAAGGATAATGTGGTTGTATATTTCATATCTAGGATAGAACATGATGGTAAGGATACACCAATTGAAGATAACCTTCCAGATGAGCATCTTTTTGCAGTTTTTTTAACACTCCATGGTATGCAGATATTGTTAATTATCTTGCTACAGGTAAAGTGCCTCGTCATCTGTCCTATAAGGAGGAAAGGAAGATCATTCACCAGAGTATCCGATATTCATGGGTGGCAGGATATCTCTTCCATACAGGAGTTGACCAGTGGATATTTTTGAGATATTAAAAGTTGTACATGATGGACCTTGTGGAGGACATTTTGCAGATAAAAGAATAGGTCATAAGGTGCTGCAAATGGGATATTATTGGCCCTCCATCTTTCTTGATGCTCGGGATTATGTTCGAAGCTGTGATAGCTTTCAACAGATCGAACAACCTAGGAAAGCAGATGAAATGCCTCTTCAGCCCCAAATAGTCCTTGAAATGTTTCCCTTTAACACACCTTCTCATCAAAATGCTTACATCCTGGTCTGTACTGACTATGTAACTAAATGGGTGGAAGCTAGAGCAATCACAAGAGCAATAGAGCAAGTAGTGGCGGATTTTCTTTTTGAAGAAATCTTTGCCCGGTACGAGACTCCAAGGGAAATTGTATCAGATGGTGGATCACAGTTCACATCTCATATGATAGAAAAGTTGATGCAGAAATATGGGGTCAAACATAGAGTGACAAACCCCTATCATCCGCAAGCGAATGGACAAGTAGAAAGCACAAACAAGGTATTGGAAAATATCTTGACAAAGACAATAGCAAGCCATCGTCGGGACTAGGCACAAAAACTTCCAAAAGCTTTATGGGCATATAGAACAACATGGCAGAATACAACATGGTTTTCTCCGTTTGAATTAGTCTATGGGAAATCCCCCTTGTTTCTAGTGGAATTTGAGATTAGTACACTCAGAACAGCTCTAGAAGTAGGCCTAGATCTATCAGAAGCACAGAAACACTGACTGGAATAGCTGAACGAGTTGGACGAGATTCGAGCAGTAGCTGTCCAGAAAACTATTGCTGTTCAACAACAGAGAATGAAATGGCACGATAAATTTATCAAAACTAAGGTGTTTCCTGTGTGGGACTGGGCGTTACTATATGACTCCTGATTTAAGGATTTCAAAGGCAAGCACTACACTCATTGGATGGTTCCATATCAAGTGGATGCAGTGTTGAACAATGAATGGTTAGATTGATTACAATAGATGAGAACCATACCTCGTTCTTAGTAAATGGATACCTTCTAAAATTATACCACCATCCAGCCTCTAAAGATGCCTTTGTTAAAAATCTTTCTGCTCTATCTAATTTAATGATCACTGGAAAAGATACCATATTTAGTTCTTTTGTGTATTCGTATGTGTGGAGTCGTATCAGTCACTCTCCCAACACGCTGCATTAAATTTTAGAAACATCCCACAATACCACCTTAATTTTTAATCATTTCCAAACGTACCAGTATTGTTCATCCATTGTTTCCAAATCGGCCATGATGTTATTTCAGTTCCCAACAGTTTGGAGACCTGTCACTCTCCCTTGCCAACCAATTGCAGTCATCATGCTGATTTTGCCTCTGCAACAATGGGTGGCTGATCTATTCGACATGAACCTAAGAATATAGGGGGAATTCAGAACACTCAGGAGGTGTGGCAGGCTTTCAAGAATGTAGGCTGGGATGTTTATTTCGACAGGTTGAGGGGGTCGAATGAAGAAATGACGGTAGAATTTGCATTGAACTTGGGAGAAGGAGGCTCTCAGGTCTGCGGAATTGAGATCCCTGTAACAGAGGAAATCATCGCAGAAGTTAGTGGGCTTCCTCAAGTCGGGTAGAGATGGTTTTTGAGAAGGACCGTCCTCCCAGAATTCCCCGAGGCCTTTCTACAAGCGGGTGAGAGTATTGCACAAAAGGGTTGGGGGTATGACAGAAACTCGCTACCACATCCATGGGGAGGAGTAGCAGAGTTCATCATAAAATATATGACGTGTGAAGGAAGATACTCCACCATCTTCAAATACCATCTCCGCATACTAGCTCACTTGCAATTTCCACAGGTAGAAGCTTTTTCAATGAATGTGCCCTATTTTCTACTAAGAAGCCTTCACTTAATGGCACATTTGGCTTAGGGGTCACGATAGGTATTGGTGGTCACCACTCACCATAGGTTGGTTCAGCTATTGATAATGAATGCCATTAGACAAATCTCGATTCAATGGGCACTGTTTCAAGATTCCATAAAGGAACAAATAGCATCTGTTGTGGCTGCCAGTGTAGAAGAACCTAAAACTATGGAGGAGGATGCAGGAGATGATGATTATGTTGACCAAGAGGAGCTGGAAGAAATGGAGATGGAAATAGAATAACTTGGAGATGAGGCAGCTCCCTAAAGGCAAGCCGAAACTATGGAGTCAATAGCAGATGTGGGGATTGATATAGAAAGGACCACTAGTACCATGGCCAAGGCTGTGCCACAAGAACTAGCCTTTCCCGTGGAACTGGCAGAGCAAGTTGATAATATGGAAACCACAGAAGTAGACCCACAATAGGCCAGTGTGGACGAAGCGGTCGATATGGTGACCGAGGGTACTCCACCAGGATCTCCTGCCACCACGGAGCTGAAGGAGGAGGATAATACTATTGAAGAGGAGGTTGTGACCACTCCAACCATCGAACCCATGGAAGAGGGGGAACAGAGACAAGAAGGGCCTAGAGCTGAGGAAACCGGGGGACCCGTGGAGGAAACGCCAGGAGAAACAGGGTGTGAGGTCGATGCTGACCCACAAGAACCAGTGTCGACTTCGAGGCCAAATGTTGAGGATTCGTTCCAGTTTTCCTTCTATATCCCAAGAGTGAGGGTAACTCATTCCCCACGACAGAAAGAAGAAGAAGAGTTCACTATTCCTATGGCTCTGAATCTATCACAAAGGCCACAACCATACGGGGTGAATGCTACACAGGTGGGAGGCACCTCAGAGTAAGAAAGGAGAGAAGAGATAGAGATTTCTGAGGCTAAAGAACCGGAAGGGATCCCAACAAGCATAGTAGTAGGAGAGCATCGCACTAGGGCATCACCGGTCACAATGAGCGCACACGAAGAAGAAATCGCCATTGGCGAAGAGGAGGGACCAAGCGAAGTAGTCCCGATGAATAAGCCAACGACACAGCCTAGTGAGAAGGCCGTGAAGCACAAAATAATTGAAGAAAGTGAGGCAGTGGAGGAAAACCTAACAATGGGCATAGTAGAAGAGGTTTCACGAGATTTACCTCCAGCTACCGAAACAGAGGAAGCACTAATTAAGTAGGAATGGATAGAGATGTGTGAATAGCGAAGACTTCCAGTTAGGAAAAAGTATCAGCTGCAGTTTAGGGAGAAAATGTGGCTCAAAATGGAGGTAAGGAAACTGAGAAATAAGGTGCACAGAATGTAGAAACAGATAAAGAAGTACAAGCAGCAAGCCAAAAAGTCCAAGACCATTGGGGTTGAAGCAGAAACTCAAGTGGACCTGATAGCCACAAACTCTACTGCCAATCAAATAGACCCAGTCGAATGACTGTTTGAAGACCGATAATATGCCTTAACAGCCGAAATATAGTCTTGGAAATCTACTGCGGCTCAATACAAAAATGAGATCAGGAGGACCGAGGAAAGAGCCTCCACAACCATCTTTGGATATGTGGAGCGCATAGATGTTATGAGATTAAGGCATGCGAAGTAGCAGCTCAAGATGGAGCAGCTGGAAAAGCAAGTGGCAGAACTAAAGGCCGATAAGGAACAGATGTTTAGTCTGGTGCAAGAGTTTATGGCATGTCATCCCCCTGCTTCTTGTTATTATTTATTTTTGCATGAACGTTTCCTTTTATTTTGCATGGAAAGCATTAAAAACGAGATCAGCTATGAGATAGAATATGGTGTACAATTCCTCCAAATCTTGAGGAGTCATGACGTGCCAACTCAACATCTGATGAGTGAATTTTACCTGCACGGGTATCTATTGCATTTGGGCAGATATTTTAACCCGGTTCCATATGTAGGGGACATTCATTTAAGATCCCTCACCTCTTATGCTTTCAATTAGATTCACTAGCAGAAGGCTTGTAACACTTTTGAATCCAATCAAGTTACAAAGCCATTTATAGTAAGAGGAGAACATGAGAGGTCAGTCACAATGTTCAATAAGCATAACACCTTTTTGGGAATTGGGGGGAATAGAGATAGAATGGTGAGGACACAAAGATGGTGTCTTGATCTTTGTGTCAAACAACTCACCACATTTCAAAAAGAGGCCTTTGATTGCTGTCAGAGAAGGTGGATGATGTCACTTACAGCTGTCCAAAACAGGGAACCTTTTGGGGCACCAAATTTTGCATGAGTACTCACCAAAGTGCCCAAATATGTGGCATGTGTCCAGACATGTGGGGCCCAATGGATGGGGATACAGTTTCAGTTTCCTATTCTTTGGTTGCCTGCCGAAATTTACAGTCCAGCTTAAGATGTTCCAAAGGATTGGTGGAAGGAAATTCTCCTTTCGGATGGGTTTAAAGTTTCAGGAATAGAGATGGCCTCAGAATATGATCTCACCAGACTTCATGAAACCTATAGTCTGCAAAATCTAGACTTGCAAAGGGGGCGGACTACATGAGGACATGTAGAAGGCTAGTTGCGGGGAGATGTTGGGTACCAAATTAGGCCATCTTTATATCCATTTATATTATCCTTTTTGACCTTTTTGTACTCATTTACCTATGTTGTTATGCTAAACCTACAAGGTAAATACCCCTGACTTATCCAATTGGAACATTTTAATTAATGAAGTAAATTCACGGAGTCTTATCTATTCATGGTACTAAAACGTATGTTTGACCATAGCTTGGAGAACAGGAACCCTGGCTTCAGCATCTTGCAACAGATCTGGTAACAACTAGCCATAAGGAGGCCGTGCAGTTGGAGTCACGATTCCCTGGAACTATTCTTGGACCTTTTTGCTATCTCAGGCATCTGGTGATGGTGTCATTCCAACTAATGTACATTCTGAATATGCGGTTACCATGTTTCAGGGAGATCTGTTAATCTCCCTCGCTATGTATAAAATGAATATTGTTCCTATGAATGGGGGTTCTCCCATCACTATTGTAATCACCTGTTACAGATTAAAAAAATACCATCTATTTTGCTACTCCAATATTCTCCGTGACTAACACAGCCTTGATCAGAGAGTTGGGCCCGCTCTTTTGATCAGGTGTTGCATCTTTGTGTGTGTGTCATTTATTAGTTTATGCTTATTGTTACAGTTCTTTCATATTTATGATTATTTCTGAAGTTCTGTAGTTAGTTTAATCTTACAGCCATGTTTTGAATCTTAAACCATGAACCTTGGTCGGAACAGATTACGCATTTTCCCTTGCATATACCTTGTGCGTTGCCTTGAAAGGATATACACCTGGATTGATAAATTAATGTCAGAATAGGGTGAATAAATCGTTCATACTTGGACACCAACAAACCCAGAGTTCAGTTTAAAACTAAAGAAGGTACTTCAAGTAAACTCCTTGAACTTATTCACAACAACTTATGTGGATCTATGAGAAACATGTATCCTCATGGTGAACAATACTTCCCTCGAACTATTCTTGGACCTTTTTGCTGTCTCAGACATCTGGTGATGGTGTCATTCCAACTTATGTACATTCTGAATATGCGGTTACCATGTTTCAGGGAGATCTGTTAATCTCCCTCGCTATGTATAAAATGAATATTGTTCCTATGAATGGGGGTTCTCCCATCACTATTGTAATCACCTGTTACAGATTAATAAAATACCATCTATTTTTCTACTCCAATATTCTCCGTGACTAACACAGCCTTGATCAGAGAGTTGGGCCCGCTCTTCTGATCAGGTGTTGCATCTTTGTGTGTGTGTCATTTATTAGTTTATGCTTGCTGTTACAGTTCTTTCGTATTTATGATTATTTCTGAAGTTCTGTAGTTAGTTTAATCTTACAGCCATGTTTTGAATCTTAAACCATGAACCTTGGTCGGAACAGATTACACATTTTCCCTTGCATATACCTTGTGCGTTGCCTTGAAAGGATATACACCTGGATTGATAAATTAATGTCAGAATAGGGTGAATAAATCGTTCATACTTGGACACCAACAAACCCATTGTTTAGTTTAAAACTAAAGAAGGTACTTCAAGTAAACTCCTCGAACTTATTCACAACAACTTATGTGGATCTATGAGAAACATGTCTCCTCATGGTGAACAATACTTCCCTGGAACTATTCTTGGACCTTTTTGCTATCTCAGACATCTGGTGATGTTGTCATTCCAACTTATGTACATTCTGAATATGCGGTTACCATGTTTCAGGGAGATCTGTTAATCTCCCTCGCTATGTATAAAATGAATATTGTTCCTATGAGTGGGGGTTCTCCCATCACTATTGTAATCACCTGTTACAGATTAATAAAATACCATCTATTTTTCTACTCCAATATTCTCCGTGACTAACACAGCCTTGATCAGAGAGTTGGGCCCGCTCTTCTGATCAGGTGTTACGTCTTTGTGTGTGTGTCATTTATTAGTTTATGCTTGCTCTTACAGTTCTTTCGTATTTATGATTATTTCTAAAGTTCTGTAGTTAGTTTAATCTTACATCCATGTTTTGAATCTTAAACCATGAACCTTGGTCGGAACAGATTACGCATTTTCCCTTGCATATACCTTGTGCGTTGCCTTGAAAGGATATACACCTGGATTGATAAATTAATGTCAGAATAGGGTGAATAAAGCGTTCATACTTGGACACCAATAAACCTAGAGTTCAGTTTAAAACTAAAGAAGGTACTTCAAGTAAACTCCTTGAACTTATTCACAACAACTTATGTGGATCTATGAGAAACATGTCTCCTCATGGTGAACAATACTTCATGTTATTTATCGATGACTTTACAAAAATGTGTTTGGTTGGTTTACTAAAGTATAAAGATGAGCCATTTGAAAAGTTTAAAATATTCAAGGCTATGGTAGAAAATGAATTGGATCTCAAAATCAAATGTCTTAGATACGATAGGGGAGGAAAGTTTATATCAAATCAAATTTTTATTTTTTGTGAATAACATGGCATCAGAAGAAAATTTTCCATAGCTAAAACTCCTTGGTAAAATGGAGTGGCTGAAAGAATGAATAGAACAACTCAAAAAATGGCACATGCCATGCTTGATGAGTGTGAAACACCTCACACCTTCTGTGGAGAAGAAGTACATATAGTCGTGGATATACTTAACAAGGCTTATGTTCGATAAAAAGTGATAAAACTCCATATGAACTCTAGTATGGTAAGCCTGCAACTGTCAAACACTTTAGAATCTTTGCAAGAAAATGTTTCATAAAGAAAAATGATGATAAGCTTGGAAAGTTTGAATCCAAAGATGATGAAGGAATCCTACTTAGATGCTCTTCCAAAAGTAAAGGATATATAGGGTATAATTAAATGCTCTAAAAGATTGTTGAAATTATAGATGTTGTGATTGACGAAGCATACACAGGTACCAAAAGGTAATCACAAGTAGATGACAAACCTCTCCCTACTAAAATCTAAGAAGTTGTAGGAGAAGAAGAGAGAGAAGAATCAGAAGAAGGAAATTAAAATAAAAGTATGACAAAAACTAATCCACCAAAGTATGTTCAAAAAAATCATCGTTAATCTCAAATGCTAGGTGATAAGGAAGAGAAAGTACAAACTAGAAGAACTTTTGTTGGATCATCTAGTCTCTTAGGCATATTATCCAAAATTAAACCTTAGAATGTGAATGAAGCAAGCAAAGATGAAGTATGGGTTAAGGCAATGCATGAAGAACTTGATCAAATAGAAAAAATCCATACATGGGAAGTTGTACCAAAGCCTCATTATAAAAATGTAATTGGGACAAAGTGGGTGTTTAAGAACAAACTGAATGAAAATGGAGAAGTAATTTGAAACAAAGCAAGACTTGTATGCAAAGGATATGCTCAGCAAGAAGGGATAGACTTTGAAGATACGTTTGCACCTCTAGCTCGACTTGAAGCCATAAGAATGTTTCTTTCATTTTCCATCTTTTTTAACTTTAAAGTACATCAAATGGATGTTAAGTTTGCATTTTTATGTGGGGACATAGAAGAAGACATATATATTGAACAACGTGAAGTATTCATACTTGGAAATGATAAAAATATTGTCTACAAACTGAAGAAGGCATTGTATGGGTTAAAAAAGGCTCCTCGTGCATGGTATTACCATCTTGATAGGTATCTTCAGGAACAAGGATTCAAGAAAGGATCTACAGATAAAAAATTATATATCAAATATGATAAGGACAAACTTCTGGTAGTCTCTGTTTATGTTGATGACATCATATTTGGAAGCAATATTGAACCTATGAGTCAAGGATTTACTTCATCTATGCAATAGGAATTTGAAATGTCTTTATTTGGTGAACTAACATACTTTCTTGGTTTTCAAGTTCATCGAACTAAATATGGTATCTTTTTATCTCAAACCAAGTATCTAAAGCAGATTATGAAGAAGTGAAAAATGGAACACTGTAAACCAATATTTATAATAATGGTAATAGGTTGCAATCTTAGTCAATATGATGACTCTCCTACAATTAATCAACCCGAATACAAATTTATGATTGGGAGATTTCTTTATCTTATCAGGACAAGACTGGAGAATATGCATGTTGTTGGAATAGTTGGATGATTCCAAACAAATCCCAAGGAAAATCATATCAAAGTAGTCAAGAGGATATTCAAGTATCTACAAGGCACTCAAGATTTCGGTCTATTGTATCCCAATAACACAATTTTTTCACTTCATGCTTACAAAAATGTAGACTGGGTAGGTAATCTTGATTACCATTAAATTTGATCCAAGTGGCTCTCGAAACACTCAGTGATCAAAGAGGGCTCAAGAAAGGCTAAAAAATAAAAGTTCTCGGATTACCATAAAACCAGGTTCATATCGGAGAGCTCCTTACAATCTTTCCAATCACCAAACAAAACCTCAATCTCACATCATATGCACAATTTATGGGCAATCAAATTTTTTATCAACTAGGCACCTCGGCTAAAGTTAGCGGAGTGCCAACTAAATATGGAACCTTAGCTAAATCTGGCAAAGTCACTAAATTTCGGAAAATTAACAAGGAAAAAATTTTGCACTTTGCGGCAATGGTTTTCAATGGCCAGAACTATTGAAATTGTCGCCTACTTAATTTTTCCGATGAACCCAAAATTTTGGGCAATGAACCTTTTTCCATATTTTAAAAAAGAAAGAAAAAATGAACCAAAAAAATTAAAATTGGCCAACGGCCCAACAAATTAATACTACCAACCATTATGCCAAGAAGGAAAGCTTGAAAATTAACACCAAGTTTTCTTATTTAAAGTCATATTTTACACAAGGGAATAAGGGCTCAGAACCCAATGAAGAGGTGGAACCCCGATTGGGCATGGAAACTGAGGAGCGAAACCTTGATGTAGCGAAATATGAACGGAATCTAAAATATTCTCGAAGGGCCAAATTTTGATAGTTTCATAATGATGTCGACTTTATAGTCATTTTACTTCATATTTCGCAAGGAGCACAGTGGTGATGTCATATTTCGCATCTTGCAGCTATATTCAGTAATCTTGTAGAGATGAATCTTTGTGGAATTATGAGGAATATAAAAGATTCCCTAAGGACCAAATTTTGACATTTTTAGAACCAGGTCAACTTTATACTCATTTTACTCAATTTTTCGCAAGTAACGGAGTGGTCAAGTTAGATTTATCACATGAGCAACAGAATTCCAATCAACTAGTGAAAAGGAACCTTTGGGGAATCTTTGAGATTCTTGAGGGTCTATAGGTGTAAAAAAAGGGGTCAACTTTACAATCATTTGACATGATTTCATGCAAAGAATTCAATGGTGTAGTCCATTTCTTAATTAGAGACATGCGTTTTCAGGACATCCCCAGAAGTAGAGGTATATGCTGCAGTGATGCTATGTCTTTCTTTTAATTTGCTGAGATGATTATTTTGATCTTGATATCCTTGTTTACCATTCTGTTGGAGGATACTTGTATGCCACTTCATGTGAGAATTTAATATCTTTTCATGCTAAAGGAGGGCCCATATGAGTGATATTTCCTATAGGAGAACATCTCGTGTAGATACATGCACTCTAGTTGAGGGATTTTATCCTTGTAATGACAAATAATGCACCATGTACTCATCATCGTCTTGCAACATTTAATGAATCAGCATCCCCACTCTTGATACCGAGCCCGGAGATGTAACCCATACTAGGTGAAATCCATTATCAAGTTGTGTGTGTTCTTTGATTTGATGGTTGTCATTATGTTTCCTCTTCTTTAAATCATGCATATGTGTTTTTTCATACTCTTTCACATGCTGCTAACATCACAAAAGTAAAATATCTTGGTTAATTTTGGTAATGGAGATAATCGAGATCAACTTTTGTATCAAAATGAGTCTTTTATTGATGTGAATTGCAGGTATATGATAACCAGATAAAATATCCAAAGAGGTAAAGGGAAACTCAAGTTCTCTTATCCAGAAGCAGGGCAAGCAACACGAAGAGGGAAAATGGAAGATGAAGATGCTTAGTTGGAGGAAGAGAAAAACTATCACAAGGCCTTCTACACAATGGAAGAAAAAGTGGAAAAATTGTTTGCAGAGTATGAAAAAACAATGGTGAAACCAGAGAAGAAGGAACTACTAGATGATCACACCTTTATGAATCATGAAGGAGTAGGAGAAGATCCTCTTGAACCTCCCTCTCTATCTTCCAATGAAAGTTCTTATTCTTTATCTTCTCATCATTGTAGAGGTAGAAAAACTCATAAAAATCCATTTTTCAAGCTAGATGTCAAGTTTGATCTGCCTTTATTTAGTGGAGAATCTAATGCAGAAAAGCTAGATAAATGGATTAGACAGGTTGAAGTATATTTCCACATCCAACGAATCAAAGAGGATGAAACCAAGATCTAGCTAGCATCCCTTTGATTGAGTGGAACATCTCTCATCTACTAGGAAGCCAAGCTGCAGAAAGGTGCTAAGAGTAGTCATAAACTTCTTTCATCTTGGTCAAAGTTTGTTGCCACTATAAGAGGACAATTTTACCCATTGGGATATAGACTGAAGGCCATGATGGAATGGAAAATTTTGAAATAAAGTAAAGGTAAAATTGTTTATAATTTTATAAAGGATTTTAGGAAACAAGCATTAGCATTGAATGACCCATTAGACTATCCTAAAATGTTGATGAAATACATCGGATCAGTGCATGGTTATTCTATCATTTCATTGTTATTATTTGAACCTAAAACTCTTGATGAGGTTAGTGTGAAGATTCTACATCTTAAAAGTAGGGGGAAACATGACCAATATGACTACCCAAACAGGGTAGCAACAACTAAAATAAAGGAAGAAAATCCCTCTTGCACTCATTGTGAGAAAGAAGGGCATTATGAATAGGATTGTTGGAAATTACATCCAGAATTGAGGCCAAAGAGGAATGAAAAAAAATAGAAGCAGAAGACAGTTGAAAAGATGCAACAAGACTAATTATCTGAATCATAGGATGATGAGAATATCAAAGCTATAGGGTTTGCAAGTGTTGGACCAGTTGACTTGTGATCACACTTAGGTGATGAGATGAAGATTGCAGTGCTTGGGATTGCAGAGGATAGACCTATTGAATTGGGTTCTAATTCATGTGATGAGACAAATATTTTAGCATATGTTGTGCCATAGATGAAAAAGATACAATATACTTCATGGCCTGAAGAACTTGAAAAGATCAACCAAAGCATTCAAGTGGAAAATGATGAACTAAGGAGACTCCTACAAGAAGCAGAGGAGGAGAAACAAAGGTTGTAGCATTAGTTACAAGCCAAGGAGGAGGCCTTAGAAATGTTGCAAAATAACAAGCCTGAGGTAAGAAATGATTCTTCAATTTCATGTACTTTTTATGATGATGATTTTGTTTCTTTTGAGAAACATACTATAGGAATTAGAACAAAATTGTTGAAGAAAATGGGGTATCAAGGAAAGGGCCTCGACATTAATCGCCAAGGCATTGTGTATGCCATGAAAGGGGAGGAATTTCCTCATTATGGAGGACTTAGATATGTCATAAAAGAGGTTGGGAAATACTCCAAGATAGTCAGTGGCCAACGAACAACAGATGATGAGAGCATTTCATCATATTCTAGTGACGGTGAAGATTCCATGGGAACTAATCAAAGGTGCACCAGGAATAAGCATTCTAAGACTATCCAAAAAGTTTTGAGAAGAAATAATCATTGTAGTTACTGCAACAAGGATGGACATGAGAGAAACACATGTTAGATGCTCCATTCCGAGAAGTCACCTATGAATAAACTATCTGGTGAAGATGTTCAACAAGCAAATCGACCATAGGGAGATGACCCATTCACTTTGTTGAGTGTGAGATGGCTTTATTAGATATATTAACTTGTTGTGGCCATATTATTGTAAAGAATATGTCGCGAAATGATTGTAAAGTGATGATGTGTTTTCCATCACTTCTTAACACAACATAATGATGTTTTGGCTTCTTTTTATTGATAGCTATGGTATTGGTTTCTATTATGATGTACACTTGACCAAAGAGTGTGTTGTATAAAATCTTAGCAAGGATGGGGATGCTTGAATCATAATTGGTCATGTAATTGAACATGTAGTTTGAAAAGTATGTATGATAGGTTTGCATAGGATGTAGGTGTCGTATCATCACTTATGTCTTCGAAGGAAAAAGGTGAAGGAGGAAGAAGTGTGGCATGTCAGGACAATTTTTGTACAGACAAGGGAACACAACATATTTCATATTATGTTCACGATTTTGGAGGACCAAAATCTCCTCAGTGGGGAGGAATCGTGTTAGGCCCCTATACTACTAGTGTAACCCCTTATTGTTATTAGTAAAAGCCCCTTATTATATTGTTGTACCCATGTAGTCCCCATATTGTTATTATTGTAACCCATAGAAGCCCACTATTGTTATTATTGTGCCCTTACATTATTATTGTTATGTTGGCTCTGATTATATTATGAGCCGTTAGACTCGTATATATATAGAAAGGAGGTCTTGTCATTTGTATCATCTAAGAATTGTTAATTTGTGTAATGTAAAGGAGGTTTCCCCCTCGAAGAGGCTTATTTCTAAGGTGTTCATCTATCTTTTCTATCTTTTTGTGAGCTAGTTTCATAAGATTTGGTATCAGAGCTTTAGATTCTAGGGTTTCGCTACTCCAAACAAGTCATTGTGGTATTTTCACTCTAACTTTTTTTTGTGATGTTTTAGAAGCTTAAAAAAAACCATTTGTGAATAAATATTGCTGAACCGCGCGTCCGAATTTCAGATCCTGTCTCGCTATATTTTCGGAGATATGATATGAGAAATTTAGGGTTTTTGCAAGCTCCAGAATTTCATCTAAAACGGGTCATTGTGGTATTTTCGCTGTAACCTTTTCGCTATGAAGTTTCAAAAGCTAAAGACAAAACCCATTTGAGAAGAAATCGTTCCGAATCTTGGGTCCGAATTTTAGATCTTGTCTCGCTATATTTTTGGATATATGATTTGAGGAAGTTAGGGTTTTTGCTGACTCTAGAATTACATTCCAAAAAGGTGGCTGGGGGAAATCATCATAACATTCTCTCTGAGAAACAAAGTGAAATTCCGTAAGAAGTTATAGAAAGAGGAAGGATTGTAGTTTTTTGTCCATAGTTTTCAGATCTGAAGGTTGGAACATTGACACGTGACACATTGTACAAGTTTGATCTACTGAAACATTATATAATCAGGTCATCTTAGGATATTGGGCATAACTCTTCTTCGAGAATCAAATTCTAATCAGAATTGCGAGGTTAGAAAGAGGACTCAGAGGGATACTGCAGGAGACAATTTCAGAACTTTGAGATTGGAAAGTACAGAGTTACAGTCATTCAAGATCGAACTCCTGAAATCAAGAAAAGGCGATATGAGGAAGTTTGATGGAAATGATCTAGTAAATTGGATACTATATATGGAGCAATATTTTTATCTACATGGTGTACCACTGTTACAAAAGGTATGCATTGCATCTTCATATTTAGAACCAGATCAATTCTTATGGTATAAAGGGCTTTGTTCTCATAAAAAACTTGTTACATGGTTAATTTTCACGGAGGAAATGATAGCACATTATGAGGATACAAAGAGCAACACCTTCTTTAGAGCAACACTGCTACAATTGGAAGAAAAAAAGAGAAAAAGTGCTTTGTTACAAAGTGGAAAGAAAAATTATGGCAACAAGGAAGTCTACCCCTCACAACTATAAAGATGGAAATGTTGTTTCTCCTAGCCTTCCACAAGCTACAAGGGTTACACCACAACAATTGGAAGAAAAAAGAGAAAAAGGGCTTTGCTGCAATTGTGATAAAAAATGCACAAAAGGTCATAAGTGTACTGAGAAGAAATTACTTTACATAGAGTATGAAGAGGAGGATGAAAAGGATCAAGAAACATCAAAAGAGGAGGATATATGCGAAGACCCAACCCCAAAGAAAGAAGAAAAGAATCCGACCATATCTTGTAAAGCATTGGCAAGAATTACCACTCCTCAAACTCTCAAGATAGAAGGACGTATCAAGGAGAAAAAGGTTCAAGAAGTGAAAGATCACATCAAGAAAGAAGAAATGAATCCAACCATATCTTGTAATGCATTGGCTAGAACTACCACTCCTCAAACTATAATGATAGAGGGACATATCAAGAATAAAAATTTTCAAGAAGTGAATGATAACATTGAGCATCAAGAAATGAATCCAACCATATCTTGTAAAGCATTGGAATAAATTACCACTCCTCAAACTCTCAAGATAGAAGGACATATCAAGAAGAAAAAGGTTCAAGCAGTGAAAGATCACATCAAGTATCAACAACAAGTTCTCCAACTTTGAAAGGATAATGCCACTTTGGTGATCCGAATTGGATCCATGAAGATTATCAGAGAGCCATGATTGTATCAAATCAGGATAGACTTCAAATCATGAATAAAGAGCGATCAGGAAGACCTCTGGACAGTGGCAGTTTGCAGCCAGCAAGGAACGATGAGGACATCAGTTAAAGCACGCTGACTGAGGCCCGTGGAGACCGCGTAGGAGGAAAAACTGGTAGTTGGGAAGCCCGAATTGGGAAACGGAGGCCATTTTTTATGCGCAATTAGCAATCTTGCATCGCTAGTAAAAACCCCTTGAGAAGGAAAGGCCCCGAGTGCTCGGTTGCATGGGAAGCCGGGAAACCGTGGGGAAAGCTCTAAGGAAAACGGTGGGACCCACACTCCAAAAACAACGGTATATCGGGGGCATCCTTGGGTGGTAAGCAGATTTGGCAAAAAATGAGCGATTTCATTCAGCGCCCGACATGTGTCAAGAAGATGAGAGAGAAAACCGCCTCTCATTGCGTGATAACATTCAAGCAAGTCAACTGCGCAAAATGAGAAAATGTCATAGAATCTAGGGGATCCAGATCTGATAGTGGAGATTGCGCCCGATGGAGAAACTAGATTTGACGGGGGAATTAAGCCGTGGCATACAGAAGTTTGAAGTCCAATTTGACCGCTGAGTTGCTAGATGAGTCATTCCACAATGTAACTGAAAATACCAAACCGTCGAGGAAGAGCTGGCGTAGTTCATGTGAGGACAAGTGGCCACTCCCTCTGGGCAGTTGATGATGACGCAAAGACAGGGAACTCCAAGTGAGCAGTAGCAGGTGATCCGAAGGGGTGGAAGAGGAAACAAACGGTCAAGGACATATTGGCTTTAAGCCATGAATAGACAGAGAACAAAGATAGAGGGAGAAGAAAAAGGAAGAACCAGAGAAGAAAAACAGTGAAAGAAAAGGCGAAAGAGATAGTGAAGCAAGAAGCAGAAAACAGAGAGTCGAGCTGACTTAAGGCAACATCGAGTAGACAGAAAGCTTGAGAGGTTCAAGCAATCCTTGTGAGAATCTGTCAGGAATCGAGTACCACATTGAACTCCTCCCATTAAAGACCAGAGAGGTCAAGACTTGGAAAGGAAAAGAATTTGTGCACTCTAGTGGCTTGGGGAATCCAAGAACCACCCTACCAAGCATTGTCTATTTCAAGAGACTCAACTTGAGCTCCTCAATGTAGAAACTCTGCTTTAAAGACACAATAAAAGAAGGCCACCATTGAAAGCTAGACCAGAGACATAGCCCTAGAGGATAGGGTGAACTCCTTATTAATTTGTTGTGTTCTTGTATTTGCTTACTGTGTTTCTTTTACTGTTTTCCATTTTCCAGTGTCTGTGTATTTTGGAATTTGATGGATCCGTTGCCTAAAATAACATAGACACACACCAGCACATGAGTCTGTAAAACCTTCATTCATTCCTTAATTATTTAACTGAGATCACTCAAGGGTGATTTTTAGATCAAGTGGTATTAGAGCTCTAGGCTGTTAAGGTGAGACAAGCTTGTGTTGGTTTAGATGTTGAATGCTAACTAGATCAAAGCTCAAATTAGGAGAAGGAGAGTTGGTCGAAACTAATCCTGAAATTGGGAGAGTCTATCCTCGGAAGACAATGTCAGAGGAAGTTTCTATGGGACCAGACCCTCAATTCATAGATAGTTTCCTAGACATAAAGTCCATGGTAGAAGAAATGTAGAGGGACTTTAGAAAACATAAGGATGAAGATTCATTAGGCTCTAAACAAGACAAAGGAGAAGATGGGTCTCACTTCCATGACCACTCAAAAGGAAAAGGGAAAGAGGAAATCTTTCTCACACCTCATAACAGCCCTGAACATAAAAAGAAAGCATCTTTGATCAAATTGGATGTTAAATTTGATTTACCTATATATGATGGAGAGTTAGATGCAGAAAAGCTGGACAATTGGATTAGACAAATTGATGTTTATTACAGAGTGCAGAATATCGACTCAGACAAGAGCAAGATTTAGCTGGCAAGCCTATGCCTTGGAGGCACTACCTTGGTTTGGTGGGAAGGCAGGACCCAAGCTGACATGAAAAGACATGGTAAGACTATCTCTATCTGGAGTGAATTTGTTTCTGCAATCAAAAAACAGTTCTATCCATTGGCCTACATGCATCAAGCCATGATGAGCTGGAAAACTCTTCGAAAGTTGAAAGGGCAAAGCATGGAAGGGTACACACAAGAATTTAGAAAGAGAGCATCAATTCTAGGAATCTCATTAGGCTCACTTGAGACTCTGTTGAAGTACATTGGTGGTCTACACAACTACATGAAGCACACCATCGTCATGCTTAATCCGACTAGTATAGACGAGGTATCTATACAAGCTACTCATCTAGAGGATAGAGGAAAGAATGGAAGTCCAGAAGTTGGGGGACCATCCCAACCCATTGCAAGCAGGAATAAGGAGAAAAGAAATAAGAAATGGAAAGCAAGGAAGGCTAACACTGCACAGAAGAGCAAGGCTTCATGCACTCACTATAAAAAGGATGGGCATGATGATGAGCACTGTTGGATTCTACATCCAGAGCTGAGACCTAAGAAGTTCGACGGCAAGAAGAAGAAGACTACTGTAGCTATTCAGAAAGATTTGGGGTCAAACTTGGGAGATGAAACAACCATTGCATCCATAGGTATAAGAGGTAAGAATTTTGAAGCATCTACTAGTAATTCTACATAATCTACTATTGACGAAAAAAATGAGAGAAAAAGACATAAGCTTTTCCATATTCAAGTTATTTCCAAACATCAAAAGATTGATACTTTGTTTGATAGCGGATCACAAGTAAATTTAATTTCTAAAGCAATTGTAAAGAAGTTGGGATTAGTAACTACAACTCACAAGAAACCATACCCATTAGGATGGTTGAATGATAAAGCACAACTACAAGTGACTAGATAGTGCAAACTCAAGTTTTATTTTGGGCGAGCATTTGTAGATGAGGTTGAGTTAGACATAATTGCTTTGGATATATGTGGAATTGTTTTGGGAAGTTCTTACTTGTATGATAGAAAAGTTGTTTTCTATAGAGCTGAGAACAAGTATCTACTTGTTAAATATGGAATAGAATACTTTGTAAGAGCTCATAAGCTCAAGAATAATTATACTCTCATAAACTCAGGGCAGATGAAACGAATGATAAATTCATGCAAACAATTCTTACTGATGTTTGTAAAGGAAAAGAAACTTGATAAAACCAATGTATTTGAGGGCTGTAATGCTAAACAGAAAGCTGATTTAGAAAAGGTTGTTTTAGAGTATGATATCTTATTTCAAGAACCTAAAGGTCTGCCACCCAAAGAGGAAATAGTGCATGATATTATTTTGTAGCAAGATGCTCCATTTCCTAACATTGGAATGTATAGTTTGTTTGCTTTAGAGAATGTTGAAATCAAGAAGAAGGTGCAGGAGTTGCTCGATAAAGGGTTCATCAGACCTAACACATCACCATGTCGGCCACTAATCGTTTTGGTGAGAAAGAAAGATGGCTTGTGGAGAATGTGCATTGATACCGAGCACTGAATAAGATAACAATAAAAAATCTGTATCCCCTTCCTCGCATAAATGATCTTCTAGATCAATTGAAAGAAGTTGTTTATTTCTCCAAGCTAGACTTGCACAATGGATACCATCAGGTCAGAGTTGCAGAACAATATGCATGGGAGACTACTTTCAAAACAAAGCAAGGATTGTATGAGTGGCTGGTTATGCCTTTCGGCCTAACTAATGCTCCTGCTACTTTCATGAGATTAATGAATGATGTACTCAGACCTTTTCTTGATTATTTTGTTATTGTGTATCTAGATGACATTCTGATCTTTAGAAAAATGTGGGAAGAACACTTAAAGCATGTTAAGGAGACACTAGATGTTTTGAAAAGAGAAAAACTTCATGTTAAACTCTCAAAATGTGAATTTGGAAAAACATCTCTAAATTATTTGGGTCATATAGTAGGGGGTGGTGAATCGAAGATAGATCCCTCTAAGGTGGCAGTCACTGTAAACTGGCCTAAACCCAAATCTACTATAGAATTTAGAAGCTTCTTAGGAGTAGCACAATATTGGAGAAAGATCATTTCTAATTTTTCCCTAATTATCGCTCCCTTACATGCTTTAACAGGATTGAACAAGGTGTTTTAGTGGGGAGGCAAACATCAGAAAGCCTTCGACACCTTGAAAGAAAAGATTAGTAAAGCATCAGTACTAGCACTACCTGATCTTCAAAGACCATTTGAGATCCAAACGGATGCCAGTGACTATGCCAAGGGAGCAGTGTTGACACAACACGGTAAACCCATATGTTATCATTCTGAGACTTTTAATCCTGCAGTAGTTAACTATCCCACATATGATAAAGAATTGTATGCATTAGTACAAAGTGTGAAAAAAGTGGAAACATTACTTAAAGGGCAAAGAGAAAGTAATACATATTGATCATCAACCACTTCAATATCTACACTCCCAAACTAAGTTTAAGCAATCAAGACACTATGGATGGATGGGTTTTCTACAACAGTTTCATTTAGTCATCAAATATAAAAAGGGCATACACAATAAAGTTGTAGACATGTTATCTAGACCTATTATAAATGCATCTACTATACTTAAGCATAACTTTGTGCTACATGAAAGCTACATTGAACAATATGCTCAAGATATAGACTTTAAAGATGTATATGCAACTTTAAGTAAAGGAAAACGAGCAGAAGAATTGGATTATCATGTAAAGGACCTACTCTTATACCATTGTGGGAAGTTGTGCATTCCACAAACTAAAAGAGTAAAGATCATTCGAGAAGCACACACTTCTCTAATATCATGTCACTTTGGGTAAGTAAAACAGTTGCACAGATGCAAAGATCTTGTTATTAGCCAAAAATGAACGAGACAGTTTCTAGATATGTAAGAGGGTGTACTATGTGTGCTAAAAGCAAGCCCAACAATAGAAAAATAGGCTTGTACACCAGTTCCTTCTCACCCTTGGGAAAGTGTTTCCATGGATTTTGTTGGAGGACTGCCTAAATCTAAGAAAGGTCGTGATTATCTATATGTTTTTGTGGATAGGTTCAGGAAAATGTGTATTTTGATACCTTGTAATAAACAGATCACAGCTAAACAAACTGCAAAAATGTTCTTTGAACATGTATGGGTTCATTTTGGATTACCCACTTCCATTATATCTGATTGAGACACCTGATTTGTGGGGAATTTTTGGTCAAGTATGTGGGAACTATTGGACACCAAACTGAAGAAAAGCACAACTTTTCATCCACAAACTGATGACCAGACAGAATCAGTTAACAGGACAGTGATCCAGTTACTTAGAGGATATTGCAGTAAACATCCTAATCTTTGGGATGAACATTTGTGTTATGTGCGGCATGCTTACAACAGAGCAAAACATTCTTCTACACATAGATCTCATTTTGAGACCTATTTTGGTTTCAAACCAAGGTCTCCTTTAGATTTTGTCTTTGATAAAGATACCACAGTTGAGGGACACAGTGATGTGGATAGGGAAACTAGGTTCTTTGAACAAATCCAAGAGATCCACCAGGTAGTACAAGAATAGTTGGAAAAGAGCCAAGCCAAATACAAGGCAAGGCATGACAAGCATCGGATGGAGCATAGTTTCCAAGTTGTTGACCATGTCTAGCTGTATATCAGAAAGGACAAGATGCAAGGTGAAGGTAGGAAGCTAAAGCCTATCAGGTATGGAGCTTTCAAGATACTTGAGAAGATTGGTGAGAATGCTTTTTGCCTTGATCTACCAGCTTACATGCACATCTACTCAGTCATAAATGCAAATTGCGTGAGATTGTTTGAACCCTCACTAATTGAGGATCCCAAAGAGCAGAGTTAATTGCCTTCTATTGATGACCTGCTACTTGAATACCTTAATGAATTACAGGAAGACATAGTTCTAGATAGGAAGGTGAGGACGACGCGCAGAGGAGATGTTGAGTACCTCAAAATTGGGTTCAAGGGTTCAAAGCCAAGAAGTGCAAAGTAGATAGAGACTGGACAAGTGAGACAATTGTACCCTCACTTAGTCGATGATTGAAAACTAACTTTTGGTGGCCCAAAATCGTTTTCAGTGGGAAGGCTGTGATCCAAATTGGATCCATGAATATTATCAGAGAGCCATGAGTGTATCAAATAAGGACAGAATTTGAATTCATGAATAAAGAGTGATCAGGAAGACCTCTGGACAGTGGCAGTTTGTAGCTAGCAAGGAATGACGAGGACCTCGGTCAAAGCGTGCTGACTGAGGCCCATGGAGACCATGCAAGAGGAAAAACTGGCAGTTGGGAAGCCCGGATTAGGAAATGGAGGCCATTTATAATCGTGCATCACTGGGAAAAACCCTCGAGAAGGAAAGGCCCCGAGCGCTCGGTCGCATGGGAAGCTAGAAAACTGTGGGGAAAGTGCTAAGGTGAAAGATGGGACATGCATTCCAAAAACAACGGTATATCTGGGGCATCCTTTGGTGGTAAGCGAATTTGGTAGAAAACAAGTGATTCCATTCAGCGCCCGACGCATGTCAGGCGGATGAGAGAGAAAACTACCTCTCATCATGTGCTAATGGTCGAGCAAGTCAACTGCTAGAAATGAGAAAATGTCGTAGGATCTGGGGGATCCAGATTTGACGGTAGAGATTGCGCCCGATGGAGAAACTAAATTTGACAAGGGAATTAAGCCGCGACATAGAGAAGTTTAAAGTCCGATTTGACCGCTGAGTTGGCAGATGAGTCATTCCACAATGTAATTGAAAATACCAAACCATCGAGGAAGAGCTAGCGCAGCTCGTGAGAGGACAAGTGGCCACTCCCTGTGAGCTATTGATGATGACGCAGAGATAGGGAACTCTAGGTGAGTAGTAGCAGGCGATCTGAAGGGGCGGAAGAGGAAATGAACTGTCAAGGAAAGATTGGCTTTAAGCCATGAACAAACAGAAAATGAAGACAAAGGGAGAAGAAAAAGGAAGAACCAGAGAAGAAAAATAGTGAAAGAAAAGGTGAAAGAGACAATGAAGTAAGAAGCAGAAAACAGAGAGCCGAGCTGACTTAAGGCAACATCGAGCAGACAGAAAGATTGAGAGGTTCAGGCAATCCCTATGAGGATCTGTTGGGAATCGAGTACCACATTGGACTCCTCCCATCAAAGACCAGAGTGGTCAAGACTTGGAGAGGAAAAGAGTTTGTGCACTCTAGTGGCTTGGGGAATCCAAGAACCACCCTACCAAGAATTGTCTATTTTAGGAGACTCAATTTGAGCTCCTGAATGTAGAAACTCTGCTTTAAAGACACAATAAAAGAAGGCCACCACTTAAAGTTGGACTGGAGATGTAGCCCTAGAGGATAGGGTGAACTCCTTATTAATTTGTTGTGTTCTTGTATTTTCTTACTATGTTTCCCTTACTGTTTTCCATTTTCCAGTGTCTATGTATCTTGAATTCTAATCAATCTGTTTCCTAAAATAACATAGACACACACCAGCACATGAGTCTGTAAAACCTTCATTCATTCATTAATTATTTAACTGAGATCACTCAAGGGTGATTTTTAGATCATTTGTTGCAGAATCGAATGAAACAACAGGTAGATCATCGTAGTGAAAAACGTTTTGATGTAGGTGATTGGGCATTTTTATGGCTACATCTCAAGCAATCTATTTATGAGCAGGATATGTTGGCAATACTACATGCGCTTAAGAAATGGCGACCTTACCCAATGGGAAGACACTTCAAGCTAAAAATGGGCCATGATAGTCTTAAATACTTTTTAGAATAAATATTATCTTTGAAAAATAGAAAAATGGGTCACAAATATGTTGGGTTATGACTTTGACATCATCTATAGAAAAGGGAAGAAAATTTTTGTTCCAGATGCACTCTCAAGAAAGGATGAGGATGTAAAAGGATTTTTTGTGCTATTTCTATTATCCAACTAGATTGGATAAACGAAGCAAGGGATGAATGGAAGTGTGGCCACTCATTCAAAAGTTGCAGAATATCCCAATTCAAACAATATTGCCAGAACTTGAAGAGAAAGGAAAAATCATATTGGAACCTGGGGTAGTCACAGAAACAAGGACCTGACAGCTACGAAATCGATCAATTTTAGAGTATCTCATCAAGTGGAAGAACTTACCCGCTGAAGATTCCACATGGGAGGACAAGAATTTTATATAGAAGCATGAAGAACTACTCAAGCGTTGAGGACAACACTTTTTGAAGGGGAGGGGCATGTTAGGCCCCTATACTACCAGTGTAACTCCTTATTGTTATTAGTACAACCCCCTTATTATATTGTTGTACCCATGTAGTCCCCATATTGTTATTATTGTGCCCCATAAAAGCCCACTATTGTTATTATTGTGCCCTTACATTATTATTTTTATGTCGGCTCTGATTATATTATGACCTCTTAGACTCCTATATATAGAAAGGAGGTCTTGTCATTTGTATCATCTAAGAGTTGTTCATTTATGTAATGTAAAGGAGTTTGCCCCCTCAAAGAGGCTTATTTCTAAGGCGTTCATCTATTCTTTTCTACCTTTTTGTGAGCTAGTTTCATAACAAATCATGCAGGTGGATGCCAAAACACTTAGTGATCAAAGAGGGCTCAAGAAAGGCTTAAAAGTCAAAATTATTGGATTACCATAAGACTAATCCAACATCATATCCAAAATTTATGGGAAGTAAAAGTTTTGATCAACTAGGCCCCGTAGCTAAAGTTATTGGAGCACCAACTAAATTTGGAATCCTGACTAAATCTGGCAGCGCCACTAAATCTGGTTGAAATTAATGAGGCAAAAATTTGGCACTTTGCGGTGATGGTTTGCAGCGGCTAGAATTGGGAAAATTGTCACCTACTTAATTTTTGCGGTGATCCCAAAAATTTGGCCAATGAATTTTGTTTGTATTTAAAAAAAAAATTGGCCAACGACCCAAAAGAGTAACATTACCAACCATTTTGCAAGGACGGCAGGCTTAAACATTAACGCCAATTTCTTTTATTTAAACTCATATTTCCCACAAGGGAACAAGGATACAAAACCAAATGCAGAGTTGGAACCCTGAGAGGGCACGAAAATCGAGGATGAGAACCCTGATCCAACAGAATATGCTAGGAATATAAAAGATTCCGTAAGGGCCAAATTTTGATAGTTTTAGAACTAGGTTGACTTTATACTCATTTTAATCATTTTTTGTAAGGAGTGTAGTATTGAAGCCAGATTTATCATATGAGCGACTGGTCTTCAACCAACTTGCAGAGATGAATCGTTGTGGAATCATGAGGAATCTAAAAGACTCCCTAAGGGCCAAATTTTGACAGTTCCAGAACTAGGTCGACTTTATACTAATTTTACTCATTTTTTGCAAGGTGCACAGTGGTGAAGTCAGATTTCTCATCTAAACAAAAACATTCCAGTCAACCAGCAAGAAGGAATCTTTAGGGAATCTTTGAGATTCTCCAGGGTCCAAATTTTGACGGTGTTAGAAAGGGGTCAAATTTATAGCCATGTGATAGGATTTCATACCACAAATTCAATGGTGCAACCCATTTCTTCAGCAGAGATGTGCATTTTCAAGCCAACCCTAGAAGTGGAGGTATATGATGCAGCGATGCCATGTCTTTCTTTTGATTTACCGAGATGATGATTTTGATGTTGAGATCCTTGTTTACCATTCTATTGGAATATGTAACAGGCCCAGAATAACAACACTTCATTAATTAGATTAATCAAGCGATTTATAATCAACGCACAATTTATCAACTAGTTAACATTAAATTTCAAAAAAAAAATGTGAGTAGAGACAACTTATGTGTGGAATGCTAGTTGAACATTGGTTGAATTATACTAACTGCAACAAAGTCTTGCGGACGACTCCCCACCCAACCGTAGGCTTAATTGCACAAAATATTGCTACAACTGGCCAGCCCCAAGCCCTTAATCAACGTACTCATGCCAGGGTATCTTTTGTCTCCTAACACTATTCTCCCGGAGAATGGATGATGGAATCATGGAATCATGGAATGCCTCTCATCTTCCTCCCCATCTATTAAATAGAGCAAACATTGGAAGGGGAACCACATGCACACACTCCATGTGTCAACATGCAACTTTACTGCTTTCTTGTTTTATTTTTTTGTTTTTAATTTTTGATAGCTTTACTGATTTTTATTGCTTTCTTATTTTATTTCTTTTGTTTTTACTTTTTGATAGCTTTTCTGATTTTTACTATTTTTCTGTTTATTCTTATTTATTTAGAGCATGTAATTAATTTATTAATTTATTATTATTTATTATTTATTTACTATTACTATTTTATTTTATTTTTTATTTATTGTTTATTATTTCTTTAATATTATATTATATTATTTATTATTTATTATTAAGGTACATTACATACTTCCCCACTTTAAGGAACTTCGTCCCAAAGTTAAGTTGAATTATTTATTATTCTTATTATTTATTTATTTTGTTATTTATTACTTCATGTAACAGTCTCGACACCCTCTGCTAAACTAGTATAACTAGCAGGCATCAAAAGTTTCACAACACCTGGGAAATCCTAAGGACTCTCTGTCCTTTTTCCCAATTGTGGAATCAGGCATAAGCCTCCTTGGTCTGTATCCTAGTCCAACGCTGGTCCCAATGCTCACACCTGACTCAGACCTCATCTGCCCCAATGCAGGCATCCGGTATAGTGCTCAATGTCTCTGGGCATCTCACAAGGTTGGCCCACTCCCTCCACAACTCACAAAGGCGCACAACCCTAGGCATCGAAGTCCTTACACCCCTACTAGACTTTGGCATCCAAATACAATATTAGGCACCTAGCCTTCAATATCAGGCGCTTGGCCTCCTCAAGATGGTCCCATAGCCCTCAAGAGCTATCCATCAAGAGCTATACAAGACAAAGGAACCACTGGCATATGTAGTGTTGATTGAGTTTGTCCCCAGCTCATATGGTGTTACTTATTCTCCCTCGTGTGTATGGGCTCGCATGAGATCATCAAATAAACTGGCCTTCTCGGCCCATTTGTGGAGTCCTGTCAATCATCACACCTCAACCTGCAACCAATGCATTAGCTATACCAACATAGTCTCAAAATAATCCACATGCCAAGCCTTGCATGTCATCATGAGAACATTCATCATTGTTAATCGCAACATTATGAATAATAACGAACTGCATGCTCATGCATGTCATAAATTTGTAGGCAACTATCACATGCTTCACCTCACGAAATACCATCATAAGTTATAACGCCAACATATTTGCATCAAAGACATATCATGACTTCACATAATAAATGAACCACATGTCAATAGACCTCATATCATAGCATCATATTTCCTATGCCACGTTATGCATATCATATCCATCATGAGTATTCAATATTAAATACCTATCGTCACGTAGTAAATGAATATGTCAATATACCTCGACATAACATCATAATGCCTATGCATATCATCATCATCATAAGGATACATCATCACTATAAGAACCACATGTGCATCATTATTCTCCTACCATTATATCACGAACCTCATGTAACATTATACTCAACATCATAATAGTTAATTAAACTAACTGAAATCATAGTGTATGATTTAGACGTATCATAAAGTTTAAACAATAAAACATGATTTAGATGCTCCATAAAAGTGTCTGTCTTAGCTAAGTAAGCACTACTAATTAGTTCACCACACATTTAATCAAGTAAATAAGGAAAGTCATTAAAAATAACATATGAATCTTCTTAGGTAGCTGACCCTAGGCTATATTGGTCCCACTGGACCTTGACTTGCTAAAACTCAAGGTTCCTGAGTCAACGAACTCAGCGGTCCAGTATATAGAATGGTTCAACCTGAAGGACTCCCTCCTCGGAAACCTATAATTTTTCAAATTTCAAAACACGGTATGGGTCAGGTACATATTTTCTAAGCATAGAAGCATGAAACACATTATGCATCCTTTTTAGAAGGAATGGTAGCTCGAGCATATAAGCAACTAGTCCAATCCTCTCTAGGATTGTGAATGGCCCAACAAATCTAGGGGACAGCTTTGTTCCCTTACCAATCCTAAAGGGACTTTTAAAAGGTTTGATTCTAATAAAAACCTGGCTTCCTTCCTCAAAGTTTCTATCAACTCTCTTTGCATCAGCATAACATTTCTGGCGATCCCTTTCTTCTTTTAGTCTCTGCTTAATTGTGGCCATTTGTTCTTCCATTTCTTGGAGCATTTTAGGTCCCAACATCATTCGATCCTCTAATCGATCCCAACTTAATTGAGTACGACATGGTATTCCATACAAGATTTCGAAGGGAGATGCCTAAATTGAACTATGATAACTATTGTTGTATGCAAATTCCACTAAGGGAAGGTATTTCTCCCATTGGTTTTGTTGATCCATGACATACATTCATAGCATGTCCTCTAATACTTGGTTTTCTCTTTTTGTTTGCCCATCTGTCTCTGGGTGATATGTTGTACTAAAGTTTAGTTGTGTTCCCATAGATTGTAATAGGCTTTTCGAAAATCTGGAAGTAAAATGTGCATCTCTGTTAGATATTATCTTTCTGGGCACTCCATGAAGGCGAATTATTTCTTTTAGGAAAACTTGAGCAATAGTTGATGCTTCAGAGGTGGTCTTAACTGGAATGAAGTGAGCACTCTTAGTTAATTTATCAACAGCAACCATAATGCAGCCATGTCTTTGGGATGTCATAAGTAAGCCTCCAACAAAATCCAACGAAACAACTTCCCACTTAGTTTCCGGTATATCATGGGGTTGTAGAAGACCTGACAGATGACGATGTTCAACTTTAACTTGTTGACATTCTAAACATTGGGCCACAAACTTTGTTATGTCCTTTTTCATTCCTATCCAGAAAAATAGTTGTTTTAAATCCGCGTACATTTTCTAGACTCCTGGATGTGCAGCATATGGAGCTTGGTGGGCTTCCTTCATTATTAATTTACGAAGTTCATCATCACCTGGGACATACATCCTACCCTTATATCGTAGCAATCCATCATTATCTAAGGTGTATCCTTCCCACCCGGTTGCCACAGGGACCTATTCTTGTAAGGCAAATTTTATTTGTTGGTATTGCGGGTCCCATACTAGGTGATTTAGAATCCAGCTTCTCAGGTCTATCTTTAATGATGATATTGAATGAAGTCTAGGTCTCCTGCTTAAAGCATCTACAACTTTATTTTCCTTCCCCTTAATGTAGGATATCTTGAAATCACAATCACTAAATAGCTCACTCCAATGTCATTGTCGAGCATTAAGGTCCTTTTGGGTGAAGATATACTCAAGAATTTTTTGATCTGTTCTTAATACTATAAATAAAATAATACTATAAAATTAGTGGTTATTGATAATTTATGGTTTAAGTAATGTAATAAATAAATTTGGATGAATGGAAAATAAATTGTGTGTTGAATATGTTGATGTAACTAATTGCATATTCTAAAATCAAGGTATATTCTATATTTATTTTAGCTTTTGGCACATGAGTAAGGAAGGTAATAATGCTTTCCAAATTAAACTTAGAAAGTTGTCTCAAGATAAAATCAAAATTCAAATGAATAAAGCTTTAGAATATTGGTGGCATTATAGGAATGGAGTTTTTTTTTTAATAGGTATTATTATTGTTTTAATAAGGTACTTGAATCCTGAAAAGAAAATTTCTTCACCAACTGACTTTTGAAATTAGATGTCACACCATTCAGATATAAATTTGATGGACCATCACAATATTAAGTCTACAGATTCATGACCTTTATGTGCTAGGATAGATTGAAATTCTGTGTTGTAGAGTGAAATATTTTGAGTATCTAGTTAAGCAATCATAACTTTATGTTAGAAGAAAGATGTTATTTCAAAAAATTAAATGGACTACCTTTCACAAAATAAAATAAATCGTTATAACAAATTTATTGAATGTACCTCGAGATTCTTTAGCTGCTTTAACAAATCGAAATAATATATATATTTTTAATAATTTACTTGAAGTTGAACAATTTTTATAATTAAAACACAATTTGAATAGACTGGATCTTTGTAGTCAGCTAATCTTCAATTGGGAATATTTGATCTTTATGGCCATCAAATAACTAATCTACGATCGCCCCTTAAACCTCAAGTTTAACAAAATGGACAAATACATACAAGTCAATTTATTTCGATTGCATTCCTCATCAAATTCTCTGAGCGGGTTGTGAGATTTTCCATACCTAATAGAATTACCATGGTGTGTCGTGGCAGGGGCTTTATGAAATCAGAAAATTGATTGACAGTTAGCCATATCAAACAACCAAAGAGAGATTCCAATAGAAACACACAATAAACAAGAAGAGATACCGCCACTCGACCAAAAAAATATCAGATGACTGGGAAGTTTATCCCACCCCAAAAACACAAAATAAAATCATTTTATTAATAGTATGGCCCGCCTGAAAGCGCACCCGCGAAGGCAACACCATATCAAACCCTAACAAAGCTTTAATGGCTACCAGGTTTTACATTCATCAATTACCTTTTCACTTCTAAACAAAAACTTCTTTAAGAGTGAGGATTCAAGATCGAATCGAATCCCCGCCCTTTGAGACCTACTATACACAATTTTCCATCAATTTATCACCACAGATTTTGAGATCTCGAAAAAGAAATATCCAATATTATACCATGACAACACTTTCTAATCCTCTTGAAGATCAAATCCGAAGCCTGCATTAAATAAACTGCATCCGCATATAGAAGTAAACTCTCACATGTCTTTATTTCTGGATTATCCCTTCATATACCGTCATCACATGGAAAAAGGCCTCTGGCCCCTGCACTCCGATTGCAAGTACCAAATGCCCAGTTCTCCAGAAAAAGGAATTTATGAGTGATAATAACAACATAAAGATCAAAAAAGAACTAGGAAACTCTAAATAAATCTATTAGCTATAATACATTAGCATCGGCATAATTTTAGAAAAAAATTATGAGGAATTTCCTTAAAATTCCCATGTTCAAACTTGCCACAAAAAAAAAAACAAAAAAAAAAAACTACTTGTAACACATCCAAAAGGAAATTTTTAGTCAAGTAAATATGACGGCCTCTTAATGCTCAGGAATCCTCCAAAAAAAAGAACCAAATCAATTATTTTAGATGTGAGGAATGAGCTTGAAAAATATTTGTGAAGGAACTGCAAGCAAGAACCCTCAACTTTGTAAGAACACTCAACATTTCAAGAATCCGCTCTCATGTTCAGATGCATGAGAAAACTTTAATACACACTATAACTAAAAACCGTAAGAATGGTTAAATCTAGAAAAAATGAAACATAGATTAATTCGTATTGTTTAACAGGCATTGCAACAAGATTGCTCATTCCAGTAATGAGAGTAATATGGCAAGACGAACTGCAGCTTTTGCATAATTATAGGATATACACGACAAGAGACAACGAACTGATTAGGAAGAAAGTCAACACCAAAACTCATCCCATACTCAAAGTAAGGGAATGAGAACTGCAAAAACATAAATAAATGAAAATCATCCAAGGCCTGGTTGCTGCACATTTAAGAGAAGTCAATTTCCTTGAAATGATTGATATAAAAATGATTAAAATGGGTTTATAGACTAATATGGGTTGAAACAGGATTTCTATCTCAGATTAGATTTTCCTTAGGGTGCCTAGATTAATAAGACTGTTGAAGATCTAAATCCACAACTGAAATTAGAGAATGCGATTCTACAGCAAAAGGTAGATGATATGGGCTCCTCACTTGCCATTTCAGGGAGAAAACTTGACATGTTGCGGGAGGAACACCTTAAATTAATAGAGGATAAGGAAGAACGAAATAAGGAGATTGAATCATTGCATGCACAAAAGTCCTGTATTGAGAAAGAGAGGGATATGCTTGGCAAGAAACTAGAAGAAGATTTTTTTTTTTTAGTCTTATGTTAGCCATATTTTTATTTTTATTTTCATTCCTTTTTATATTTTTGATTATAAGAACATAATAGAAGACTAGGCTACCATTCTTCTAAAATCATATATCAAATGATCAACCTTAGGCTTAACATCTGATTTTCGTTAAATCATTTAGATCGAAGTTTTCTACATTAAAATGTCTATAGGCCCTAAGAGTTGAACCTAAGCTCTGATACCATATGTAACAACCCCGAAATAACAACATGTAATTAATTAGATTAATCAAGCAATTGATAATCAACACACAATTTATCAACTAGTTACCATTAAATTCCAAGAAAAAATGTGAGTAGAGACAACTTACTATGGAACACTGGTTGAATTCTGCGAACTGCAACAAAGTCTTGGGGACGACTCTCCACCCAACTGTAGGATCAATTGCAAAAAATCTTGTTACAACTGGCCACCTCCGAGCCCTCAATCAACATACTCATGCCAGGGTATCCTTTGTCTTCTAACACTATTCTCCCAGAGAATGGATGATGGAATGCCTCTCATCTTGCTTCCCATCTATTAAATAGAGAAAACATTTGAAGGGGAACCACATGCACACACTCCATGTGTCAACATGCAACTTTATTGCTTTCTTTTTTTATTCTTTTGTTTTTACTTTTTGATAGCTTTACTGATTTTATTGCTTTCTTGTTTTATTTCATTTGTTTTTACTTTTTGATAGCTTTACTCATTTTTACTATTTTCCTGTTTATTATTATTTATTTAGAGCATGTAATTATTTTTTATTATTATTTATTATTTATTTACTATTACTATTTGTTTATTGTCTATTATTTATTTAATATTATATTATATTATTTGTTATTTATTATTTATTATTAAGGGACAATACAAAAGATACTTGTATGCCACTTCATGTGAGAATTTAATATCTTGTCATGTTAAAGGAGGGCCCATGTGAGTGAAAGTTCCTATAGGAGAATGTGTTGTGGAGAGGCATGCTACTCTAGCTGAGGGAGTTTATCATTGTAATGACAAAGAATGCACCGCTTACTCAACACCAGCTTGCAACATTTAATCAAGGAGCCTGCCCACTCTTGACACCAGGCCTAGAGACGTAAGCCACACTGGGTGAACCCTGTTATCAAGTTGTGTGTGTTTTTTGATTTGATTTTTGCCATTGTGTTTCCTCTTATTTAAAGAATGCACATGTGGTTTTTCATACTCTTTCACATATAATTCTACTAACATTGCAGAAGTAAAATATCTTGGTTAATTCTAGTAGCAGAGAGAATGTGGATAAGAAGTACTAGTGAAGGAGCATTCTCTTTGGGACATCACTTAGTTTCTTGGTTTAGTAATAAACAAATTTCTATTGCTTTATCAACTGCTAAAGCCGAATATGTTGTTGCTACTACTTGTACTCAGCTTCTATGGATGATCCAAACATTATAGGATATTCAAGTCACTTGTCCTCAACCTGTACGTATTCTCTACAAGAACTTTATTGCCATAAGTATCTCTAAAAATATCGTAATGCACTAAAAAACTAAGGACATCCCAATCAAATACCATTTTACTATAGAGAAAGTGCTTGAACAAAAAGTCAAAATGGAATATGTTCCTTTAGAGGAACAAGTTGTAGATTTATTTACCAAGCCTCTTCCACGTGATTCCTTTGAATATCTTAGACAAAAATTATGCATGATTCCTACCTCTTCACTCTGCTAATTGTTCTAAACAAGCATGACATTTTTAGGGGGAGTTGTAGATGTAATTAGTAACAATTTACTTTATATACACAGATATCATGAAAGGCAGTCACGTGTATCCATAGATTTGATCTACACAGTCACGTATGCTTCTCAATAATGAAAAATAAGTGGGATAGATCTAGGGGGAGTTTCTCATATGCTTCCATTAGTTATTATTTTCTTTCTGGTTATGATATTTACTTGTTGCAAGCTGTTAATATTGCCCTCATGCTACTTAGAAATGATGATTGATTCATGATGAGGCTATGAGTTGAACTGAAATTGTTGTTGTTGAAATGGTTCTTTGGTACATTTGTTGGTTGATGAGATGGATGTGATCAGAGTTGATGGTGAGAAGTTGGCACAAATTTAAGGGGAGCATAGGTCATGCTTCGAATAGTTCATTGTTCACATTATAATTTCTTGAGTACTTCTTATTGCATGATGGGCTAATGATGAGTGCATATCATTGATATTATATGGTTTTTACTACTGTTACTATTGAATATACTTATGTTGTTGTCATTATGTAAGAATTTTTGGGTTCCTTATGATGTAATTACATTATTGACTGTTGATACTTCTTAATACACTTGATGTACAAATTGATGATACACTGCCTTATAATACATGATGATGATGTTCATGTTGTTATCTATGCTTCTCTTATTAGATGTTTATGTTGTAGATTCCTATATGGTGCATGGTGGTTGTTGATGACTATCATGGTCATACTAGCTCATTATTAAAGTCCATGTTTTTTGTTATAAGTGTCATACATATCTCTTCATGTAAAGAAAATATCCTTGTTGTAAATCATTGTAAAATTTATTCATGTATGGGTTATTGGGGTCAAGTCATGTTATATGTGTAATCCCATTTTTTGGGGAGATTGATGTAAAATTTGGGTCCAATATGTAAACACAATATGTTTGGTTTCTCATGTAATCATGAGTCGTTGGTGATAGGAAAATTCATACATTGTAGAGTCATAAAGTCTTGCACTCTTTTGAATATATTCAACAGTTTCAACCTATGCTCA
Organism: Pinus tabuliformis; assembly: GCA_031772625.1. Taxonomy (NCBI): domain Eukaryota; kingdom Viridiplantae; phylum Streptophyta; class Pinopsida; order Pinales; family Pinaceae; genus Pinus; species Pinus tabuliformis. The sequence continues at coordinate 1,610,942,918 of CM062817.1, read as the reverse complement.
GGAGAACATGGTTAGTATGTAGATTGAACATATCATACCTTCCACGATCAGGGAAGTACTTCATTCAGTCTAATTCAATCCTTTTCCCTTGATGCCAAAGGCAGGGAAAAGACTTTGTGTTTGGAGAGAAGTCTTGGTGGTTGCAGGTGTGTTTGTAGATGGTATCCAAACTCCAAAGTGGTTTCCATCATGACCCGAGGGGGAGATTGTTGGAATTATGTCTAATATGTTGTCCTTGATGGAAACCTACTTAATACAAATATAAGTGATGTCAACAATGTGAGAATGTGATGATTATGGAACTCATGCAAATTAGCACATATGTTGTAGAAAATATGGATAGAGAAATGATAGTTTAGTGAAGTTTGTGAAAGTATATGTGATTCCCATGAAGAAGGATTATATACACACGTAGGTATTTTAAGCAAAAGTCCCGTACAAAATCTAAACCAAGGAAATTTGGATAGAAGGGGTCATTACGATGGTATTGGCCCATAGTAATTTGGGTGACAACATTTATTTGATCACGTCAACATATAATAACGATATTACCAAAGGATTTACCTGAGGTATTGGATAAGGAAAAAACTATATAAGAATATGGATATCAAGGTGTTAGGTGCGCAAGTGAATGAGTTATTCATATGTGATTTAATCTGAAACTAGGGAGCAAGGAGAAGACTCAGATCTGATAGATCTAAAAGAGTAGTAAAGACTAATGAATACACTTGCATGATCTATTTGTAGATAATAAAGGTAAATATCTGGCTATAATGATGCTATAATTTTATTATGTGACAGTGAGGTTTTCGGATGGAAATTGTGTTTGCCGTGATTTCCTTTTCTATGTACGAGGTTTTGTCTCTGAATAGTCGTGTACATATGTGAAGTTATTTTTGAGAAGTTGCATATATATTCTCTGAAGTGTTTTTTAGCATGTTGAGATCTGTACGCAGGTGCCTCACATTATAATCATGTATATACAATGTTTTGTTTAATAACTGTTGCGTGTATATTCTGAGTCAAATATAGTGAGGGTTTGTAGTGTTGCTTGATGATAACTATTGATGATTTTTTCTCTTTTTGCTGATGTCTATCAATGGTGTGTCTATGATTTGTGTCCGATAGTATTGATTAGGTTGATTATGGATCAAAATATTTTTTTATGCATAATGTGCTAATATGTGATTGGTTTGGTGATCTGTGATTGTTTCAGTACCTGATTCATTGAGTGGTTTAGTGTTACAGTGAGTTAAATGATTCTGTTTTCAATATTATGAGATTTGTATGCATGTTTTATGTAGAGGAAGCACATATATACACTGGTTCTATTACGAAAAATTGTGTATATATTCTCAAATTCATTTGTTTTGGTTCAGTTATGGATTTAGTGACATGATACTTCAAATATTTAGTTTATTTATAGAGATTGAGTGGTTCAGATTTATTTTTCAATATTTCAGTTGGGATATTGGTTTGGGCTTATTTTTGGTGTTGGTACGGTAATACAATTTGATGAAAAGTGGCCTACATGTTGTTTGATGATTGTTTGATAGGTGGATCCAATCTAAACTATTCTGAAAAATGGTCCAAAAGATGTTGAGGGTTGTAGCCTTCAGAGTGGGAGGTAGGAGTTCATTCTTGTAGGAGTTGGTAAAAGAGATCAAAGGGTTCTAGCTCCCTTCCAATGGGTGTTGGAGAATGAGTCGAGGTTGTAGCCTCCTATAGGTGGGTACATGCATGCTGCACTAGTAGGAAATGATGAAATTAGTGACTATGTGACTAAAAAAGTTTGTCACCGCAATTATTTCAAGTGAATTGCTACTAAATTTGAGAAATTTTAAGTGACCAAAGTAAAAATGACCAACTTAAATGACTAATTTAGTCTAGGGATAAAATATACAACTAGATAATAAGTGAACAAACTAAAAGTGACTAACATAAATGACTAATTTAGTCCAGGACTAAAATATATGACAAGATAATAAGTGATAAAATTAATAATGATTAACTTAAATGACCACTATAGTCCAAGAATAAAAATATGACCAAATAACAAGTACAAAAATTATATGAATTACTCATTTATGTTAGTAATTTTTAATTATGTCACTCCGCAAATGGAAAATTGCAATTTTGTTGTTACATTTCACTACATGGGTCTCTAAAACCATCCGCCTTGTTAAAATTTAGAGACAAAGTGGTCTTTGAATCCATCTACAGTGTTAAAATTATGAATACCCTTTTGTCTCTCAATTTTGGCACTGCAGATGGATTGAGAGACCCCCTTCTTTGAATCCATCTGTAGTGTTAAATTTATGGAAAAAGAGGTCTTTGTGTCCATCTGTAGTGTTAAAATCTAGAGACACCTTTAAGAGGGTCTCTAAATTCATATGCAATGTTAAGTACACAAAAATGACCCAAAACGACTAAAATTTTCTAGTCATAACAATATTTTACATAAAAATAACTCAAAATGCACATACATTATCTTGAATCCCTTCTAAAAAAACAATTTTCGACCATTGCATTGTGAATAAAAGGCGATGTGAGATTACTTGTGCCATGAAATGTTTGATTTTAATCATTTACTTATAATATTTCATGAATCTTAATGAAGAGAATTTTCATAAATCCTTTGGAGTTAAGATGTTTTGCATTACCTTCATTTTGAACATATTCTAGAATATTGGCCTATTTGAAATCTCCCTCAAACATAACATATGATAAAAAAGAAATGCTAGTAAAGAAACAAAATTGCATAAAAGTTTTTCTTTCTTCTACGTTATTGTTTCTTATGCTACAATCTTACAACGTTTACTTTGAAACATGTGGTGCAATTGCTAGTTTTATATGTTTGATAAATAGAGTATTTAGAGTTTATATAGACAGATTTGTTATTTCCTTCTTGAGTGATATTCCTATACACTCCAAGACAAAATAGGAGAATGACTCACATTTGAGGATAGTGCTATAGGTGTTGCAAGAGAAGTAATTATATGCCAAGTTGAGAAAGTTCACTTTCTATCAAAGGAAAATCCATGATTTGGTTCACAATGTCTTAGAGGAGGGAATAGAAATGGACCCAGGGAAGATGAAATCGATCAAAGGTTGGTGATCACCAAAGAATATTTCAAAGGTGAGACTGTTTATGGGTTTACCTAGTTACCACGTGATATTTATTGAAGGTTTCTATAATATTTACATTCAATATTTCATTGCAATAGAAATGAGTATAGACTAAATGGACTACAAATTATGAAGATAATTTTCAATAGTTGAAATATTTATAAACCAATGCACCTATTCTAACGAATGCAGATCCAAATGAGGATATTTTGGTGTGTATAAATGCATATAAAGAAGGACTTGGTGGAAACCTTATGAAAGATAGGAATGTCATATGAATTGAAGAAAATCAAATAATATGAAAGAAATTATGTTACCCATGTCTTGGATCTTACAACTATTATCCATGCATTGAAAATATGAAGACATTACCTTATTGGGTGAAATTTTGAGTTGAAAATATACCATAGCGGTTTGAAATACTCACATAGACAAATTAGATGGTTGGAATTCCCTAGTGAATATGACTTTGACATGAACAAAATTAAGGGAAAAGAGATTAAAGAGGTTAATGCACTCAACATTAAGAGGGTGCATGTAATTCATGTTATATATACTAGCATATACAACATAAACTTAAAAAGAATAATTTTGGAAGATTAGGATCAAACTAACACTATTTACAAATTAAAGAAGACTTACAACAAGGTAATTCACACCAAAAATTTAAAGACGACATGCTAGAAGAGGATGGATACCTCTTGCAAAGGAACAAAAGCTTAGGTTCCAAATTCTCAAGAATTGAGAAATTTGGTGATAAGAGTAATGTGTGATGCACCATATGTTGGACACTAGGGTACCATAAAACTATTGTAGCTATAATAATCCAGTATTTTTGACTTAGTATGAAAAAGAATGTTTGATTAAATAGCCAAATGCATGTAATGTTATAAGGTAAAGGATAAGCATAGACATCCAACATGATTTCTATATCCATTGTCCATTCCTAAATGAAAATGACAAATTGTTACCATAAATGTCATCGCCAAGCTATCAAGGATAACAAGGTGAGATGATTCCATCATGGTAGTGATGGAAAAGCTTATGAAAGGCACACATATTATTTCAATTAAGTTGATTGATAAGGAATCCAATATTGTCGAAATTTATATAAAAAGGAAATTGTGAAGTAATATTTTGAGTTGGGATAACCTAGAAAATAAAGTGATTACTGGGCTATATATTATAAAAGAGATGTACAAAAATATGTTAAAGATAAGTAAAAGTATAAAGGATACATAAGATAGGTAGAATGTTGGACAAACAAAGGAAAAATACATAGATAAATTAGATTGGTTGGGCACGTGTTTTTCAAAGTGAAGGCTGAAAAGAGCTCACTAAAATTCGAAACCTACCCAAAATTGGTAGCACAATATTGTGGGCCATTTGAAATCCTAGATAGGATAAGGTTGGTCATATACATTCTTTCATTACTTGCATCCATGAATATTCATAAAAGTGTTTCATGTATCTTTATTGAAAAGGTATGTGCCTAATCCTAACCTTGTGATTGATTAGAGTATGGTCTAGGTGGAGCACAGAGGGGAATTTTGGGTGGAGACAATATGCATCTTATACTCAAAATCTGAAATGCTCACGTACAAAGCCATTATCTTGGTAAAGGTCCAGTGGACCTACTGCAATCCTGAAGATACCACATGGGAGCATGAAGAGGCTATGTGGGAGGAATACCCATAGCTTTTTGCATATTTTGAGGAAATATGAATGTACATTTGTGCATAAATGACTAAAGACACCATTTTTTATAGCTATGATTACTAAATTCCATAGCCTAGATATTTCATGTAGGACTAGTGGTTGAGCCCTCAAAGGTAAGTGGGACAACCTGAAGGATTGTGATGGAGAGAAGGGAGTACTCTTCCTTGGATTATGTAGGTTGATGGGAGTGAGAGTTGGGAATTTGGAATTTCTATAGGAGTTACTAAATTGTCAAATTATAGAGTGCTAATATGTAAAAAAAATTGTGTCTACATGAAAACCTATATTGTGATGTGCGCCAAATATAGTGAAAAATGTAGGGGGGCGGGGGAAATGTAACACCCCGTTTTCGTTGAAATGTGGCAACAAGAATATTCCAATTTTAATCTGTCCTTGAATTAAAATTGAGAATTAAAATTTGAATTTAATCTCACCAGCTGCTTGAAAAATAATTAATTAATTCATCTTTAGTTAATTAGTTGGAGAAATTCAAGCTAGAAGTCTTTGTGAAGTCATGCAACAATTATCCCTTAAATTAAGGGGATTATCCCTTAATTAAGGAGATAATATTGAGGTGTATTTGAGTTGTAATTAGTTAGCTCAGTTTACTCAGTTAAGTCTAGTTAAATTAGTTCCAAACTGTTTGAGGAACTAATTGTGAGTTCAGTCAGTTAATGCATGCATGCATCCAACTAGTGTACTCCAGATAACTGAAGATTCTCCCATCAGTAACTCATGCATGTATATTCTGAGAAAGACCCAATTGAGATTAAAGACAGGGACAATGTACTATTAGTGGCATGTTTTCTCCTATAAAGGAAACTCATGCATGCAGAAGGATTAATGCACATGAGGATTGCGCAGTTTTACAGGGTGTGAGATCAGTGTGAGTAATCAGTGTTACACTTGGTAATAGGAGGATCACCCAGGAGAAACTGTGCAAGGAAATAGGAGGCTTGGAGAGAAGAGGGGAAGGTTTGTGAGAAGCCTTGTTTGCCTATGAGCATCCAGGAGGATTGTACTGAGAGTTGGTTAGCTGTGAGAGCTAAGGAGTTTTGTAATTCTGATATATTTTGACCTTGTATGATAATAAAGATAGTGGGGTTTTTTAGCTAAGGCTTTCCCCTAAGTATTCTTCTGTGTTTCATGTGCATTGATTCTTCTTCTGGTTATATGTGTTCCCCTTGATCTTGCTCAAATATTTTAAGCTTCTGCTAATTTATTGTAGAAGTAGATTAAAGTATTTTTCTTTAGTTATATTGCATTATCAAATTAATCTACAGTCAAAATTTCTACATGGTATCATAGCCAAGTTAATCGAAGCACTGAACAGTATATAGGAGAAGAGAATTCAAAGTTTGAAGTTCGGGGTTGCAGGAGAAAATCGAATTCATATCATACTTCAAATTGAGATGGGACATTATGTGACTAATTGTCCATCAGAGAAGTCCAAGGAGGGATCCTCATTAGGATCGGAAGGTGAGGCATTAGCCTCTCAGTTCGAAATGGAATTTACCCTCATCGCATGCATGGTGTGATCGAAGATGGGTTGTGTCTGGTATATTAACAGTGGAGCCTCATTCCACATGACCAGCAATAAAATTTTATTCAGTGCCTTGGAGGAGAAAGACCTCAAGATGCGCATAGAGATGGGTGACGATGGAAAGTATAGTGTTTCAGGAGTGGGCACAATTTCTTTTCAGAGGGAGCATGGAGCTCCTCTCATCTTGACAAATGTAATGTATGTGTCTGGATTGAAGAAGAAATTGGTATCAGTCACGATGTTGTATTTAGTAAGGGAAAGGCATTCCTAAGACACATAGACACGAGTCAGACCAAAAGGATAGGGATTTGGGTGAAGAATCTCTATAAACTAGAGGTGGATGATTATGAAACATTGAGTACAAAAGAAGAATTGGTGCAAAGCCAAGACATTGGCTAGTTGTGGCATAGGCAGTTGGGCCATTTGCATCATGGGGCCTTGAAGATAATGCAGCAGATATCTATACTACAGGACTTCCCAAAGGTAAACTTGAGCGAGTGTTATAGCTCCAAATCTCACTCTTATGGTTTGTGATGTTGCACTCATGACCTAGGGCAACCCCTCCTTCCATACCTGGTCCAGAATTTAAAGAATAGTGTTTTATCCCTTATACGCAACATTTCCCTGAGTTAAACGCATGTATACGCGGGTAGGCATATACGCAACCCACGTATATGCATTAAAACACTTAAAAAAATATAAAACTCCTTAATTTCGGGCAGAGATCACGGGTTTTACCTGCTGATCACCTATTAGTTCCCGTGGCCCAACTGTTCCCAACCAACTCCCAACTAAAAAACTACTTTAGGAGAAGTATAAAAAGGCTTCAATGGGAAGGTTTAAACGAGGAGAGAGGAGAGAGAAAGGTTATTATGATGAGATTTCCCTGACCAGGTCTGAATATCCTTGTGCCTCCTGCACTTCCCGCATTTGTACGGGAAACCCTTGTTTCCTTGTGTGTTCATGTCCATCCACTACTTGTGATATCATGGAGTAAGTCATGGAAGGAGTTTGTTAAAGGCTTGAGACTAGACGAATCAGGAAGAAGGCTTTGCTTGGAGCCAGCGAAAGGACGACTCAGGTGAAATTATTCCTTTCTGTACTTTATTTGTCTATAATAAAATAAACACATGTCTTGGTTCCTGATATAAATCTTCTTCATGTTTATGATATTCATGTTAGAATTCATATGTGAATGGTTGTTTAAATTTCATAACTAACTACCTTTCTTTATAATATGAAGATGGTTTCTTTATAAGGTTTAGTCCATATACTGTTGTACTCTCTGGAATTGGTTGTTTTGCAGGTCAAAGGAGCAAAAGGAACTCCAAGAAGGGTTTTGACCCTAAAGGACCTTCTATAACGTAGGACCTCAGGTACGCCCCTTATCATAGAATTTGCTTATATTAGCATAATGGCTGTGTGAATGTGTGTTTCTCTGTATAGACAACTTTCAGTCTGCTAGGGTTTCAACCCAAAAGCCCTAGGGGAACATTTCCTTAACAAATTGATGACTCCACTGGGGACAACATTGTTGTTGTTCCTAGTTTGGGTGTTTTCAAGCCAATCAAGGCTCAGCTGCCTGTTTGCTTGCTATTGTTGTGTGGTATGTTTTTGAATTGCAAGTTTGGTCAGTTTCTTCAGACTTTTTTTTATTTTTCTTGAAATCTTTTATATACGTTGTTTTTCTTGCTTAAAGAGGTGTATATACGCACGTCTCCTTAAGTTAACCCGTGTATACGGAGGTTTCCTTAGGCGCAGTCACGTATACACGCAATCTGTACATCAGTACAGTCGCATATATCTTGTAATTTTTAAGATTTTTTAAATCTTTTTGCCTCTGAAGGTCTGTCTGTTGGTTTGATTCAGTCTTAAACAGTCACTTTCCAGTGTCAATTATTAGTTTTACAGCACGCATCTTGTTCCAAATTCTCTCTGGTTGTAAGAACTGTTGGTCTTGTTTTTGTTGTTGCAAGCGTCATCGTTTTTTGCTTAAGCACGCAAGATTTCTTGCTGGGAATATTGGCTCTCTGATTCATCAGGACAGGAATATTGATCTCAATCTTTGTGTTCAATCTTGTTTTTGGTGACTTTTTGTTTTCTTAACAAAACTGCTTTTTGTGACCCTCCACTTTTTGTTTCATGAAAGTTGTTGATTGACACTTTCTTGAAATTTGTCTTTTTGATCTTTTTGGTCTTTGTTGCCAAAGCTTTCATTGCTGCTTTTGATTGTTAAGAGAATCTTTAAACACATTTCTTTTTGTTGAGTTTTCATCCATTGTGTGTTGTCAACTTGCAAAAGTGCTTGTTGCCTATTCTTCAATCATAAAGTTTCAATCTAGTTGAGAGCATTTTTGAAAAGACTCTTTTGCCGTTTCTTTTGAAGAAAAAATTTTGAAAAACTTGGTTTTGCTCTCTTGAACTTTGTTTTGATTTGGTTTCCTTTTAGTGAATGAAAGTGCTTTTTGTTTGTCTTGAAACTTGTTTTTAGTGTTTAGACAAAATGAATGGTAGTAACTCATATTCCATCTAAACATTCTAAGTGGAAAAATAAAAATTGATAAGTAAGAAACTTTCATTTCTTGATTTTAGAGTAGTTTTGAGTCTTGCATCAGCATATCCTTGTTGCATTAGGATAGATTTGCACATCTTTTTAGGAATCCATAGCTTTGTTAACTTTTGTGAGTGTGAAGCTTGAATTAACGAAAAGAAAAGGAAAATTTGTTTTATTTGAAGTTCCTCTGAACCTGTAGAAATTTCTTTTCATCGAAAAACGGACACAAGTGCATTTGCATGTAGTTTGGTTTTTATTAATTTATTTTGCGTCAAAACACCACTAGTTTCACTTCTGCTTATCCTGTGATTTAAAGAACAACCTATTTTAAAATCAAGTGCTAATTAAAATTCACTAAAACTTTTTTTATTATCAAGTTAGATACACCAACAAGTTTTAGGATTTTAGGGCCTTGGATTAGGTGAGTGGAGAGTTAACTCTCCAAGGCCATTTAAACTGTCAAACATAGGAGTCTGAATAGTGAGTGAAAATGAAATAGCGTTAGGAAGACCAGGAAAGCTCTGGATCTGGGAGTTAACCACGAGGGTCTGTGAAGACAGGGAAGAGAGATACCCCCTCTCCTACTTGTCTGAACTTACCTCCCGACTGTTCCGCCTGGCTTCTACGATGAGTTGGTATCGATAGTTGCTACTCCTAGGGATCTACACAGGTGGCTGCGGAGGGGAATCTCGTGGCACCTGAGGTCAACATTGCATCACTCTCAACAGTACTACTGGAGGGCACCCTTACGAAGCTTGGGGGATTGCACCGGCGCAGGCTGTTGTTAGGAGGTTAGCGTAACTTCCTCTGTTACCTTCGTTGATAGGACTGGTCCGTCATTATCGCAGACTATCTTCAGAAGTCCCCTTACTCCACTTTCTTGTATTCTGGTTTCCGGTCCTCATCACCCGGAGCAGAAATACTTGGAAGTTGTTTGACTGGCTGACTTCTTTTAGGGACTTTTTATTGAGTGCTCTTTGCTCCTTGTATATATTTGGCTTTAGGTATTTTTGTCTAGTCACGTTTGGACTTTGTGTTCTGAGTGACTGGCTTACCACTCTACCGATCTTGAAATTCTTTTGGTCATTCTTTCAGAAGTTGTGGAGTTGCCTCTTCAAGGGCAAAGGTTTTGATTGCTCTATCCATATTCCTTAAAAAGTTGTTTCTACATTCCCATAAGGGAGGGCTCTGCAGATCAGTTTGATATGGCTAATATTCCTGTGGAAACCAACCAAGGTACCCTTCCAACAGGGGATCCTTGTGGTTTTCCTTTCTTTGGAAACGTTGGTACTCCCTTGATGGCCACTTTGAATATTCCTGGGTTGAATGTTGGACTACCCATTTGTCTGTGATCCACTCCGAATATTCCAAATGCTCTTGAAGCTTCTCAGTTGAATGCTTTATTTCAAGGGCATCATATGGGTGCTAATTATTCATCTTCTTTCAAAGAGAAATCTGGGATTCCTTCTTCTCCTCCTTCTTGTGACAAGAAATCTAAAAAAAGGAGAAAGAGGAAGTCAAAGAAGAAGAATAATTCTATCCCTTCATCCTCAACCGCTGCCAGTCATGTTGGAGATGAACCTTCAGCTGTTGCAAGTCATGCTAGGGGAACAAGTCTAGTCACTGCAAGTCACACTAGCACTTCATCCTCAACCTCTACCAGTCATGTTGGAGATGAGCCTTCAGCCACTACAAGTCATGTTGGGGGCACAACTCTAGTCACTGCAAGTCACACTAGCACTTCATCCTCAACCTCTGCCAGTCATGTTGGAGATGAGTCTTCAGCCGCTGCAAGTCATGCTAGGGGCATGAGTCTAGTCACTGTGAGTCATACTAGCAAAGAGTCACTGACCTCTACAAGTCATGTTCAGGACTCTCCGCAAACCACTACTAGTCAGGTTGGCGAAATGGAGGTTGATAAGAAAACTGGACGTAGAAGTTTTAAACCTAAGTTCCCTTGTAAGATATACAAGGGAGACCATCTTACTCGTTTATGCCCTGGTATTCTAGAGGTTCAAAGGATATGGTCCGGGTCTAAAATTTCTTCTACTCCTAAATCTGATATGGTTTCTCATCAATCCCATCAACTATTGGTTGATAATGTGGTAGAGCCAGTGCAATCGCTGGCCGATTACACTCCTCTTTTGGGGGGTGAAGTGCCTAACAAAAGAGTCTGTTTGATCTCTAGTACAGAGTCTTCAGTTATAGGGGGCATTCCAATTTCTTCGAATGTTCCCCCTCCATGTTCTAAGAGTGTTTCCTTTGATTGGGATAGTCTTGTTGAGCCTCGTCTTCCTTCCGCTGCACCTTTCCAAATAAAGGTCAGAGTTAATTCCACAAATGTCTATCGATGTATGGTGGATGAAGGATCCTCTACAAGTATTATATCCTCTTTGACTTGGAAAGCTTTGAGTTCCCCAAAGTTGTTGATAGCTCAGAGTCAGTTGTTAGCCTATGATAGAAGGACTGGTGAATCTATGGGTGTTCTTCCTCAAGTGCCTATCACTTTAGGTGGGAAGGTTGTCTTAATCGATATGATGGTGGTTGATAGCCCTTTAGAATTTAATATGCTACTTGTGCGTGATTATGTATATGCTATGAATGTTGTGGTGTCTTCACTCTTTCGAGTAATGTCCTTTCCTCATAACAGGAATATTTTAACTATTGATCAACTTGCATCTGATAATCACCACCCTAATTCGACTTTACTACAGAATGCCCCTTGGTTTGTTCCAAGTGTTCAAGTAGACTCTACCCCGCCACGAGTGAATTATGTGGCATTGAGTCCTCAATGTTCAATCACTTATGAGAAGGATCCTTTGAGCTATTATTCTCCTTCTTGGGACTTGGTCCCAACAGTTGACCAAGAGATTCTTCCTATAGGGACATGGGACCCCTTAATTCCCTCTTTTGATCCTTGTAGTTCTCATGATTTCATAGAACTTGTTTTGCCATCACAGGACGAACTCTTTGAAGCCATGATTCTTGACTACCAAAGGAGTCCTTACTCCGATCCTTGCAAGGGGTTTGTCTAGAAGAGCTATTATACGTAAGCCGCAAGGTTGCATGGTTCCCTGTACCATATTGTATATATGAGGTAAGCATTTTCAAGTTTTGTATTCTATAACACATGATTTTATATGAATTTTATATGTGGGATGTATTAACTTCTCGTCTAGTGTTCCTATTTATGTTTACAGAACTTGGAATATTTCTCCTTTGGAAGTTTATGGTTGGTCCGTTCTGACAGGTATTGGTTCTCGAAACTGGCATATAGGTTAGGTTTTTCCGCCTACATCGTGCACTTATCAGCTTCCTTTCCCATTTGGCCTTAGGATCAACCCCACCAAGTTATGTTGCAGAACCTTCTCATTGCTTAGAAGTATCATGACTTGTGTGGTAGAGCCTACCTTATCATGGGTTCCCTAGTTAGTTCCTTGTTTTCGCTTGGCACTCATGTTGATTTTTCATCCCTAGGGTCGGGAGTCCTCTTTAGTCCTGCCATGACTTATGCGATGAAGACTCATTCCTATTTTCTTCTTCGCTTCATTTTGGCCTTATACCCTAGAGGCTCCTTTGTGTTCAGTTGTACTACTGCATTGCATGTTGACTACTTGCACCTTTTGGCCTAGAGCCGGCTTCACTTGGACTCGTGTTTAAGCCAACTTTTGACCATGACAATTGCAAAATCAACCTTGCATACCATTGACTTCTGCAGCTTGACACACCTTGACCCATGGAAGGAACGCACCTTTAAGTGTCACTGACCAGTTTTCACCTCCCTGCATTGAGCATAGGAACGTTCCATTCCCAGGAACTAGATCATCTATTTCACTGACACCTGTTCTTTCCACTGTACTATAGCATTCTTTTATTCTTTTTCAAGCTTAACAGAAAAAGAAAAAAAATAAATATTCCAAAAAGAGCGGGAACGGGACATTATTTCCATTTATTGTTGGCAGCTAGAGTCAGTCATGTCGCCCTTGAACAAAGCACTCAAAACAAAGTCTCCTCCATTTGGGCAGGATTTAGTTTGACTTAGGTACGCCTTAACCTTGTTATTGAGTCAGTTCTCCCCCGATTGGTTATCTCTTCCAATCATATGGAGGGTTCGTTCATGCCTCCTGCATGACGAACTTATACAGAGTCATCATATGCTGCCACATAGTCACATTGAGTCATGCTTTTGTTCAAGGGAAGTTAGCCTGAGTCGGCCTCTCTGTGGTGTCTCTTGACTCATTTTTCAGTTGGCCATCCCTGGTTGTCAGTATCATGTCTATCATCACATTAGCTATATTGGTCCTTTACTCGTGCTGGTTTGAGAAGGTCTCCATTGACTTCTTACTGGCGGGTCTTGTCCTTATCAACGACGACATCTTGCTCTGAGGATAGGCCTAGAGGTGCACCCTGGCCCTATTTTCATTATTGATAGGTCACCTTGTGCTCAACATCGATCAGTATCATGGGTCTTTGACTGAGTGCTTTCCCTTGTGTTCGACATCAGCTTGCATTATCACACATTGGGATTCGTGTAGTACCTTGGTTTCCATTTGACCCTATTGCTGGAAACCTCGCCTCTGTGTCAGCTTCCATTATTGGTTGGTTCAGAGGGTTTCTGTCATAGGCTAGCCACATCTGCTGTATGCCGGAAACGTACTTCAGTTGGGTTACTACATCTCTTTCATCCGATTCCTTCCACATTATTGGCCTACAGGTTACACTCGCACTAGATTGATGAAGGATGCCTTAATGCCTTCCTTCTAGTGGATCTTTCCCTATCGACTCCGACTCATTGCTCTAGGGCAAAGATCTAGAGTCCATTTGGCAGTACCTTGGGGTTTGCAGTCATTAGTGGTAGATCCTTTGCTATCGACAGTGGGAAACCATCATTGTTTCCTGATCTATAGATTCTTACAGGTGTTTGACTCCAGCTCATCTATTCACACTTGTTAGATTGTACTGGGTAACTTTACGCTCATTATCATTATCGGTGAGTAGTCTCGCGTTTGTTAATGGTATACATCAATGATCGGTAATCAAACGATTTCTCAAATGGTCGACTTCAGATCATTTATTCCCATGGTGTAGAATATACCACAGTGGTCGGTGAAGACCTCAGGTTGTATCAACATTCATTGGTTCACTTGACAGTTGCTCCTATTGCTGCTAGTTGATACCACTCCACCTTATATGTTGCAGTCAGTCATTTGCGACCTTCTATATGCTGGCACCTGAGTTTGCAGTGTAGTACCATCCTATTCCATCATGTTCAGTTGGTACCTTTTGGGATCAGTCTTTGATATCAATGATTCGTTGCATCTTTCAGCATCATTGACAGTCTTATATGTGATATTCAGACATGTACTTGTTCGATCATGATCAGATGATCCATTATGTATTTTCCAGTCATTTATACTTGTATACTTAGTGGATCCGCTTGTACTTGATATGCAGACATGCTTTACTTTTTCTGAGCATAGGTATGCCTGCCTCAGATAGTGTTTCTTTCTGATCTCCTTTTGTGGCTTGGCAGGCTGAACTTTGGTGAAGTCCTTCTCGGTTTTTGACAGATTTCCTTTCCATGTACTTTCTTAATACATTTCGGCCATCATGTACCCCTTCTGACCTCATATATTAGGGTTCATCTGTTATAGCTCCAAATCTCACTCTTATGGTTTGTGATGCTGCACTCATGGCCTAGGGCAACCCCTCCTTCCATACCTGGTCCAAAAATTTAAAAAACTGTGTTTTATCCCTTATACGCGACATTGCCCTGAGTTAAACGCGTGTATACGTGGGTAGGAATATACCCAACCCGCGTATATGTATTAAAACACTTAAAAAAATATAAAAATCCTTAATTTCGGGCAGAGATCATGGGTTTTACCTGATGATCACCTGCTAGTGCCCGTGGCCCAACTCTTCCCAACCAACTCCTAACTAAAAAATACTTTGGGAGAAGTATAAAAAGGCTTCAATGGGAAGGCCTAGAAGAGGAGAGAGGAGTGAGAAAGGTTATTATGCTGAGATTTCCCTGACCAGGTCTGAAGATCCTTGTGCCTCCTGCACTTCCCCCATTTGTACAGGAAACCCTTGTTTCCTTATGTGTTGATGTCCATCCACTACTTGTCATATCATGGAGTAAGTCATGGAAGGAGTTTGTTAAAGGCTTGAGACTGGACGAATCTAGAAGAAGGCTTTGCTTGGAGCCTGCGAAAGGACGACTCAGGTGAAATTATTCCTTTCTGTACTTTATTTGTCTATAATAAAAGAAACACATGTGTTGGTTCCTGATATAAATCTTCTTCATGTTTATGATATTCATGTTAGAATTCATATGTGAATGGTTATTTAAATTTCATAACTAACTACCTTTCTTTATAATATGAAGATCGTTTCTTTATAAGGTTTAGTCCATATACTGATGTACTCTCCAGAATTGGTTGTTTTGCAGGTCAAAGGAGAAAAAGGAACTCCAAGAAGGGTTTGGACCCTAAAGGACCTTCTCAAACATAGGACCTCAGGTATGCCCCTTATCATAGAATTTGCTTATATTAGCAGAATGGCTATGTGAATGTGTGTTTCTCTGTATAGACAACTTTCAGTCTGCTAGGGTTTCAACCCAAAAGTCCTAGGGGAACATTTCGCTTAACAGCAAGTTGACACATGCAAAGGTTGTACCTTGGGAAAGTACACTAAGTCTTCCTCTCATTATCGAGACAGTCGAGCAAAGGCTATCTTAGAGCGAGTTCATACAGATGTGTGTGGACCATTCTCGATGGAATTCACAGCGAAGAAAAGGTATTATGTGATTTTCATTGATGATTTTTCTCGTAAATGCTAGATTTATTTCATGCAAAAGAAGGACCAAACATTCTCAAAGTTTTGTGAGTTCAAAGCTTTGGTCGAGAAAGAGTTAGGGAAGAAGATCAAGGCCTTCAAAAGCGACAACGGTGGAGAATAGGTCTCTCGAGAGTTTAAAGACTTCTGTGCAATGGAAGGAATTAAACAATAGTTGACGGCACCTCATAACCCACAGCCCAATGGGGTGTCTGAGAGGAAGAACAGAACTATTGTAGGGGAAGCACAGCCGATGTTGTATGACCAAGGCCTACCACTTCACCTGTGGGCTGAGGAATGCAACAGAGTAGTCTATTTTCAAAATAGAAGCCCACATCGCATAGTTGGGATGAAGACACCAGAGGAAGCTTTCTCCCATAGGAGACCAGATGTGGGTTACTTCAGGATCTTTGGCTCATCAGTATATTGCCATGTGACAAAGGATGCACGGAAGAAGCCTGAGCCAATAGCAGAGTTGGGGATACTTGTGGGGTATAATGATACACCTCACAACTATCGGGTTTACTTGCCTACCAGTCGGAGGAGAGTGGTTCGCATAGATCTCAAGTTTGATGAGCAGAAGGCCATGCGAATTTCACTTGATAGGGAGCTCCGACTAGAGGTTGTGGAGGAACTAGTTGTTTCTAAGGAGGAAGAGCCTCAGACTGATGTGGAGCAACTGTATGCAGAGGTTCCAGGAGTGGAGACATCCACTCAAGCAGAGTCTTCCAGAGATGGATGGAAGCGCACAAAAGAAGCTGACAGATTGTTGCAGGATGCGAGAGAGAATATGGGAGCACCATCTTCTCAACGCAGAAAGAGGTTGCCTGAGAGGTACACTCGATACATGGCCTTTGTTGGGGAATGTGTTGAGACTGAGCCATCTTCCTTTGACGAAGCAGTGAAACAACCGATTTTGGTTGATGCTATGGTGGAGGAATCTGACTCCATAGTTCGTAACAGTGTTTAGGACGTGGTTCGAAGACTAGAGAACAAGTCAATTGTGAGCTCGCATTGGCTTTACAAGGTAAATCAAGCTGTTGATGGTAGTGTAGAGATGCATAAGGCAAGATTTTTTGCCCCTGGCTTTTCGCAGGTCGAGGGGATTAATTATGATGATACTTTTGCACCTATCGCAAGGTACTTATATATCATATCAATGTTGGCACTATCAGCATAGATGGGTTGGAAGATCCATCAAATGGATGTGAAGACTACATTCCTCAATGGCGAGATTGAGGAAGAGGTGTACATAGAGTAGCCAAAAGGTTTTGAGACCTTCGATCATGAGTCGCATGTGTGCCGACTCAAGAGAGCATTGTATGGGCTGAAGCAAGCACCTTGTGCTTGGTACACCAGGATATACAACTACTTCACTGGATTGGGCTTCACAAAGAATGAAGTGGATGCGAACCTGTACAACATCATGGTGGAAGGTAAGTTGTTGATCATCATTCTTTATGTCGATGATCTCATATTGACTGGTGATGATCAGTTGATCGTGTCTTGCAAGGAGGACCTTGCAAGAGAACTCGAGATGAAAGACATGGTTCTCATGCATTAATTCTTTGGTATGGAAGTGTGGCAGAAGGATGGGGAGTTGTTTGTGTCTCAGGGCAAGTATGCCAACGAGATACTTAGGAAATTCCACATGGAGAAGTGCAAGCCCATGCAGACTCCTCTAGCAGGTAACTAGAGGAAGGAGGATGCTACTTCAAGAGAAGTAGTAGAGGCTACTATGTATAGGCAGCTTGTGGGTTCACTGATGTACTTAGTCAACACATGACTAGATTTGTGCTATGTCATGAACCAGCTGAGTCAAGCAATGGCTTAGCCTACCAAGATGTTTTGGAAGGTGGAAAAGTATGTATTGGGATACCTCAAAGGCACATCTCAGTATGGATTATGGTACAGATGGACAGAGGGAGTGAAGCTACATGGCTTCACTGACGCAGATTGTGCAGGGAGTCCATCAGATTGGTAGAGCACATCAGGAGGGATTTTCAACCTTGGGTCAGCTACAGTTTCTTGATACAGCAGGAAACAGAGGTCAGTTGCACTCAGCTCAGCAGAGGCAGAATACATGGCTACAAGTCAGGCAGCATGTGAGGCCATATGGATTCAGAAAATCCTAGTTGGTTTGTTTGATCAGAGGATGGATCCAACTATGATCTATTCTGATAATCAGAGTTGTATCAAACTCTCTAAGAATACAATATTTCATGATAGGTCCAAGCACATCGACATCCGGTATCATCATCTCAGAGACTGTGTAGCGAGGAGGATCATGTTGTTGCAGTATATTTTGACAGAGGAGCAAGATGCTGACATTTTGACAAAGGCATTGTCAAAGTGTAAATTTGAGTTCCATAGAGATAGGATCGGGGTGGCCGATAATCCCTTTCTTGTTGAGAGGGAGTGTTGAAATTTGGCAACAAGAATATTCCAATTTTAATTTGTCCTTGAATTAAAATTGAGAATTAAAATTCGAATTTAGTCTCACCAGTTGCTTGAAAAATAATTAATTAATTCATCTTGAGTTAATTAGTTGAAGAAATTCAAGCTATAAGTCTTTGTGAAGTAATGCAACAGTTATCCCTTAAATTAAGGAGATTATCCCTTAATTAAGGAGATAAGATTGAGTTGTAATTAGTTAGCTCAATTTACTGAGTTAAGTCTAGTTAAATTAGTTCCAAACTATTTGAGGAACTAATTGTGAGTTCAGTCAGTTAATGCATGCATGCATCCAACTAGTCTACTCCAGATAAATGAAGATTCTCTCATCAGTAAATCATGCATATCTATTCTGAGAAAGACCCAATTGAGATTAAAGACAGGGACAGTGTATTATTAGTTGCATGTTTTCTCCTATAAAGGAAACTCATGCATGCATAAGGATTAATGCACAAGAGGATTGCACAGTTTTCTAAGGTGTGAGATCAGTGTGAGTGATTAGTGTTACACTTAGTAACAGGAGGATCACCCAGGAGAAACTGTGCAAGGAAATAGGAGGCTTGGAGGGTAGAGGAGAAGGTTTGTGAGAAGCCTTGTTTGCCTGTGAGCATCCAGGCTGATTGTATTCAGAGATGGTTAGTTGTGAGAGCTAAGGATTTGTGTAATTCTGAGATATTTCCACCTTGTATGATAATACAGATAGTGGGTTTTTTTAGCTGAGGCTTTCCCCTGAATATTCTTCTTTGTTTCATGTGCATTAATTCTTCTTTTGGTTATATGTTTTCTGCTTGATCTTGCTCAAATCTTTTAAGATTCCTCTAATTGATTGTAAAATTATATTAAAGTATTTTGCTTTATTTATATTGCATTATCAGATTAATCTACAATCAAAATTTCTACAGTTTTTTATCACTAGATTAGGAATGTCGATTTTTAAATGTAATGAATGTGTAAATGCCAAGATATATAATATGTAAAAATGTTTCCAAATATCTCTAACATTATTGGACTTCAATGGTTTCATTATGTAAGGTGACTAATGTGCGAAACTCACAATAGTCGAGAGGAGACACCAAAAAAAATATCCATGTTAAGGATTGGTGTGCTCTAGGCCTAGTGTGATCATCAAGTGATTTTGGTGGCTTAGATTCCCTAAGTTATGGTTTCTTAGATCACATGCTATTTCCACAAGTCATGGACACAATATCAAACAAAAAATTATATGTAAACATTTATATTGAAAATAATAATATAAAATACATCACTGGTTATAAAATGGACAACATATTCATGGAGGACTTATCATTCCATAAAGGAAGGGGATAAAATTGGGTCCAATGGTAAATCACACATGCCTAAATTCCCATGTTATTAGCACAAATTAATTTTCATTACCATATAATCCCCATTTGACTTATTAAAACCAGTCATTGAATGCATTTTTTAGCTTGGTAGAAGAGTCATATCAATTAGTTATTGGAGCATGGGCTAAGTACACTCACGACAGGAGTGGTTTTATTTAATATATGAAAGAGGTTGGAGAGAGAGTCATCTCACCTATATGTGAGAAGATGTGATGAATAAAATTATCTTTTGAATCATCTGAGTCAAAACATGCATAAGAAAAGGAATTTGAGTAGAGGAGATAACTAACTTTCAAAAAGCAAGAGGAGAAAAAATATAGAGTTTTGGTGCTACAAGAGGAGAAAATACAATTTGTGTTGAAAACCAATCTCTAGTGTTGATATTTATGATAAAAACTAGCTTTCCATGTTTGTGAGGGACTCTCATTTAGAAATCACTCAAGTGCTTGTGCAAAGGTTGTTGTAAGTGCTCCACTAGTAACTAGATTTCCTAAATCCCATAACTAAGAGATTCCTTACCAATCTATTTTAGAGCCCTAGAGGGGATGGTGATTTTCTAAGGGACTATGACACATAGAAATAAATATCATCCTTATATTGT
This sequence comes from Pinus tabuliformis, assembly GCA_031772625.1. Taxonomy (NCBI): domain Eukaryota; kingdom Viridiplantae; phylum Streptophyta; class Pinopsida; order Pinales; family Pinaceae; genus Pinus; species Pinus tabuliformis. The sequence continues at coordinate 1,610,922,714 of CM062817.1, read as the reverse complement.
GAAATATGATGGGAAAGGGAGTTGGCTAGTAGGAATTATTTTTGAGGTCACATCACTCTTCATTTACTAGCTACTGGTCTCTTAGTGTTGACTATAGACATCCATAGGAGCATGCTCACCTTTGTGGAATCCTAGCCCTAGATTAGGGGTGGCCTATTGTAGAGAGAATTAGTCCAAACATAACTATGGTTGGATGGAATATTTGACATTTGTAGCTAGTTGTGTAAATGTTATGATTGAATGTTATGTTCAATTTATGTTGTGTATGTTTAAATGTTATTGTGCATGAATCATTCATCTACATTCTTGAATTTAAAGTCATGGACAACCACATGAGACTATATGTCAGACATGATACATTCATTTCTTTCAAAATTGTATTAAAGTTGGATTTATGGTAACATGCCTTAGGCTAAGGCTCTAGGTATGTCACTCATCATCTTATTGGTATTTTGTCAAAACCTACCAAATTTTTAAGTATAAGAATAAGTGTGATGAGGTTTAAGGATATTTATCTCAAACATCCATAAAGAAATGAAAAAAATTATCGAGAGAATAGAGAAAGTAAACCATAAATGATTCCCAAATAAAAATTATTGGTTCTTATTCATTTGGCAATGGATTTTTTTATACTTTTACGAAGAGGTCATGAACTAAAGAGTCAACCCTTAAATTTGGCGTGCATACAAATTAAAGGATAGAAGAAACAACAAAATATGCAACTAACTAACAAACTAGAATCATCACTTCTTGTTATTTTTCCTCGCAGGATACAGAGGCATAATTTTCTTCATCAATTGTGCTCTTTGCCTTCAATACCTTTTATTGTTCCTACCATCTTATTTTTCTCTATTGGTGCTCTATATCCTTAATTTCTATACTTTTTTTTTGTTCCCACTTTTACATATTCTAATACCTTAATATATTATATCTAGTTATGTTGAGATTTGAACTAAGGATGGGTTTGTGGATTGGGGATGGGTTCTCCATAGGTCTGGACATGACAAGTGATACGTTTCAATTTATTATTCAGAAATATAGTTTATTCTTTTTGATATTTTTATGAAGTTTCATTCTCTAAGTGATATGGCAAGCAATACGTGTTAATTTACTGCTCATAAATCTAGGGCATTCTTTCGGGTATTTTTGTGAAGTTTCACTCTGTAAGTGATCAGGTTAAATTATTTTTCTATTGTGGTTTGAGGATCAAAATAGATCAGTGGAAGCTTCACTCTGTGAGTAATTAAGTATATTATATGTTCTAAGGTAGTTGGTTGTGTATTCTCTATAACCATATGTGCTTGCTTTGTAAAGGAGTGCAACTTTTTAGTCATTGATAACAGGAACGTATGATCCTATGCTTTTCTCTTCAGCGAGGAGGATCTTCTTCTGGTTGATTAGATCTAAAGATGTGATGTTAGATGCCACAAGTCTATTCATATCATTGGAAATTGTAATTGAAAGTATTATCTGAATCATTTCATTCCCTTCAACGTTATTGCTTTGCTTGTTTAGATGGTTTACATATTCAGTTGTAGATGAATGAGGGCTCAATGGCTACAAAATCAATATAAAGGGGTTGTGGTTGAGTATTTGTTAGTGTCATTTTTATTAGTTGTGAGTATTTATCATTGACGATATTGGTCCTTGACATGCTTGATTTGAGAGATGATTGATCCTTGGGTTGTAGGTAATTTCATCTGAATTTAGAATTCGACCATAGAAAGTAGAATGATTCCTAGAAACTTCTTCAAGGTGACTTAATTAGGGATCTGTTACAGTGTCTACATAAGAGTTTTTGGTGTAGAGTATTTGTTGTGTTGTTTGGAATTAACATTGTCTTTAGTGATTGCATAATACTTCGGCTCCAAGGTAAATATATTCTTCTACATTTGTGAGTTGGCCATAGATAGCAGAATATTCTCTTGAAATTTCATCAAGACACAGACATCCGAGATAGTATCTTATGTCTATAGATCTAAAACTCCTTTTGCGTGTGTACTTTCTAGTGTGAGTATGTAGTTTATAGTGGTGCATCTGTTTATATTTTGGTGACATTACATGATTTCTCCACAATCTGCAGTCCTAGCATAAATTGTGCATGTCAGTGGATTTCAAGGTGGGCTAGAAGGCATTTTTGGTACAAAAATGTTTTCTATTCAGCTCTAATGAGTGGTTTATAGTTGCAGTTATATGTTCATTCTCTTTGTTAGTTGGAGATGCAATATTATATGACCCATTCATGTGAAAGTACTCCACTATCTACAACCCTAGGCATAAATTGTGTAGGACAATGGATTGAAGGTGCATTAGAAAGCATTTTCGGTTAAAAAACATCATCCAATAGGTTTTCTATTCAAACTCAATGAATGGTTTTTAGTTTCTGTTATATGTTCATGTTCTCAATTTTTTAGAGGTGCAAGATTATATGAGAAGACGATTAGCAGGGCATAATACACCTGGGTTAGTCCTTTAGAAGTCGTTGCTCACAAGTGATTACTTTTGTACTGATTACATGAAGTTTCCTCTCTATTTTGATTTACTACACTAGAATCTAAGAATTCAACTCTTACAAGTTTTTATTATGATTTTGCTTAGTTTCCATGCTTGCAATATTACATGTGCAGGGGTAGAATTTGATGCAAATCTCACATGAAGGTAATTATTAACCATCCTTAATGAATTTAAATCTTTCTTTCAACCTATAAATAAATTTTATGTATATAATTGTAACCTCCTAATGAAGCATACATTGTTTCTCCTAGGTCTATACCTACTCCATCTAGGCTTTTCCTTTAAGCTCTTTGTTTCTCAGCTTGGTCAGCTATCGGGTATCTAGGGTTTTCTAACCCTATATCCCTTTCTATCTGCAAGCTTAATATCTTTCTCAAGAGAGATTTTTTTACAAGCCTGAAATGGTCATGGCAATTGCCATACTTTCTTCTCGTTTTCTTTTTTTGAAATAACCTTCTAAGTTTGCATATGTATTATTTTAATTTTCCGCTTAAATTCCTTAAGCGTATCTATTTTTCTGGTGTTCACCTCTCCAATTTGTTTCCTTAATGCCGAATAGTTACTAAAAATTATAATGGGTTGCTAAGTTAATTAGGTGGTCCATGTCATGTAATGTATTTGTATATAATAATGGGGGAAATCATTCCGTTGAATTTTCATTGGTTAATTTCTACAATAGAATATAATTTTTCCTCATTACACAAGTAGGATTATTACTTTTAAATTCGTTATGTTATCTTGTTTCTATTATACATGGATATATGCATTTCTGGTTTAGTTTATATTATACATGGATACATGCATTTCTAGTTTACTTCGTTGAGTTATTTCCATATTGTTGAACTTATTAATATGCCTTTCTTATATTACTACCTCCATGGTAAATTCTTCTATACATTTGGTTTCTATAATGCTTCCTGTAATTTTTTGTAACAAGGTATATTCATGGAAACATTATACATCATCGAATCTTTTTTACAACCAAATTTTTTGCATTTGGCACGCTCATCACATACATGAATATATAAAAGAGTATTTGAAATAGTTTACTTTTCCCCTATACTCTACCCAAAGAAAAACTTATGACTCCCCATGACATTGATGCTTGAATCCTAGTATTTGGTTACTTCATCAAAATATATGGAAGGTTATTTGAATAGGGACTGAATAATCCATAAGATTGCATAGAAGACTTACTCCCATGTTATTCCATGCCCTGTTAACCCTACTTACTTACACATCTTTTCATATGAATGTGAATATAAATGCACGTATATTTCTTTTCTTTTCTCAATTTGGCACATAATATTTCTAGGTTTGACATACTTAAACCATTTAGTTGTCTGTTTGTGTGATTTAGTCCATAACAATCCTCATACACAAAAATCATATGATATGTCTCTTGGTTCTAGGTTTATATATTATATTTCTCTGAAGGATTTTGTCACATGACAGGGACTACACACTAGATGAGGGGTAAATTGAGAGCCTTTTCTTACTTTAAACCATGAAATTTTTTACCCCATAATATATTCTTATAGTTATTATATATACAATTTTGTTGTCAAACATCACAAGAAATATTTTCTTACTTAACACATAGTTTATGTACAAATTATTTTCAAGGCTTCAGTAGACCCCCATCTTTTTCAACAATATAAGAATTTTTTTTTTTTGAATTAGTGATATCATAATTTAATTTTTTCAGGAAAGTAACCTTTCATCCTCTAAGTACTTGTAGGCATCCTTAACTGCCATATGGAAGCATAACAAATTCTTCGAATTCAATTCTCAATAGCACATAACCATACAATTGAGTTACTTATCTTTTTTTTCATATTATAATAGGGGAAATCATGCTCTTCTCAATCATTCAACTATGTTTCAATAGTTACCCTAAGTTCTAGGCACCTTTATTGACAATAATAAAACTAGTTACTTTCACATATTTTCCCTCCTCAAGCCCTTGCATGATCCTGCTAAATCTAGGCTAAAAAATCATTTCCTTTCTATAGGTCCAATCTCTGCCACTAAAACCAACTCTTACAATTACCTTTCTCTCCCACAATATTTCTTCATCCACCCATGACCTTTATCCCCAATTATGAAAATTTTGGTGTTGGGGTCTCATCCATGGAAAAATAGACGATTTTTTGTCAACTCTCCTTTGTTGGACTACAAATAATTTTTAATTGTTTCCTAACAACTGGGGCCTGACTAGTCACGTAGTGGCTCCTCTTATATTTTCAAAATAAAAAATAAGTGAAATAATATTTTATTCATAACGATATATTAACATTTTACATATGCCAACGAAATTTATCCTTGGCCCTGCAACTAATACTTCCACAATATTTACAATTAAATATAAATAATAATGTTTGCAAAAGTAATTGCACTAGGGGTATCACCACCTGCTTAACAATCAATTATTTTTACCTTTTTAGGATTTTGTGGAATCATATGATGGTTTGGGGGGAGGGATGAGGGGCACAAGAGAAAAATATGATCTAGCTGGATTTCAATCCTTCAATAAGATTTTGGTCTTCAAGCCAAGAGGGACTCATTTTGAATAGAACTAGAGGCTTGGAGAGGAAGAGATCTAAATTTAAGAGAATGGGATAGTGATCCAAATCGACCAATCAAGGATATTTGACAAAACCATATGGAAGAGTTAAGGAGGCCCTTTTAAATGGTGAAACAATCCAATATTTTGGAAATTTTATGAGATCCACTCCTTTTATTCAACCCTGTGGGAATAAGCTTGGTAGGAAGGATCTCACAAAATCTCATCTCCTAAATTATATATATATTGAAATTCATGAGGGGGTTTAATTATGGCAGAGAATCCATAGATCTCAATACCTACAAGTGTGAAATTTAATTCCCCTCTCATAATTACCCTTCTGATGTCCATATGAGGGATTTCAGGAATGCTCGACTAACAAGCTTGATGATCCGCAAAGGGAAAACACACATTTATGTATAGGAAGGATTTTCCCAATATTCTAGAGAAAATGCTGATGGCAAGACCTAATTTGAGGGACCTAGATGAGATCAAACAAGCCCCTCTAGTGTCCCATCTAGAGACAATAACCCCTAATCTCCAAGTTGCATCCAAAGCAAGAAAATCCCAAAAGGGGAGAATTAATTTAAGAGCTAAAATGGCCTTTAGTCCTTCCACCATATACTCTTGTAGGAATAGGATGTGAGGGGGGTGCAGGTTCACTAGAATTTCATATCCAAGTTTTTTGAGGGTCTGATTATTCCCATGCAATTGAGGGAGAGGAACTTCACGTAGGAACCTATGTAGGAATAGATTCTCTAAGAGCCCAAATAATGGATTTACATTATCTAGCTTTGATTTCTGAGTGATATAGGTTCTTAGCTATATATAGGGAGGATTTGTTAGGTAGCCCTAAGGAAGGGTTCATTCCTCCAATTGGTTCAAGTAGAAAGTATTTTGTAGAGTCAAAAGAAAGGGACGACGGGGGTGAGTAGATGAGTGTAAGTTGTACCTAGAGGAGCAAGCAAGAGGATCTAGTGGGCGAGCTGATCCAAAGGATGAAAGAATGGAGACAAAATTAATTATAATATAATAGAGGGTGAAATGGGGAGTAATGGACGTGGAAAACAATGGGGAGGAGAATGATAGATTACAGTTTTGGAGCTTATTCAAGGGGGGGTCTCTAGATAAAGGAGGAGAATAATTTTAAGACATTCAAGACTTTGAAAATAGATCAAAATCAGAAGATAAAAGAGCCCGCAAAATATATTTCATACCTTAGGAGGGTTGAACCTCCTTGGTGGATAGCCAATGAAGCCCTAATTCCATGTTAGCGATTGGAGAGGGGATATTCAATCGAGATGACGTATCCAATAGGGGAAAATTATTGACATACTAGCTTGTAATTGATGAAATTTCTTCTAATATGATGGTTTGGCCTTGTTTTTGTGGTGAGGGAGGAGGGAAAACCACATACATTTCATCTTTCCAATTAATCTCGTGCTAGACTTCTCTGTTGAACGATCATTACTTAGATGGTTGTGTGTATGGAAATGACCACACTTGTACAAGAACCCCTCATAATTTAGACTTTTCTAGTGCTTTAATGAACTTAAGATGATGGAAATAAAATTTGGAAGCCCTTTGGTGAAGTTCAGTCCCACCTAAATTCATGCCATGCCCATAGAACCTTTTTATGGAATAAAATAATCTACTTTGTAAAAAAAAACTAGTTTCAAAATTCTTTGAAGACATCACTAAACCAAAAGATAAAGAGAATACCTTGAAACTAAACCTAAATGGCCATCAAAATTTGTCTTTTTATTTATTTTGCATCAAAATTTGTTTTCTAGGGTTCGAATAGAGCGACTCAAATCCACAAAATCATATATTGTTCAAGATTTTTTTTACATCCTCTTCCATCTTTTCAGTCACCCCATCCAACCTCTGGTATCAAACATTGAGGCACATATCTAAAGGATGACAAAATTTTTTTCTCTATCCACCTCTACAAAACCGCCATGGAAATTCTTCTATTCAAAAAATGTTCGACAACTGCATCATTTTCCATGTAAAAAAATCTCATTCAATTGCACCCCTTTGCTTAGAACCAAAGAAAGCTTCTCAACCTTTATTCTAATGCATTTCCTCTTTTGTCATGGTCGGTCATCGACAGGTATAAGTGAGAGAATCAAGAACCTATGGTTTTGACCACCTATGCTTAGTATTTCTACTATGAGAAGGCTACATAGGAAACTAGGAGAAGATTCAGTGAAGGTGATCTACTATGTAGTTGCGAGGAGATTGAGTCAGTAGCATCTAGCGAGGAGAGAGGACATGTGGATGTTACTCGATAAAAAGTTAATTTTGGGGATGGATGAGGGGTAGTTTTTTCACTTACCAAAGGGAGTGATATATTTGGAATTGAGTAGTAATTATTCCAAGAGGTGGAGAGGCAGTCACAAGCAATACCTCTTAACCCCACTCCCCCTCCCCGCTTTGTGCTTCACTTGGAGAGCCTACTGATGATTTCCACTCTAAAAAGCTAGTGTTATTGAACCATGTGCTAGGGTCCATAGAATGTTGCAAGGTTGGGGGCGGAGATCTCCAAATGATGTTTACCTCATTGGGGTCCTCAGAAAAATCCACCTCGTCTTCATGCATTTTGTACAAATCAAGGGAATGAGAGTATGGGGAGCGTAGTGAAATCGCTAGAGGGCCTAATGCCCTTTTGCTCCACTACTTGAATTATCTCATTTTGCAAAGGAAAAAGAGGAACCCTCACCCTCCATTAAGCAGTTCCAACTATAGATTATAATATATACAAAATCTACAATTTAAATAAATAACACAACCACATTTACTCCATTGAGAAGTTCCAACTATAGGTTATAATATATACAAAATCTACAATTTAAATAAATAACAGAACCACATTAATAAATTTTGTTGATATATAACATTTTCCCTCTTTAATATACCAATTGGTATATCAAAATCAAACTGATAAACACCTGCATTTACTAATATACTTATGTTGATTGATAAATTTATATTAAGCACCCTAAACTAGTATAACTTTATATAATATTAACTTAATACTATAACTTAATATTAACCACCATAAACATTTATATACTATAAATCAATAGCATTCATATTTTATATAACCATTAACTATTATATATACAAAATCTATAATTTAAATAAATTTCTCTATACATAATATAAATTAATTATATATATATATATATATTCAATTTATTTAATATTCTTTTCAAACCTTTTTTTAAATAATTTTAAATTTCATATAATAAATAGGGTAACTATTTAAATGTAATAATTAGATTTAGGCTTGACATTATTTTATTCATATTACATTGGTACGAATTTAAATGGTGTAAAACTATAACAATAGTAAATTGTGTAGAGTATAACAATCGTTCTATATACTAATATTATTTGTAATTTATAGAAATCGACTTTCCGAATACTATATGTACTTTACTTGTAAGTTATATGGAAACTGAAAATATACACACGAGGCTATCTGCTCACATTTACTATATTCAAAATGTAATTGTCACTTGTCACCTTCAAAGTAGCTAAAATCCTCCTATACAATTAATGTCTTTGTACATTCAATTTTTTCTATACACATCCGTCTTTTTAAACCATCTATGGATTTTCCTTTGTATTATGATAGAGCATTTTTCATGTTTGAGAGATGAAAGATGCCCCACAGAAGAATATGTTGATGAAGTGAGAATCATCTGCATCCCATGAATGCCTCCGCTGCGGTTGAGGGATCTTCCCAACTTCCTCTTAATCACAGACACTTCGGATCCCACTGTTCAAGGTGCTATAATTGAAGGCCAAGGTACATTATCAGCAGCTGCGTTAATAGTTAACACAACGGTTTTGTCTAATCAACAGCTCCTGGAAGTTGCATGGGGATTGGCTTCCAGCAATCAACACCTTCTGTGGGTTGTCCGACAAGATATAGTTCATGGTGAGTCTGCCATATTGCCCAAGGAGTTCATTGAGGAAACAAAGGATAGAGGTTTGTGGATTCGGTGTGTGCCTCAGATAAAGGTACTGTCCCACCCTTCTGTGGGAGGGTTTCTGACTCACAGCGGGTGGAACTCCACGATGGAAAGCATCAGCGCAGGATTGCCGATGATATGTTGGTCCTTCTATGCCGAGCAACATACAAATGCGAAATTCGTTTGTGAAGAGTGGAGCTTTGGGTTGCACTTAAAACAAACGGTGAAAAGAAAAGAGGGGGCGGCGTTGGTGAGGAATTTGATAGGAGGAGAAGAAGCAGACAAAATGAGGAGAAGAATTGGAAAATTGAAGGAAACTGTGAAATGAGCGGTTGAGCAAGGAGGATAATCTAACAAAAGCTTAGACAAGTTACTCCACCAAATAATTCCTCAAAAGAAAAGAGGTGGCGGCTTTGGTGAGGAATTTGATAGGAAGAGAGGAAGGACTCAGGCTGAGGAGAAGAATTGAAGGAAACTGGGAAGCGAACGGTCGAAGAGGGAGGATCTTCTAACAACAACTTAGAGAAGTTACTCCGCCAAATAATTCCTCAAAGCAACGCATCAAATCGTAGTCCAGATGGTTGAAGCAGACTTTTAATGACCAGCGCAAGTGGAGATCTCCTATTTAATATTAATGTTTCATATAGTTCTGCAATTTCTATGTATTCATGTTGTTACACTCATCTGTAGGTACAATTTCTAATGTTTCAACTCCACCTCAGGTAGATTTTAACCTCATTACTGATGTTGCTTCGTTCAAGCTCAAACGTAGACGACATAAAATAGGGATGCTTGGTTCATTCCATGTTTAACGACATAAGATAAGATGCTTGGGTTGGTTTTTTGTATGATTGAAGTCATTGCATTAAAGTTTATTATTTTCTTTTTAGTCCCAGCAGCAGGCATGGCTGGGACTATAGTAATCCAAATGGCTGGACTTAGTATTAATTCAAAGTGCTTAATATCACGAATCGTCACTAATAAATAAAGAAACCATAGGTTATATTTATAAATTAGCTTAGCATTGGACACTCGTAAACTGCTAGTAAACTAATACAAACATTAATTTTCAAGCATTTAATGTTTAAATATATATCATTGTGTAAGATAGAGATATATATATCTATATCTTAAATATCATTGTGTAAGATAGAGATATATATATATATCTTAAATATCATTGTGTAAGATAGAGATATATATATATATATCTCATTTTGTAAGTAAAAAAAATTGGAAATAAATAAATAGCAAGTAGGGAGCAAGTGGCGAGTAATGAGAATATGCAAGTGGCAAGTAAAAGCTTGTTGGTGAGTGATGAAGTATGCACATGGTGAGGGAAGCCACACAGTATAGACTAAGTGCCAGTTGTTTCATGGGTTTATCCGGAACAACCTATTATAACATAGGCACAAGCAAGCATCTGACCGAGTTCCCGCTGCAGCTATAGTTTAGCTATAGTTTAGAAGCCTTCCCCCTGTAGATATAGTTCAGAAGCCCAATACAAATGAAGACTACCATTATGCAGTGGTTTCTATGCAGCTTGATGCATCAAGATAGCTGACTTACTTGCCAATGGTGGTTGTTGGTCCGGCTGCTACTAGCTTTGCAATGATTTCCATTGCTACTAGCTTTGCAATGAACTCCATCCGGCCAAAACTATTGCTTTGAAACGAACTCCATCCGGTCAAAACTATTGCTTGTGGGTTCAGCGTGTTTTACGAGCTATTTCCACACTCAGAATAAGTTGAGCCCCAAGCAGCCATGGTGGCAAGACTTTCTGGAGGATTTTGACATCGTCTTATTCAAATTGCTATTGATTGTGCCTGTATCATAACTACAGAAACATCATAGTTTTCACATATCTATTGTACCCATATCATTCCAGCTATGTTTCTTTCCATTCTTATTAGACTCGGTAAGTACAATATCATTGTTTTAATAGATATAAGTTTGTTAAATTTAATTTCTAAAGAAATTGCTATATTGTAGAGAAACATTCTTAATTATATTTGTTTCTATTACTTTTACTTCTATACTTTTAGATTGTTATAATTCCAATTCTTGAAAAATACCAACTCAGAGTTTAAAGATGCATGTAAATTTCATATAAAATCATTTATTTCTACTAATTCAAGTCTGAACAAGTGTTTATATTTAAAATGAAAATATACTGATTTACATTGTTTTGGGTTGAATCCGAATTCTGGAAAAATACCAACTTACTCAACTTAAAGATGCTTGTAAATTTCTTATAAATTCGTTCATTTCTACTAATTCAAGCATGTAAATTTCATATAAATTCATTTATTTCCACTAATTCAAGCCAAGAAAATAATTGTTACAGTTTGATATTTACAGTGAAAATATTGATATTTACAGTGAAAATATAGTGATTTACATTGTTTTGGCCAACTTACTGAACTTAAAAATGCATGTAAATTTCTTATAAATTCATTCATTTCTACTAATTTCGTTTCTACTAATTCAACGAAGAACAAGAAAATAATTATTTCTGTTTATAATTCAAGCCAGAAAAACAAAATAATTGTTTCTATTTATATTTAGAGTGAAAATATAGTAATTTAGTGACACTATCTCTAATTAATTAGGAAAGCAATAAACAGAAAACCCACCTGCAACATCTTTAGCAAATCTATTTTTCCAATATATGCATTTTGAAGAGCGGAGCATCATTAACACCATTTGTTGTCATTCCACAGATTTGCTTCTCTTTCTCTAACCGTATAACTCTTTCATATTTGTGTCTTTCTGTAAACATCTAACTATGTCATATTTGTGTATTGTTCTGTTTGCAGACAAAAAAGAATTCAACCAAATGCAACCCACGTAAGAGGTAAGAAATGAAACCTAGATAAGAAGTGAGAAGTAGAGTACATGCAGGACCCAAATAAGCACATCTCTGACTAGGTAGCTTCGATGGAATAAGATCATAGGTGTTGTCGTTTAGTGGAAGTTGCACAATTGTTAATGACCCTTGCTTCTGTTGCTGGTATTTTTTCTCCGACAACTAAGGCAATTTGTTCTGCGTATATAATGGAGCAACTCTAAGGCGCGCTTCAACTGGATCCACTCCAACCAACCAAATGCAACCCACGTAAGAGGTAAGAAATGAAACCTAGATAAGAAGTGAGAAGTAGAGTACATGCAGGACCCAAATAAGCACATCTCTGACTAGGTAGCTTCGATGGAATAAGATCATAGGTGTTGTCGTTTAGTGGAAGTTGCACAATTGTTAATGACCCTTGCTTCTGTTGCTGGTATTTTTTCTCCGACAACTAAGGCAATTTGTTGTGCGTATATAATGGAGCAACTATAAGGCGCGCTTCAACTGGATCCACTCCAACCACATATTCCAAATTGATTCTACGTAGGAACTGGAACTATAAGGGGTGCTTCAACTGGATCCACTCGAACCAGATATTCCAAAAATTTTAATCTTTGTAGGCTAAAAAAATTAAGAATGCCACAGATTATATGCCTTCAAATGGCTTAAGGCATGGTGGCCAAGCGCTTAAGGCATGTTGGCCAGGTGGTCGACCAAACAAGGTAAGTTGGCACACTGATTCTGGGTCATTCAAGAGGGGGCACGTGCCCTGCATGCAAGGTCATTATACGAGCTCAAATGTTTATTTCAATATTTTTTTAATTATCAATTATTTCTTCATTAATAATGTGGGCTCAAATGTTTATTTCATTTCTTTTTTAATTAGCACTTATTTCCTCATATATTATTTCCTCATTAATAATGTGGGATCAAATGTTTATTTCATTTTTTTCTTTTTCAATTAGCACTTATTTCCTCATATATTAATTTTTCACTTTTTAAATAAATAAAATTATAAATTATGGCCACTGGAATAAATGTGGCTGTGGTTTTTTGAGTTGGGATATTTACAATGCACCAAGTGTTATTGCATCAGCCACTATGTCTATATTTGCTAACATTTTGAATAATATTTTGTTCCTCGGTGCCTAATCTAATCAGCTTTCTCACAAAAAAAAAATATATAATCTCTCAATTTCAAAATAGTAATATTCTAACTGCCTAAACAAGTCTATACAATCTCTCAGCATTGTGGCAAGGACTTGTTGCTGAGCAACACCTCTTGTTTTTCCAAAGAGTCCAGAAAACATCATTTTCATTAATAAAAAAGTCACTACACTTGAACAATATTTTGTTCCTCGGTGCCTAATCTAATCAACTTTCTCACAAAAAGATAGAAAACATCATTTTCATAATAAAAAAGTCACTACACTTGAACAATATTTTGTTCCTCGGTGCCTAATCTAATCAACTTTCTCACAAAAAGATAAAGTGCCCCTTTCGCAAAATAAATATATAATCTCTTAATTCCAAAATAGTAATATTCTAACTGCCTAAACAAGTCCATACAATCTCTCAGCATTGCGGCAAGGACTTGTTGTTGAGCAACACCTCTTGTTTTTTCCAAGGAGACCAGAAAACATCATTTTCATTAATAAAAAAATCACTACGCTAACTTGATTTTTTTGCTTCTTACTCAAATAAACATTTTTGTCAAAGACTTATCATTGTATTTTTATTTTAAACTTAATACAAAATTATATTTACATACCATATCCCATAAATCTACTTATGATTCTACTTAAAAATCTATTAATATAACCCTTCTCATTATTTTTGTAATATTTGTGCCATAACCTCAATAAGAATCATTACAACTTATACAAAATGCATATTATGAAAATGCTATGCTAGATGATCTTTATGGTTTCTTCATTTACCACTTAATGGTGTTGATATACATTATTATTCTACTTATAAGAATTAAATCTCAATGCAAATTATCTCAATAATTCTTTTCAACTACTTAATCGTCTCAATTATTCTTTTCAACTACCTTGTAACAGGTTAATTAGTATTTTGGTTTATAAGTTAAATATATATATTTTTGAATTATTTAATCATTTGACTGTAATAGGTTAATTAGTATTTTGGTTTATAAGTTAAATATTTTGTTTTTGAGATTTATAGTAATCTTTTTGGTTCATCTTAGATAGTTGATGAACAATCTTATATGATTTTGTAAGGTACTTTTAATTGATATTATGAACTAGCACAACCACATTATTAAATGTGGTTGATATAAGCCAATCCACATAAATGACTATGGATTTAATTTTAATATAAATATTTGTATTAATAAATATTTAAATATAATAATAATTATATTATAAAATATTATTATCATTATATTATAAATACAATAATAATTATTATAACCATAATAATGGAAATTTATTATAATATTTATTATATTATAATAATATGATAATATTATTGATATTATCAATAATACATTAAATATTGATATTATTAACTAAAAGGATTATTAATCTTATAAACCCAATGCATTTTAAACCCTAGGAAATAATATTAAACACAAAAGATTAATATTATAAACACAAGAGATTATGATAAACCCAAAATATTTATATTAAAATGTAGGATTAATATTATAATCCCTATCAACAATATTATACCCTAGGAATATGCACCCTTAGATTAATAAACCAAATGGATTGATGTTATAAACCCAAGGGATTAATAATAAAAATAAAGGGAATAATATTAAAACCAACAGATTAATATTGTAAACCCAAGGGATTAATATTATAAACCCAAGGTACATAAATCCTAAGATAAATATTATAAACACTAAAATAAACAAGGTTGACCATGGTTGACCATGATTGATTTTCATATTGAGACAATGTTTGTCACAATGTGACGTTGGACAATGGTTGACCAAGGTGGATTTTCATATTGGGACAAGTTTTGTCACAATTTGGCATTGGACAATGGTTGATGATAATTGACCATGGTCGACAATGTTTGACCAATGTTGACCTTTGATTTACCATGGTTCACAATGGTTGAGCATGGTTGATTTTCATATCGAGACAATCTTTATCACAATGTGACATTGGATAGGTTAACCATGGTTCAACCTCATATGGTTGACCATGGGCAACTAAGTTAATGAAAAGTTAGCTAGAAAGACAAGAATGTTGACAACAACATTAACAATGAAGAAACTTACTAATTAATTATATCCAATGAAAGGAAATAAGTTAACAATGAGCACATTATTTTACATGGAAATAATACCAATAATAAGGATATGAAACATGAAGGAAAACCACAATTCAATGTGGAACTATATTGACACCCTCTTTGAAAAGAAAGTAGAATATTGAGATGGTTATAAACCCAAAGGATTAATATTATGAAACCTATGAATAATATTATACCCTAGGAATATGAATGCTTAGACTAATAAACCAAAGGTATTGATATTATAAACCCAAGGGATTATAAATCCAAGGGAATAATACTAAAAACAAGGGATTAATATTATAAACCCTAAGATAAAGATTATAAACCTAAAATAAACATGGTTGAGCATGGTTGATTTTCATATTGAGACAATCTTTGTCAGAATGCGATGTTGGAGCATGCTTGGCCATGGATGACCATGGTTGTTGGAATGTGACATTGGACCATGACACGATGTTTGTCACAATGTGACCATGGTTGATTTTCATATAGAGATGATCTTAAACCCTATGATTAATATTAAACCCTATGATTAATATTATAAACCCTATGAATCATATTATACCCTAAGAATATGAACCTAAGGGATTATAAACATAAGGGAAAATATTAAACCCAAGGAATTAATATTATGAATCCAAGGTATATAAACCCTAGGTTAAATATTGTAACACCCCTCCATTGTATGTAAAAGTCTACTAACCTAAGATAAGAAAAGCTAGGTCTAATTTGTAACAAGAAAAGTAAATACTTTATTATTACATAAATAAAAGAATTCAATCACTTGGAAAAGAAAGTCATGAAGAGATGAGATTCTTGACAAGGGATAATTCTTTCATGATAAGCCTTCTAGATTTAACTCTCTGTAAGCTTGATGGATTCGACATAAATATCCATTAAGTTACTTAGCTGAGGAAAGATGTTAGGTATAAGAAAAACATAAAGCCTTGCAGGAGAGAAAGGCAAGCTTTTATGAGGAAAAGCCTCGTGGGAGAGAAAGGCGAGCTTTTCTGAGAAAAGCCTAGGCGAACGGATAAAAAGATCCATAAAAGTGAGATGCCACTGATGGAAGCCATATCATGAAATAGGGTATTAAATACCCATTGAAGAGATCAACATGAAGTAATTGATCCATGACAAGGAATCTGGGCTCGAGGGTGAACTGGAGACAACCAGTTCTACATTGGGTGGCAGTGCTTGGTTTTCCAAGTGACCTCCTTTCCATATTTTGATCTGCTTCAAGTGCATGGGATGTACGGTATGTGTGCTTCTCACTCCTTATTTGTCGAATCTCTCAGCATATGTGTAAATTTTCATGTGTTACCTTTGTTTGTGGCAATGATTGAATACTTATGCATGCGGGCACTAGTGAATGTAAATTAAATCAAAGTGTGTAGTTAATAATGGGATCATAATAGGTGATTATTAATATTGAATAGAGGTAGGTGACCAATGGTATCCGTGTCCCTATGTACAATTTAATGATAGTGAGACAACTATGTATGATGAATAAATATTTTTTAAGGTTTACAATTGTATTGTCGGTGGTTCTGGTTATCTAGGCTATGCATTATGCATCATGAGGAAACTTGCATCCACTGAGGCTCCTTTTAGCTAATTTTTCATATTACATAAAATTTATATGTTATCAATACATTCGACTATGGTAGTGTGACTATGATCATGATGTAGGGCAGTGCTACCTACAATATATTTATGATAACATTTCTACTAATGTTGGCATTGAGTTAGCAAAGGAAGGAAGTCTTCATGCATAATCTTATCATGTTGAATTCCCATCATGGATTTATTCCTCTGATTTGTAATACATGCATAGGGGGGAAATTCATAACAAAGGTGAAGGAGTCCATCAGAAAAGTCCTCAACTAGTTCATTAGGCTTCATTCTTAATTGATTAATTCTTTTAAGAACATTATGTTATCCATACCTGTCAAATGTTTTATGAAGCTCCTTTGCAAGTTTGTCAAATGAATGGATAGAAGCAATAGGTAATGTATGATGCCATCTATTAACATGACCTTGAAATGTGATGGCGAGTAATATAGCCATGACATACTTGCAATGTATTATGTTATAAAAGAAAAGATGGACAACCTGAAACAAATGTTAATGGAGAGTTAATTTACCCTCAACATAAAACTTAAATTGGGATAGGTTATGAATAAGTTCTACATGGATGGTAAGATTAAGCTCTTTGGAAAAACATATTGGGATTATGAATTGGTGAAGAGCATTTTGAATAAGAGATTCAAACCAGACTCAATGGGTGCACCCTATCGTTTTTCCCTCCTTCTAGTCCCGTTGTTGACGGTGTTGTAAGTATATCAACCAAGGGGTCTCCCTGATGTGAAGTCCCAATTAGACCTCACGCCATTTGGAATAGGAGCCCCATCCACCATAGCAACCCCGTTTCCATGTATTCTTATAGATTTTCCTTGGCTCTAACTACCAGAAAGAGAAAGGAACACATGCGTGGCTTCAAAAAGCAAGTAAGTGTGCCTCAGGAGTGTTTGGTTGTAAGTGTGTTGAATTTCTTCTACTGTGTAGGAAAAGAGTAAAGTGAGCCTCTTAAGAGAGACGTAATAGTACCACCCAAGTAGAGACATGTGAAAACAAGAAGGATCTATATAAAATCTAGCATAATAGTCCATAAAATATGTGACAATCATTATATCCAATCAATGAGAAAGATTTTTCTAGTACCTACGGAATAGTCCACAAGGATAGGACAACAATAACAACCATTACAACACATTCTCAATAAGATAAGTACGAAAATAACTGAAATAGGTCAACTACTTTAGCACAAATGAAAGAAAACATGAAATACAAACATCCGCAAAATAGTCTTAGAAATATTCATAAACCATGCATGAAGAACGTGATGGTATTTATGGATTTTGTTATTAAGTCAAAGTTATAAGACACATGTATACAATGAACACCCCTAGCTCCAATAGTGGAGAGTTGGAGCCACTCCTTGCTCCCTAAAAGAACTAATTTGTCTCTCTAATGCCTTGCAGAAGGAGATAAGGTGAAAATTCATTTGCTTATACAATGAGGGTGTATACATAACAAAGATGTGATGCTTCACCTTCCTTGTGATTCTTTGACTACCCTCGTGATTGTTTGACTTCCTATGACTTTTAGACTTTTGACTCTTCATATTCTGAATGTGTCCTTTGGACTTGCACTTTACAATACATATTGAATAGGCAATTACATAATCTACAATAATGATGTGGCATATGACGAATTGTGACAAGAAATGACATGACACTTATGAAATGGATTGCATGATGATGTGGCAATGGAAATATGTCCTTCTTGGTGCTTCTTTCTTTGCGTCTTCATGAAAACAAGGTACATGTTATTCTTCTTGAAGATGATGATTCTTCCATGTGACATTGATCTTAATATTCTATTATAGTATGGTGTTTCTTCATCTTCTCACTTGATGATCATCTTATCTCTACAACTCCATATGTGCCTTCTAGCATGTACTTCTTCTCCATCTCCTTATTCATGATATTTCCATAGAATGATAGAGCTCCTGCATATGAAATTGACTCAGGAAAATATGACGTCATTATGATAAACCCTTAGTGTAAGATGGTGCATATTGATCTACTGACTAAGCAAGAACTGGGTGACAAGATGGGGAAGATGCTTAGTAACTACACAATTACGTAGCTCATGAATTCAAGGGTGAAGCTTGAGCATTGAGGTTTCACAATAAGAGGCTGGGGTGAGGAAGAATATTGTATATTTTGGGAGCTCAGTGAGTGAGACTGACGGATTGGGCATCGTTTTAGTCAAATGTGCACTTTTGGGAGGCAAGGCAGATCTGGTGATTGTGAATTTGTGCAACTCAAGATTTGAAGGGTTGGGATTGAGATATGAGACTATTGAATGCACAATTCAAGCCAGAATAAAGGGAATGATTGCACACTTGTGGATGCCAAGGCCTGGGTTTGAGTAGTGAAATTGAAAAATGCACATTACTAGAAGGATAGACGGCCAGATGATTACACAATTACGTAGTTCAAGAGCTCAAGAATGAGGCTTGGGGACTAATATTGTGTAATGTGCAGTACTCTCTTGGCTAGAGAGAAGGATTGCGCAGTTATGGGACTCAAGGGTTGGGCTTGAGCACTAAGGTTGCGAAATGCATAGTTCTGGGAGGTAGAGACTGCACATTGTGCATTACCGATAGACAAGGTAATTGCTTGAGGGCTAATGCTACACAATGCACATTTTAGGAGGGTTGGATGAGGCTAGGTTGCTAGGAATTTTTTGAAATTTGGCTAAGTGTGGGACTGAAGAGACTGTTTTTAACAGTGATATGACTTGATTGTCATCACACACTTGAAAATTTTGATGACACAACAACATAGTTCATATGAAACACATTAAAAACATATTTCCATCACTGTGACAAATTTGTGATGACTTTACGACAAGTGTGACACTAAAGTTACACTCATGCGACCGTGATTAAAAATTTTGGAATGAGTGCAAATGATATTTAAATTGTTAGAAAAACTCATTCACACAAAAATAACCCCTTGAAACCACCAAAAAATCATACATACATTGTGTAATAGCTAACATGCGAAAAGATGTCAATTGCTAAAGTGTGAATGAATCTTGCGATATGTGAATAACAATGGAATTAACACATACCAGAGCAAATATAACATGAAAATGACACTAATTAACGTGAAAGAAAATGAAAGTGACATCCTAACACATGAAAATGACACTCGCGAAAACAAAGGTGCATGGGAGCGACAGTTTGCAAAACTCACTGAAATGGAAGTATAAACCTAGCTAGAATGTGAGAAATTGTCTTTGTTAGTGCACATTAACTGTTGACATAGATTGGAAATCACATAGGCATAGTCTTGATGGAATGTGTTATGCTTTTCCAAGCTTGCGTAAAATAATACAATCATGAACTTGTCATGGACCGAGCATGTGTGAGAAAGTGAACTCGACACTTCCAATCCATAAACGGAGCTCATAAAGCAACAACTGATGAAGAAGTGACTACATAATGGCTGATCACAAGATCCATAGTGAGCTCCAAAATTTGATTGTACACAAAATTTTGAAGGGTGTTTTTCATAGCGACAACACTTGGCAACAAACTAGTAGAACTCCATCTTCTCTTCCTTGGTCAATTCTTTCATGCAGGGTCTATTTCTTTAGGAAGTATTGTTTCATTGTTCATATTACCATGTCTTCCCCACTTACCCCATGAGTAAACATAGTCCCTTTCATTCCTTTACTCGGTTAAACAAAAAAATAAGACCAACGATCACACAATGCTTTGAATCAGGATAGGGTAATCAAGTTCACGAGCTTTATATTAATTTAGATTATAATTTTTCACCTCTAGTGTTTCTCCACTGCCAGTAGGCCTGGATAGTATCCTAGTGGAGTCGCTTCAGGAACACAATTATTTCTCCACTTTCAATGAGCCTGGACAGTACCATGGAGGTGTTTCTTTCTTCACCTATCGATGCAAGAATACTTTCTCTTCTTTCACTTTTATTTATTTATTTAAAGAGGATTGTGCATTGACGCTTATTTATTTATGGGCGGAAGAGGGATGTCAACATTTTGATAGGAGGATAAGTTTTTCCTTCAGAGAAACGTATAGACACCTTTGATTTAGGTTTAATATTTTATATCTTTCCCTTCTCCTTCTCTACTTGATTGGATCAGCCTGAAAATATCGAAACATAAAAACTCGAGTCCAAGCATGAGGTGTCCAAAATTGGCATGGAGGTCATGGTTCGGAACAAGGCTTTGTTAGTAAAAGGATCATATTTTCCATCGGAACATCATCGACCAAAATATGTAACCATGACAATGAATAAGGACAGAGAGATAACCAAATGTTGTATTGTTACAAGTCCTTTTCTATTTTTCCATATTCCCTTTGAGCTAACAGAGCATCTTCATGCATGGTCTCACAAAACGAAAGGAAAGACAACAACAACAAGGAAACAAAACCAGAGGACAAGACAAAATATTGGTAAAACAAAACATGATGTGAAACTAAAACCAGAAAACATAAAACAAACTATAGGAACCAAATGTCGGATGTGTCTACAGGTAAACTAAAACAAAACTATACCTACTCCTAACCTAACCATCTAGAAGGTTGGGGTCACGTATAATTGAATTTCCAATGTAGCCACCTTAAATGTTCCCGACCCACAATCACAAAGATGCGATCGATTAAATTAAATATAGAACATTGTTCAATAGAAAAGATAAGAACTTGAATAGATTGCACACAAATTTGAATGTCTTTCCTGTCAATAGAAAGATAGGCCATAGCCACCACTTCTAACCAATTTATATTCTTACCGTTTTTATGAGAACCCTCATTCAAAAAACCTTCGAAGCTTCCCGCGAATGTGTCTCCATGTGTACCAAACTCGTTAGAAACTGTTTGGAAATATTGGAACTTGTTACTTGTGATGCAACTTGCCAAGTAAGACTATTCCAACCATTCAACGATTGGATCATAAAATTCATGATAATCCTCTTGAAAATCCTGAAATCTTTGAAAAAAGATGAATTTTCAATTAGAGGCACGGAATTATGATAGGAATTTTGTGAGGGAAAATAGATATGATCATATTGAGCAGTCATGTCAAGACAATGAGGACATAACATAACCATCAGCAAAGTTTGAAGTGCCTCAACCACTAAAAAAAAAACCAAATAGTAAGAATTTGAACGATGAAAATTGAAGGATGTAAAATAATTGCCACTGAATATACTAGTGGGAAAAAGATAAAACGAACGACAATCATCAAAGATAGAATGATGATTAGATCGGTTGATTAAAGCATCAAATTCCCAGTTTGTAATAAATGAAGATAAATCAATTTGAAGATTTTTGCAATTGCTCTAAATAATAGAATCATATCCCCTATGTGATGAATGTGAGAAACTATTTCTTTGTAATGGGTAACACACTACACTAGCATCATAATCATCGAAATAAATGAAAAGGAATGCTAGTACAACAAACACATGAAAATGGTCAAGATGTAGTGAATGAAAACGAATTTGATTCACACAATAACTCATGCATTCATTCGTACTAAAGAGGATTTCAAGTGTGATTAAGAACAATATTTGCGATATGATATTCAGAAGCAAAGCCAGCAGCTTCTATTCATGAAACAAATATGATAGATACGATTCTTTCAGCTAAATATGGTCTTTGTAATGATAAGCCACACAATTCCATGGGTTTATGAGAGATACACATTTCAAACACGGTTTTCTATGAGAGATTTGCATGAATATGAATGCACCGAAATATTCCTGAATATGTTTAGAAGTAAAATAGTATAAATTTGAAAGATCACATCAAAGATACTAAAAAAAATTAAAAAATAAATTTTCATTGAGTGCAACCATGCAAAGAGAAGGATTGTATGGGAGAAAACATATATTACTGAGTTTGGGGGGCTTACCAAAGTTGCGAGATCCTAACATAACCATCAATGGAGGATGAAGTGCCTCAATTCCTTAGCAGGTCCGAGAACTTTCCAAGATTTTAAAATCGCATTTTGAAGATTGAAGTAGGTCATGCATGTTTTGAGGATAGCTACTACCACTGGTTTCAATAAATACAGTGCTCACCGGATGGTAGCCATATCTGTCACTGATTTTAGTGGATTTTCCAACTTCAACACTAGATTACTCAAGTCAAAAGGTTCTTTCAATTGCAAATTCGAAGATGAATGAATCGGGTAAATTTCATGAGTAAGGTGATTTTAAAAGTTGTCTTCATGCAAGGGAAGAGATGATGAGAGATGGGAAGAGTACTCAATGATTTGACTATTTTGATTTTCATCATGGATAACCTCACCACATTGTGTAAATTTAGAGGGTAACTCATCGGATGAAGGTGTTAGAGTCGGTCTGGTCAGTCCTCCGTTAGAGATCAAAAATCTGTATGCATTTCATTTTTAGGTGTCCCGCTCCATTCACTCAGCTGCATTCCGCTAGGGGCATGCCATAATCTGACGAAGAAGGTCATGCTAGTCATTTCCCATCATGTTTGGTTCCTACTAGCTTGGGTCTTTTGTAAATAATCACTAAAGTCCATGACAGTCAAGGTCTGGTCCTTTAATGGACAAAATTCATTTTTGGTCATTAGGTCTAGGGATTGATCAATTTGATCTTTAAATATGTCCAGTAAATCCATGCAGGCCAGAGTGATGTTCTTGCAAAGTAATGATCTGCAAAGTTTCATCATCATATTGATAAACTTCGACTCTTCTTCAAAACTCTGTTTTGAAGAAAAGTCAAACAGTGCTATTGGTGACAAAATTTTCAAAAGGGGTCTACAGTTGATTTCTTCAGATGTAGTCATGGTTTCCGTGGCCAAATGCTCTATCATGCAATCCCCACAAAAAGTGTCGAAAATTTCATTGTTTGAGCCCAAAATTCAGAGAAAAAGTGAAAATCAGGGTTATATTAAAATCAGTGAAAAAGGTGCCAAACAGGACATTAGAAAGTGGGTTTTTTAAAAAAGAAAATTTAAAACATGACCTCCAAGCCTATATACACAAATTCCATCATGAATCGAAGTCATTGTGCAACCAAGTTCTTGGGAGAACATTTCAAACTGTTTGAGTGAGAAATCGCGCGATTTGGAGCAATTTGAGGAGGTTTCAGGATGCGCAGCGCACACAGGCAGGGGCGCGGTGCACACACAGGGCATGGTGCACATAGAGCCCGCCTGCAGTGTTAAATTACAACTAGTGTGGCACACACCCAGAGTGCAGCGCACTGGGCTTTGCGCGCGGCGCACAGAGACAAAGCGCCCCGAAATTGCCAAACTCACCCAAATTTTTTGTGAAGACACTCTAATTGCAAGGTAGGCTACCTAAACTCACTTGTGCATCAATTTTGGTAAAGATATGATGGTTTCATGCCCGTGATTGAATGAAAAAATTTCTTAAAGCAACCACAAAAAGACACCAAGAAATCATCTTGCTAGGGTTGTATAACGGTGTTATTGCTGCCAAGGTATTTTCCCTTCCCTACCCCTGTTCCTTATTCCCCTATTGCATTCTTCCTACTATCATTACCCTAACACTACCAAACTCATATTCCCTTACCCCTCCTCCCATTACTCAATACAAACCCTAAAACCCTACCTTGCCAAAAACCCAAACCCTACCCTATAAAAAATACCCAAACCCCCTACATGTCCCTAAACAAAATTCTCCCTATAACCCTGTTCCCATTATATTATTCCCCTCCTAATATTCCCTTGTTTCATTATCCCCTTGGCGGTAGATTATCAAAACAACCTAGCTTTCACCATCATCAAAAGGGCAGCCTAAATTGAGTTTATAAACAGCAGTCATGGCATCCGGGGTTTCATCAGAGTATGAGGTGGAGACCCACAGTGATACAGCTTCAGGAGAACAGGCCCCCAGGAGACATCACAGGAGTGGAAAACATGTTAGAGATGAGCCAAACACCCTCACTGAGTTGCAGACATGCCCTCTTGCAATGTCATGTTTCCAGCACCTAGCATGTTTTGAATTTTGTCAAAGGGTAGGAAATGTCAGAGTTCATCATGAGTTGGCCCGTCTTTTTGCACTTCACCTACATGGAGGTCAGTCTGTCTTGGCTGGGGTCACTTTCACATTGACACTCGAAACCATATCAATGGCAACAGGCATACCAAATGTTGGAGAACAGTAGCATAAGAAGAAGAAGGTGGAGAGGCATCATTATGAGCCTTACATTAAGGTTAGTTGTTTGAGTCAGCTCACAAGAGTTTTCCCATTCAGATTTTTGAGAGATGAGTATGCTCTGCTCATGAAATTGATCATGAAGTACTTCAGTTGTGAGGGGAGGTTTTCTTGCCTTTATGCCTATCACATTAGGTTTCTCATGCACTTTACCAGGGTGCGGATGATGAACCTCCCATTTGTCATTTGCGGGAACATAGAGAGGATGAAAAATTTCATACAGCATAAGACCCCTCAGCAGCAACTCAACAGTGTTTATCACTTTGCTTTTATCCGAATTTTGGTGGATCATCAGTTGGGATTGTAGGGTATTGCTTGGGAGGACTTCATCTCCCGTGACTTCTTCAGCGCTCCACAAGTAGTATCAGAGGTAGAGCATGATATAGGTGGTCCATCACATCAACATGAGTGCCATGACAGTATTCATCACCTATCAGAAAGGCAGTAGACCCTTATTTGCAGTGGCAAAGCGAGTGTTATCTCCACCCAGGGTGGAAGGGGCCTCACTTCCGACATCAGCATCACATGAGCAGGGCAAGGGTAAGGAGCCAGTGCAGGAGGAAGGGCCATCACGTGAACGAGAGACCGAATTTGATCTCCTCCATGATGATGAGACAGATACAGAACCAACAAATGCAGAGCTTACAGAGATCATCTAGGAGCAGCAATCAGTGATTGAGGCCTTATCCCTTGACTTGGAGAGGGCCAAGTGGAACATGAAGTACCTGGAGCAGAGAAACAAATAGCTAGAGGATCGGCAGGTGATTATGGAGCTGCAAAACATTCGTGAGCATCGCCAAGCTACTCAAAGGAGAAGAGTTGAGCTCACATCATTGGAGCAAGAAATCAATGAGGATCGGGAGGCCCATCTCGATAGCGTGAACATGCACTTGGAGAGGCTGCTGGACAAGGCCAATGAGGACCTTGCCTTGCTAAGACACATGGCTTATCATTACATGACATGAAATATGAGTGCAAGGGCCCGGATAAGGAGTTTGAAGGCGAAATTGAGGAAAGCAACAAGAAAGGAAAAAGAGGCAAAAGAGCAAGATCGACTTCGAATCTTGGCTGAGGCTTCCTTGGCCCATCATAACACCCCATAGAGAACCTCCAGCCCAAATTTCAAGAAATTTGGGGAATTTTTGGTCACATGACAAATTTTTGGGCAAAACACAAGGTTTTTCTCCCCAGTGGCGCGGCGCTAAAAAGCTAGAGCTCCAAATGAGGAATGTTTTGAATTATTGGATTCATCATGGAAAATCACGACTACTGGTGCCCGAACGAGAAATTTGGGCAAGATCTGAGTCTCCAGGAGGTCAAAAACACCCAAAAAATGGCCTCTTTACCCCTTTTTTGACACACAGGAAGCAGTCTTGGGAGAATGAAGATTTGGAAGGGAAAATGAGCACCAAATTCAGAAATTCTAGTTGGGTTAGAAAGTAGAAAGGACAAGATTTGCAAAAAGCCCACTTGAGAACATTTTGGACACCGAAAAGTGCCCCAAAACAGGCCCCAAAGTAGCGCAGCTCACAGAGGAAAAATTGCCAAATTTGCTTCCGTTTCGCGAAATTTCGATTCGCGACTTCTCCAAGTGGGCCCGCTCATCTACACTTCAGTTTTTTGGCACCAAAGGTGGAATTTAAAGCATTTTCTTTCCAGATGGACTTCTATCCAAGTGGCGAGGGAAGGAAAACGATCACACAAGCCAAATGTCATGTTTGTAGCGCTGCACCTATAGTTGATGGTTGGCTCTTCATCTCCATTTTGTAATGATTCGAGTAACTCCCCAACCCTTGGGCATTCTATCTCTTCATGGAACATTCTATATATTGTATGTAAGCTATTTGCAAAAGGTTGGTTGGCTTGTAACTTCTGGGAGACTGTGGGAAAGAAACTATGTTTCTTCACTGTATATTTTTTACAAAGAATTAATGAAAGGCCCCGGCTCTGTTTCATGAGATTCTTGTGGTTGTGAGTGTAGTGAATGTGTCTCTTATGTTTTCATATGTATTTTGTTATGTTTCATAATTCAATTCATGTTCATTTCCAGTGAAATTTTCTGAGTGAGATTAGGTAAAAAAATTTCATGTTCAGTGTTCTTCTTCTATTGAAAAGGATTCATGTTCCTATGCCCTTTTCACACTCCTCAGAAATCCCTCCGTTCCGCGTTATTCCAAACTAAATTGCTACACTTTCCGCCTGCCTTGCCTCATGAAGTAATCTGTGCCTTTGTATTAAATTCTTCGTTCTTTGCTGACCATTGGTCCCATACCATCCCAGAAGCTCAGCCATTCATAGAAATTGTTTCTTGTATCCCTATTCACTTACTAGCCTAAGATCAATACTTCACTGTAAGTCATCTCAGACCGTTTTTTGCTTATCTATTCACTAAGAGTGACTCAAAGAGAGCCCTCTCCTATTCTGGTAGGGCTAGCTACCAGACTGAGCTTGGTTTGTGGTTACCCTGAATTTTGCCTTCCTTCAGCCTAGGGCAAATTTAGGTGCTAACAGAACGACTTGAAGAGAATGGAGTATCTTTATCGCATGTAGATGCGTCACAAACGGTGGAGCATAAGGGAAAATGAGATGAAGAGGAAGTTTCAATAAGCGTGTCTTCTTTAATAGAATTAGATTCTGGATATAAAGTAAAGTCTTCATGACAAACCGAAAGATCAGTGGATGCACCTGGGCATTCATGATCACATACATCTACAAATCGATCATCATCGGAATGATTGTTTCCCAATGCTATGTATTGATTAAAAGAGTTGATTGCATTGAAAATCATCCACGAATGGAAGTGCATCATCTTGACATGGGGAAATTTGAGAAAGGGAATAGATGTCAGGATTCTCTTCACTTTCCTCCTCAGCTACTAATGTAATGTGGTTGATTTGTATCTGATCGCAATTTGAACCAACAACACGAAATTCAAGAGAGCATGAAGATCTAGTTACTGATCAGCTTGATCAAGTAGATCATGAGACATAGAGTCATAACACGTAGATGATAGAGGATGAAAAATATCCATTAAAGAAGTAACACTTTAAATGGAATGAGATTCAAGATTGGCATTTAGAGTGCTATTATCATCTTGAGGAATCACTGCATTAGACTTCACTCTAGGCTCCGTGAGCCATTCCTAGGTTTATTTCATTAGAAATTAATCATGAGAAGTGAAAGCATGATGAAGATATGGATTAGGAATTTGATTTGTATATTTTCCAACTTTATTATCACCACAAGGAGGCACCCACATCAAAAATGGAAAAGGAGGAGGATAATGAACGAAAGGAGTAGTAGGTTCCTCCTATGAAATTACAGGTGTTTCATGATTTACAAAAGTTGGGGAAGTAGAAACATCAAGGGGTCTGAATTCACTGTGAAAATATATGTGAACCAACTCCTTAAAATTTCATTTAAAGAAATCACAATCCATGTCTTCTCCCAGAAATTCATAATAATGGTGAAGGAATCGATAAGAAAAATCCTAAACTGATTCATTAGGATTCATTCTTAGTTTATTAATTCTTTTAAGAACATTTTGGTAATCATACATGTCAAATGCTTTAGGAATCTCCTTCACAATATTGTTGAATGAAAGAATAGGAGTGGGTAATGTATGGCATCATTTGTTAACACTACCTTCAAATGTGAGGGTGACTAATCTAAACATCAAATCCTTGGAATGTATTCTGTTAGAAAATAAAAAATGTAAAAATTGAAACAGATGTTCACGGAGAGTTAATTTACCCTCACCATCAAACTTAAATTAATACAGGTTATGAATAAATTCTATAGGGATGGTAATATTAAGCTCTTTGGAAAAAACATATTGGGTTTATGATTTGGGGAAGAGCCATTTTGAATAAGAGATTAAAATCAAACTCAATGGGAACAAGTTCTCGTCTAGCCCTCCTTCTAGCACCATTCTTGACGGTGAGGGAAATCCTACAACCAAGGGGTCTCGCCGATGTGAAGCCAAAATTAGAGCTCACATCGTTTGGAATACAATTCCCATTCGAAGTATCAGCCCATTTTCCATGTATTCTTATAGATTTTCCTTAGCTCTAAGTCTCAGCAAGAGAGAGGAACATTTGTGCGCCTTCAAAAAGAAAGTATGTGTGCCTGGTGAGTGTTCGGTTGTAAGTGTGTTAAATTTCTTCTAATGCAGAGGAAAAGAATAAAGTCGGTCTCTTAAGAGAGAGTTAATAGTACCATCGAAGTAGAGACACACACAAACTAGAAGGATCCATCTAACATCCAATGGAATGGTCCACAAAAGATGCAACGATCATTACAACAAAATAATGAGAAAGATATGTCTAGTATCCCACAAAATAGTCCATAGGGATGGGACAAAGATAACAACCATTACATCACATTCTCAATAAGATAAGTATGAAAATAACCAAAAATAGTTCAACTAGTTTAGCACATATGCAAGCAAACATGAAATACAAACATCCATAGAATAGTATTAAAAATATCCATAATCCATGCATGAAGAACTTGTTGGCCTTGAAGGATTGTATTATTAAGTAAAATTTCCAAGACACATGTATACAATGAACACCACTAGCTCCAATAGTGGAGCATTGGAGCCACTCCTTTCTCCCCAAAAGAACTAGTTTGTTTATCTAATGCCTTGCGGGAGGATCCAAGGTGAAAAGTAATTCTCTCATACAATGAGGGTGTATATATAACCAAGAGGTGATGCTTCACCTTCCTTGTAACTCTTTGAATAGCCTCATGACTATTTGACATCCTATGAATTTTATACTTTACATGACTCTTCATATTCTGAATATGTCCTTTAGACTTTCACTTTATAATACATTTTGAAGAAGTAATTACACAATATCTTGAGAAATGGCAACAAGAAAATCCATTTTAATTTGTCATTGAATTAAACTGTGAATTAAAATCAAATTCTATTCTCATAGAAACTTCTAAATAGTTAATTAAGTTTAATTAACTTAGGAATTTCAAGTTTGAATTATTTTTGTACTCATGTATATGTTCTCCCTAAATTTTAGGGGTCCATGCTGAGTTTAGTTGAGTTGTAATTAGATAAGTTAGTTTGACTCAATTATAAATAGTTAAACTAGTTCTAACTGTTTGTGGAACTAGTAGAGGTCTAGTAGTGATTTGGTGCATTGGTGCATCCTTAGTGCTACTCCAGCTAACTAAAGATTCCCTCATGAGAAACTTATGCATGTCAGTTCAAAGAAAGACCCATTTTAGAATAGATTGCAGGGATAATGTAATATTAGTTGTAGAGTGATCTAAGTTGTACAGATCATGCATGAAATCACAAGAGGGCCTGGTTTTGGATTGCATAGTTATGGAAGAAGGAATTCCCAATTAGATATGGGCTATGCCTCATAGGAATTGTGCAAGGAAATAGGGGCTTAGCAAGGAACAAAAATTGGCTAAGCGTTGGTGAGTGAGGGCTTGTGAGGCAGAGAGTTTATCATACTTGTGCAGAATTATTATTGTGTGAACAAGCTTTGTATTTATCACTTAGATTTCTGATTAATGCAATAGATAGTCAGAGTTTTAAGCAATGGCTTTCCCTAGATAAAAAGGTGTGTTATGTGTCTTTTATTATCTTTCTCTTATCGATTATTGTTTTCATCGATTCTTGGTTTTTTTTATTTAAAGAGTAGAGTAGATTATTGTCCTATGTTTTAGCACATTACGTGAGCTGTGAATCTACAAGAAACTCTACATGGTACCAGAGTTGAAGATAGTATACTAGAGGATATTTCGAAGTTTTAAGTTTTTGGTTATAGGTGAAATTCAAATTTGCAATACATACTTCAGGATTAGCAGATGCCACTCTACAGTTTTCAGATCGAGTATGCCTTGGAAGGTAGCTCAAATTATATAGTCTGAAAGGATGGAATGGAGGTTGTGGTGGAGGATAATGGCCTCAAGGAATTCATTGAGAAATAAATTCCTAATCTTGTAGCATTGGATGCACAAGATCTATCTGAATGGAAGAAGAGTATGGTGAAGGCAAGGTAGATAATCCTTGAGGGAGTTCGAGACTTCATTGTCTCGAGTCTCCATGGGGAGGAAACTCTGTGTGCTATGAGGAAAGAATTGACGAACCTATTCTAGAACAACAATGACCATAGGAAGTTGGCACTGAAAGGAAAACTTCGAAAAATCAAGATAGAGAAAGGCAGGACCAATCAAAAATACTTGACCAGGTTCACTCATTGTTGTGATGAACTTGGAAGTGTTGGAATAACCGTCGTGGAGGATGATATGGCGAGTGTAGCTATCCTAGGCGTTCCCAAGAGCTGGAATAACTATTAGCACTCTATCAATGGGAGGGAGAAGCTTCTAGATTGGGAACGACTGTGGTTAGATTTGATGCAATAGGAGATAAGAAGGCACACCAAAGATGGTTCCTCATCAAAGATTGATGATGAGGAAAATTGTGCCTTAATGAGTAAGAAAGGAAAGGGAAAGGGAAGGCGTCCAATTCCAAATCAGAATCTTTTCATGGAGGTAAGAAGTAATACATGATGAATCTTAAGTGATATCATTGTCATGAGTTGGTCCATTTCGCTACAAATTGTCCACTCAAGAAGTCCAAGAAGAGGTCCTCAGGAGTGGCGAATGAGGCTTTGGCCTCTCAATTATAATTGGAATTTACTCTCATTGCATGCATGGTGTCATCAATGATGGGTAATGTATGGTATATTGATAATGGAGCTTCATTGCACATGAATGGTAACAAGGATTTTTTCAGTTACTTAGAGGAGACAGATCTCCAGATGCATATCGAGCTGGGTGATGATGGGAGGCATAATGCTAGTGGATTGGGAACACTTACTTTTCAGAGGGAGCAGGGTGCTCCTCTCACATGAGGGATGTTATGTATGTGCCCAGGTTGAAGAAGAACTAGTATCAGTCGCCATGCCTAAGGATAGAGGCTACGATGTGATTTTATCAAAAGGAAAGGTGTTCCTTCAACACATAGCCATGAGTTAAGTAAAGAAGATAGGGATTCAAGTTAAGAATATATGTAAGTTGGACGTAGAGGATTGTGCTTCTTTGAGCACGAAAGAAGAGAACGTGGAGAGCCGAGATGTTGGCAAGTTGTGGCACAGACGATTGGGCCACTTGCATCATGGGGCCTTGAAAATAATGTAACTTATCTCTACTGGCCTTCCCAAAGGTATGCATGAGAAAGTTGATACATGCAAGTTTGGGCAATTCTAGAGTGAGTCAATTCAGATGTGTGTGGACCATTCTCGATAGAATCCATGACCAAAAATATGTATTATGTTATATTTGTTGACGACTTTTCTCGTAAATAATGGATATTTTTCATGCAGAAGAAGGATCAAACTTTCACAAACGTTTTTGAATTTAAATCATTGGCCTAGAAAGAGTTTTGAAATAAGGTTAAATCTCTAAAGAGTGATAATGGTGATGAGTAAGTCTCAAGTGAGTTTCAACACTTTTGTGCAACAGAAGTAATTAAACAGGAGTTGATTGCACCCCATAACCCACAATAGAATGGGGTGGCCAAGAGGAAGAACAAAATCATTGTAGTGGCAGCACAAGCGATGTTGCATGATCAGGGATTACCAATATACGTGTGAGATGAGGCATGCAATACAATACTTTATTTTCATAATAATATCCCACATCAAATTCTTGGGATGATGACACCAAAGGAGGCTTATTCTAGTAAGAGACCATATGTTAGCCAATTTAGGATTTTTGGGTCATTGATGTATTTCCATGTGACCAAAGATGCATGGAAGAAGCTTGAGCCAACAACATAGTTGGGGATATTTGTGGGGTACACTCATACACCTCAAAACTATCGGGTGTACTTGTCGACCAATGGGAAAACAGTGGTTCGCAGGGATGTGACATTAGATGAGGACAAGGTCGTGTTAGTTTCCCTTGAGACGGAGCTTGAGCTACATCTTGTTGAGAAGATTTTACCTCTAATGTTGAGGAGCCTCATATTGATTTGGAGCATCCACATGCAGAGGATCCATGAGTGGAAGAAACCACTCACATAGAGTCTTCTAGAGATGGGAGAAAGCGCACCAAAGAGGCTAACAGGTTATTGCCTCATACACGGGAGGATGTGGTAGCACACACATCTCAGCACAGGAAAAAGAGGTCACCTAAGACATACACTGGATACATGGCTCTTATGAGTGGATGTGTTGAGACATGGCCATCTTCGTTTGAGGAAGCAGTGCAAAACTAGTTTGGGTTGATGCCATGGTAGAGGAATATGACTGCAAAGTTCATAACAGTGTTTGGGATGTGGTCTCGAGACTAGAGGAAAAGTTAGTGGTGAGTTCTTGATGGCTTTACAAGGTAAAGAAATTTGTAGATGGTAGTGTGGAGAAGCATAAGGTCATGTTTATGGCCAATATATTTTCACAGGTAGAGGGGATTGACTGTGATGAGACCTTTGCTCTTGTTGCAAGGTACTCATCGATCAAATCTATATTTTCACTATCAACACATATGGGTCAGAAGATACATCAGATGGATTTAAATACAACCTTCCTTAATGGAATGATTGAGGAAGAGGTGTACATAGAGTAGCCTGAAGGTTTTGAGACCTTTCACCATGAGTCACATGTGTGTTGGCTCAAGAGGGAGTTGTATGCACTGAAGCAAGAACCCTGTGCTTGGTACACTAGGATCAATAGCTGCTTCACCAGATTGGGCTTCACCAAGAGTGAATTGGATTCGAACCTATACCACATAGTGGTCGAAGGTAAATTATTGATCATTGTATTATATGTCGACAATTTGATTCTGATAGTTGAGGATCAGTTGATCAAGTATTCATGGTAGGAAATTGAAAGAGATTTGGAGAAGAAGGACATGGGGCTCATGCATTACTTTCTGGGCATTGAAGTATGGTAGGGTGATGGGGAATTGTTTATGTCTCAGGGAAAGTATGCCAACGAGATACTTAGGAGATTCTGCATGGAGAGAAGCAAACCCATGGAGACTCCTCTAGCAGGTAACTAGAGGAAGGAAGGTGTTACTTCAAGGGAAGTAGTGGAAACCACTGTTTATAGGTAGCTTGTGGATTCATTCATATATTTGGTGAGCACACGACCAAATATGTGTTATGCAATTAACCATCTTAGTCAAGCGATGGTTAGGCCTACCAAGTTGTATTGGGAGGCATCAAATCATGTGTTGAGATAACTCAAGGGAACTAATTAGTATGGATTGTGGTACAAATGGATAGAGGGAGTGAAGATTCAAGGCTTCACCAATGTATATTGGGAAAGGAGTCCATCCGACAGGAAGAACACATCACGAGGGATCTTCAATATTGGGTCAGGAGTAGTTTCTTGTTACAACAGGAAGCAAAGATTGGTTGTACTCAGTTCGAGAGAGGAAAAGTACATGACTGCAAGTCACACATCATGTGAGGCCATCTAGATGAGGAATATTTTGGTTGGATTGTTTTGTTAGCATATGAATCCAACTGTCATTTATCGTGATAATCAAAGTTGTATCAAACTTTCGGAAAATCCAGTTTTTCATGATCGATCCAAGCATATTAATATTCGATATCATAATCTCAAATATTGTGTGTTGAGGTGGATTATGTTAGTGAAGTACATTCCCACGAAGGAGAAAGATGCTCACATTTTGACAAAGGTATTGTCAAGATATAAATATGAGTTTCACAGAGATAGGATCGGGGAATATGATAATCCCTTTCTTGCTGAGAGGAAGTGTTGAGAAATGGCAACAATAAATTCCAATTTAATTTGTCCTTGAATTAAACTATGAATTAAAATTGAATTCTATTCTCATAGAAACTTGTAAATAGTTAATTAAGTTTAATTAACTTAATTATTTTAGGAATTTCGAGTTGGAAGTATTTTTGTAGTCATGTATGTGTTCTCCCTAAATTTTAGTGGTCCAGGATGAGTTTATTTGAGTTGTAATTAGATAACTCACTTTCACTGAGTTATAGACAGTTAAAATAGTTCTAATTGTTTATGGAACTAGTACAGGTCTAGTACTGAGTTGGTGCACTAGTGCATCCTCAATGCCATTCCATCAAATTTAATATTCCATCATGAGAAACGTATGCATGTCATATCAGAGAAAGACCTGGTTGAGACTAGAGTGCTGGGATAGTGTACTATCAGTTGTAGAATGATCCGAGTTGTACAGATCAAGCATGAAATCCGAATAGGACCTAGTTTTGGATTGCGTAGTTATCGAAGAAGGAATTCCCAATTAAATATGGGATATTCCTCATAAGAATTATGCAAGGAAATAGGGGCTCAGAAGACAATATAAATTGCCTAAATGTTGGTCAGTGTGGGCTTGTGAGGCAGAGAGTTGATCATACCTGTGCGAAATTGTTCTTGTGTGAACAAGTTTTTTAGTATCACCCAAATTTTTTATTAATGCAATAGATATTCATGGTTTTGAGAAGTGTCTTTCCCCAGAGAAATAATTGTGTTATGTGTCTTTGGTTATCTTTCTCTTGTCGATTATTGTTTTCATTTATTCTTGATTTTTGCTATTTAAAGAGGAGAGTAGATTCTTGTCCCGTGTTTTAGCACATTACATGAGCTGTTAATCTACATGAAAATATACATAATCCACAATAATGATGTGGTATATGATGACTTGTGATAGGACATGACATGATACTGATGACATGGATTGCATAATGATGTGAAAGTGCAAGTTGTCCTTCCCGCTGCTTCTTTGTTTGTGTCTTCTTGAAAAGATGGTACATGTTCTTTTTCTTCCTCCGCCTTATGACTTAAAGATGAGGATTCTTCCATGTGATATTCATCTTCATCTTCTGTTATAATCTAGTGTTCCTTCATCTTCTCTTCTGATGTTCATCTTATCTCTTCAAATCCATATGTGCCTTCTAGCATGTCCTCCTTCTGCATCTCCTTCTTCATCATCTTTCCACAGCTTGATAGAGTACCTACATCTCCAATCCACTCATGACAAGATAACATCATTCCAATAAACATATAATCTAAGATGGTGCATATAGATCCACTTACTGAGCCGGAACTAGGTGACAAACTAGGGAAAAGGCTCAGTAACTGCGCAATTGCGTAGCTCAGGAAGTGAGGGGTGAAGCTTGAGTCTTGAGACTACGCAATGTGCATGTCAGGATAGGCTAAGGAAGAATATTGTGCAATTTGGGAGCTCAGTGAGCCAAGTTAACGGATTGGGCATTGTTTTAGTCAACTGCGCAGTTCTGGCAGGCAAAGCATATCCGGTGATTATGAAGTTGCTTAGATCGAGAGCTTAGGGGTTGGGCTTGAGTTCTAACACTGCAAAATGCATAGTTCAAGCTTGGCTAGATGGCATAATTGCACAGTTTTGGAGGCCTTGGTTTGAGCATTGAAATTGTGAAATGCACAATACTATAAGGAAAAGAGGCTATATGCTTGTGTAGTTGCACAATACAAGAACTCAAGTCTGAGGCATGAGGACTGAGACTACGCAATGCGTAGTGCTAGCTTGGTTGGAGAGAAACATTGCATAGTTATGGGACTCAAGGGCTAGGTTTGAGCTCTGAGGTTGTGAAATACATATTTGTGGGAGTCAGAGACTACACATTGCACAGTACCATGAGACAAGGTCACTTCTCAAGGGATTGTCTTGTGCAATGCGCAATTCAAGAGGGCTAGATGAGGCTAGGTTGTTGGGAATTTTTTGAAATTTGGTTAAGTGTGGGACCAAAGAGTGTTGTGAACAGTGATATGACTTTAATGTGATCACACATTTGAAACACTTTAATGACACACCAACATAGATCATTAGAAATACGTTAAAAACATATTTCCCTCAACGTGACAACTTTGCGATGACTTTATGACAAATGTGACACTAAAAGTACACTTTGCAAAAATGTGACGACACTTGTGCGAAAATGCTTAAAACTTTGGGAAAGAGTATTACTAGTATTTACATGGTTATACCAACTCATTCACACAAAGATAACCCCTTGAAACCACTAGAACAAGCATGCATACATTGTGCGACAGCTAACATGTGAAAATATGTCAATTGCTAACGCGTCAATGACTCTTGTGATATGTGAACAACAATGAAGGTAACACATGCCAGAGAAAAGATAAATGAAAATGACACTAATTAAAGTGAAAGAAGGTGAAAGGGACAAATGAAAACAGTAAAATGACAGTCGTGAAAACAAAGGTGCATGGGAGCGTCAAGTTGCAAAACTCACCGAAATGGAAGTACAAACACAGCTAGAATGCATGAAATTATCATTGTCAAAGCACAATAAATATAGACGTGGATTGGTCATCGCACAGGCACATACTTTATGGAATGTTCTATGCTTTTTTAAGCTTACTTAAAAGAATGTAGTCATGCACTTGTCATAGACTGAGCATGTGTGAGAAAGTGACTTCGACACTTCCAATCCAAGAAGGGAGCTCAAAAATCATCAAATGACCAAGAAGTTACTACAGAATGAGAGATTGCAAGATCCACAATAGACTCCAAAATTTAAGTGTACACAAAATTTTGGAGCGTGTTTGTCGCAGCAGCAACACATGGTCATCATTGCTATCATCCTTAAAGGAGGTGTGAGAGGGGATATTTTCTAGATGAGTTCAAGAAATACAAGCTACTGAAGTTTGATGGAAGGCTAAAAAGGTCAGAGGATGCAGAGGCGTGGTTGCTTGGAATGAAGAAATTCTTTGCTCTGCATGACTACACAGAGAAAATGAAGGCCATGATAGTTATTTCTAGCCTCAAAGGGAAATCAAACATGTGGTGGGAAGATATGAAGTGGGTCAGAGACATCAGGACAGAAGAGTTGAGTTGGCATGAATTCAAGAGACTTTTTAGGAAGAACAATCATATAACTAGATTGAGAAGTCCAAATCAACTTTCTTCTTAAGCAACATCGAGACCTTGTGATTGACTTTCCTCAACTACTTCTACACATTATCTATAAATTTAGCGTTAAGCCTTAGAGTGTTCCACAAGCATGTTAACCATTTTTGTTTTAACCATTATTATTTTTATCCATGAGTACATGCGTATAATCTAAAGCATTCTAGTCTCTCCAATGCTAATACATCATCTTTTATTAATTGAAGTGCCTACCTCTTCCTCCTCTTGAACATCTAAAATCTATAATCCACCCTTGTTTTCTATTTTGCTTTATGGATTTCCCTTTGAATCTTAATTAGAGTATTTTCCATATAGGTTGAAGCACATTGGTGCGGACCATTTTCCACCTATTGAGCTCTTAGAGAGGGAGGGCTAGAGCCTTAGATAGGGTGCTTTAACTCTTGGCATGGAGGAACAATGGAAAATAAAAAAGTTAGAGATACAAATAAGGAACAAAGTTTCTTGTTTATAGTCTATGGTATACACATAAAAGGTGTTGTCTACCTGTTCTAAGTTTTAGATTTTTTTGTAGGAATTCAGTGAAACATTTTTTTGTCATATCATTTTTGTTGTTTAAAAACTATTTTTGAATGCATTAATGGATTCAACACCCCAAAAAACCCTTACCACACTTGAATTGTGACAAGTTCATATATCAATCTTGTAATTCCAATAAATTTTTACCAAATTCCCAACAAATTTGATAAAATATGATGACAAAACCTCCAACTATTATCACATAAATCGTTGATTGTCTGTAAAAACCAAAAACCCAAAATACTTAAAGATACCAAATTTGATGAAAATGAAAAAGATAATCAAAACCCCAAAAGTTTTAAAATAAAAAACAAATGAAAAAAATACCAACATTGCTATTTGCGTATTAAAAAATTTGAAATTATTATAATAGAAAATAAACCAATAACTTTAAATATTATATATATCTAAAAGAAAGCCCCCTTTTTTTTTCAAAAGGTGGAAAAACTTGTCAAACTCAGTTGTCAAACCAATAGTGAGGACAACCATCTCTGGCTAATGTCTGCGAATGTTGGTTGACGCATCACTGTTATCAAAGAAATCCATGCCACCTGGAATAACCTGCCAGTGGTCCATAAGGGAGCAGGGTTTCACTCCTACCAGATGCCTCTGGTTCTTGGGCCGTTAACCTATTTCCTTATGTCCGAGGAAGATGAGCTCTTAGTGAAGCAGAAGCAATTTTAGGGCATACTCTAAGCCCTAAAAAAAAACCTCCTTTAAAGTGACGATGAAAAAATATTTAGAAAATACTTTATATTAAAAAATAAAATATAAACATAACATTTTCAATTATGTGAAAGCATTGGAATAAACTCCTTCACTGCTCTCTTCCAAGTCAACCCTGTATACGTCACATCATCATGAACGAAAATATGTATTATGTAGTTAGCGGTTCCATCTGGATATGATTAGGTAGTGAGGGCCATCTTTATCCACTTCGCTCATAAGATCCCATAACTATATTAATGCTTACTTCACGTCCAAGGTTGGTTCTCAAAAGTCTTTCCGCGAACTCCTGTGGAAAACTTACAATTTCATATTTTATAGAAATAATAAAACTTTAAAGATGGTTTTCCCCTCAATTTTGTTACTACTTTATTAAAACCCTAACGTAACGCTATGTAATTCACGCTGAAATTTATTTTTGTTTTTTTAATTAAACTCATTCATTAAAAATTGTTAACGTATTTTAAGTTTCTGTAATACGTTTTTGCAAATAAAAAATTTAAATTTTCTCCTGGAAAAATAAAAAATTTTGATTTTCCACTAAGATATTTGAAAGATGTCATATTCATAAAATTATTTTTTTTATAAAATACGTTAACAAAACACCCATTCAAAATTAATAAAAAAAACCAAGCACATTCAATATTAATAAAAAAAACGAACCACATGGACG
This sequence comes from Pinus tabuliformis, assembly GCA_031772625.1. Taxonomy (NCBI): domain Eukaryota; kingdom Viridiplantae; phylum Streptophyta; class Pinopsida; order Pinales; family Pinaceae; genus Pinus; species Pinus tabuliformis. The sequence continues at coordinate 1,610,882,819 of CM062817.1, read as the reverse complement.
GCCTGCCTAATACATTAATTTATTTTAAATAACACGATTTTCCTGACCCGTCTCTCACGTTGTCCATGAACTAAATATGGCAAAAGAACGTTATATATATACTTCACACATACCAAACTTGTTACCAAATTTAAACTTACCTACTGTTGTGCATCAATCGTAGGGGCCTATAATATATTTGAATATGGAAATGGTTTCCATATTCAAATAATAAATGATGTCAGGATCCATTTGGAGAGCTCTCTTGGATAAACTATTTGCAATTATTTTGAATTCTCTATAGACATGATTAAAATTTATCTCTCGAAAATCCTTTCTCTTCTATTCGATCTTCCTCTTCTATCCTATAAGATTGAGAACTTCTAATTTGGATTTCTGTGCCAACTAGTCAATCACACACTTGGAGTCTCCCTCGATTTGAATATGTTTTATGTTCTTAGTAGAGTCCAGTTACAAAAGCACCCAAGTTGCAATAAGTTACACCTTCGTGTTAGTACCAGCTCCTAGAACTACTCTAAAAAGTAGGGATTTCCCTTCTCCCTGCATGATTATACCTCCCTGTCCTCAAGAAGAATCATGGACTGCACCATCAAAAAGACCAATCAAATAAATCTAGGCCAGAGTAGGAAATTGAATTCTCGGTTTTGAAAAAAGAGGAACCTCCTAATGCTCCAAGTAAAGAGCGACAATCAAGGAAGAGATAAAAGGGATATTAAAAATTTCATTCTTGAAAATAACCTTATTTCTTTGTAGCCAAATATTCATAGCCACAAAGATGGGAATAGAAGGGTGAAGCTTAAATTTTCCCATCCAAACCATAAGGAAATCCTCAACTGAGGTTTGATCAGGAAGATCCCTAATGTTTAGGTTCTTGAACACGAGCTGCCATATGATCTTAGCAAAATTGAAACTAATAAATATATGGTCAGTAGATTCATCATGTTTTCTACAAAGAAAACATTCGTTGGGTCTTGCTAAATTTTTGGGGTTCCATGATGAGTTTATTTGAGTTGTAATTAGATAAGTCAGTTTGAATGAGTTATAGACAGTTAAACTAGTTCTAACTATTTGTGGAACTAGTAGAGGTCCAGGAGTGATTTGGTGCATTGGTGCATCCTTAGTGCTACTCCAACTAACTGAATATTCCCTCATGAGAAACTTATGGATGTCAGTTCGGAGAAAGACCCATTTTGAGACTAGAGTGCAGAGATAGTGTACTATCAGTGATAGAATGATCTAAGTTGTACAGATCATGCATGCAATCAGAAGAGGACCTAGTTTTGGATTGTACAATTATGGAACAAGGAATTCCCAATTAAATATGGGTTATTCCTCACAAGAATTATGCAAGGAAATAGGGGCTCAGATCGCAAAAAAAATTGGCTAAGTGTTGGTCAATGCGGGCTTGTGAGGTGGACAATTTATCATACTCGTGCGGAATTATTATTGTGTGAACAAGCTTTGTATTATCACTCAGATTTCCAATTAATGCTATAGATATTCAGGTTTTTAAGCGATCGCTTTCCCCAGAGAAAAAATTGTGTTATGTGTCTTTGATTGTATTCCTCTTATGGATTATTGTTTTCATCGATTCTTGGTTTCCATTGTTTAAAGAGTAGAGTAGATTCTTCTCCTATGTTTTAGTACATTACATGAGATGTGAATCTACATGAAAATCTACATGGTATCAGAGTTGAAGATAGTATACTAGAGGATATTTCGAAGTTTTGAGTTTTGGGTTACAAGTGAAATTCAAATTTTCAATACATACTTCAGGATCAGCAGATGTCATTCTACGGTTTTCGGCTCGAGTATGCCTTGAAAGGAAAGTCAAATGATATAGTCTGAAAGGATGGAATGGAGGTTGTGGTGGAGGATAATGGCCTCAAGGAATTCATTGATAAAGAAATTCCTAAGAAAGTAGCATCGGATGCACAGAATCTGGCCAAATGGAAGAAGTGAGTGGTGAAGGCGAGGCAGATAATCCTTGAGGGAGTTCGAGACCACATTGTCTCAAGTCTCCATGGGAAGGAAAATCTATATTCTATGTGGAAAGCATTGAAAAACCTATTCTAGAACAGTAGTGACCATAGGAAGTTGGCACTGAAAGACAAACTTCAAAAAATCAAGATGGAGAAAGGCAAGGCAGTTCCAAAATACTTGACCAAGTTCACTCACTGTTATGATGAACTTGGAAGTATTGGAATAACCGTTGTCGAGGATGATATGGTGAGTGTAGTTATTCTAGGCCTTCCCAAGAGTTGGAATAGCTATCAGGACTCTATTTATTGGAGGGACAAGCTTCCATATTGGGAACGACGGTGGTTGGATTTGATGTAAGAGGAGATCAGAAAGAACAATAGAGATGGTTCCTCATCCAAGATTGACAATGAGGAAAATTGTGCCTTAGAATGTAAGGTAAGGAAAGAGAAAGGCAAGGCATCCAATTCCAAATCAGATTCTTCCATGGAGGTAAGAAGTAAGACATGATGAAAGTCAAGTGCTTTCATTGTCAGGAGCAGGGTCATTTTGCTACAAATTGTACACTCAAAAAGTCCAAGAAGAAGTCCTCAGGAGCGACAGGTGAGGCTTTGGCCTCTAATTTCGAATTGGACTTTACTCTCATTGCATGCATGTTTTCATCAATGATGGGTAGTGTATGGTAGCTTGACAATGGATCTTGATTCCACATGACTAGTAACAAGGAGGTTTTCAATGACCAGGAGGAGAAAGATCTCCAGATGTATATCGAGATGGGTGATGATGGGTGGTATAATGATACTAGATTGGGAACGATTACTTTTAAGAGGGAGCAGGGTGCCCCTCTCACCTTGAGGGATGTTATGTATGTGCTCAGGTTGAAGAAGAACTCGTATCGGTCGCCATGCTTGAGGATAGGGGCTACGATGTGATTTTATCGAAAGGAAAGGTGTTCCTTCAACACATAGCCATGGGTCAAGTAAAGAAGATAGTGATTCAAGTTAAGAATCTCCATAAGTTGGAGGTAGAGGATTGTGCTTCTTTGAGCATGAAAAAAGAGAAGGTGCAAAGCCGAGATGTTGGCGAGTTGTGGCACAGGCAATTGGACCACTTACATTATGGGGCTTTGAAAATAATGCAGCAAATCTCTTCTCGCCTTCCCAAAGGTATGCGTGAGCAAGTTGATACATGGAAGTTTGGGAAAATACACCAAGGCTTCCTTTCATGACAAAGACAATTGAGCAAACGTGATTCTAGAGTGAGTCCGCTCAAATCTATGTGGACCATTCTCGACATCATACATGGCCAAACATAGGTATTATGTTATATTTGTTGACAAAGTTTCTCGTAAATGCTAGATATTTTTCATATAGAAGAAGGATCAAACTTTCACAAAGGTTTGTGAATTTAAAGCATTGGCCAAGAAAGAGTGTAGGAAGAAGGTTAAATCTCTAAAGAGTGATAACGGTGGTGAGTAAGTCTCAAATGAGTTTCAGAAATTTTGGGTAGTAGAAGGGATTAAAGGGGAGTTGACCGCACCCCATAACCCACAATATAATGGGGTGGGCGTGAGGAAGAATAGAAGAATTGTAGTGGTAGAAAAGGTGATGTTGCATGATCAAGACATGCCACTACACATGTGGGCTGAGTAATGCAACACAGCGGTTTATTTGCAGAACCATAGACCGCATCAGATTCTTGGGATGACGACACCAAAGGAGGCTTATTCTAGTAAGAGACTAGATGTTGGTCAGTTCAAGATTTTTGGGTCATTGGTATATTTCCATGTGACGAAAGATGCATGGAAGAAGATTGAGCTGACAACATAGTTGGGGATATTTTTGGGGTACACTGATACACCTCACAACTATCGGGTGTACTTTCTGACCAATACGATGACAATGGTTCGTAGGGATTTGAGATTCGATGAGAACAAGGCCATGTGAGTTTCCCTTGAGATGAAGCTTAAGCTACATGTTGTTGAGGAGCTTTTAGCTCCTTAGATTGAGAAGCCTCATATTAATTTGGAGCATCCACATGCAGAGGATCCAGGAGTGGAGGCAACCACTCACAGAGAGTCTTCAAGAGATGGGAGAAAGCACACAAGAGAGGCTGACAGGCTATTTCCTGATGCATGGGAGAATGTGTGAGAACCCACATCTCATCACAGGCAAAGGAGGTCACCTGAGAGGTACACTGGATACATGGCTCTTATGAGCATATTTTTTGAGACAAAGCCATCTTCCTTTGAGGAAGAACTGAAGAAATAGGTTTGAGCTGATGCCATGGTGGAGGAGTATGACTCCATAGTTCGTAACAATGTTTGGGATGTGGTCCCGAGACCGGAGGACAAGTTAGTGGTGAGATCCCAATGGCTTTACAAGGTAAAGCAAGCTGTAGATGGTAGTGTGGAGAAGTGTAAGGCCGGGTTTGTGGCCCATATATTTTCACACGTAGAGGGGATTGACTTTGATGAGACCTTTGCTCCTGTTGCAAGGTACTCATCGATCAGATCAATATTTGCACTATCAACACATATGGGTTGGAAGATGTATCAGATGGATGTAAATATAACCTTACTTAATGGAATGATTGAGGAAGAGGTGTACATAGAGCAACCTGAAGATTTTGAGACCTTCGATCATGAGTCACATGTGTGCCAGCTAAAGATGGCGTTGTATGGGATGAAGCAAGCACCATGTGCTTGGTACACCAGGATCGATAGCTACTTCACCGGGTTGGGCTTCCCCAAGAGTGAAGTGGATCTGAACCTATACCACATAGTGGGGGAAGGTAAACTGTTGATAATTGTATTATATGTCGATGATTTGATTTTGACAGTTGATGATCATTTGATCATGTCTTGCAAGGAGGAAATTACAAGACAGTTTGAGATGAAGGTCCTGGGGCTCATGCATTACTTTTTAGGCATGGAGGTATGGCAGGGTGATGGGAAATTGTTTCTGTCTCAAGGAAAGTATGCCAACGAGATACTCAGGAGATTCTGCATGGAGAGAAGCAAACCCATGGAGACTCCTCTAGAAGGTAACTAGAGGGAGGAAGATGCTACTTCAGGGGAAGTAATGGAAGCTATTGTTTATAGGCAGGTTGTGGGCTCACTCATGTATTTGGTGAACACACGACCGGATATGTGTTATGAAGTTAACCAGCTTAGTCAAGTGATGGCTAGGCCTACCAAGTCGTATTGGGAGGAAGCAAAGAATGTGTTGAGATACCTCAATGGAACTACTCAGTATGGATTGTGGTACAGATGGACAGAGGAAGTGAAGATTCAAGGCTTCACTGATGTAGATTGGGAAAGGACTCCATCTAGCAGGAAGAGCACATTAGGAGGGATCTTCAATATTCGATCAGTAACAATTACTTATTACAACAGGAAATAGAGATCGGTTCCAGTTAGCTTGGCAGAGGCAAAGTACATGGTTGCAAGTCACGCAGCATGTGAGGTCATTTGGATGATGAAGATTCTGGTTGGTTTGTTTGGTTAGCATATGGATCCAACTATGATTTACTATGATAATTGGAGTCATATCAAACTTTCTGAAAATCCAATTTTTCATGATTAGTCCAAGCATATTGATATCTGATATCATCATCTCAGAGTTTGTTTTTTGAGGTGGGTTATGTTGGTGGAGTACATTCCCACGGAGGAGCAAGATTCTGACATTTTGGCAAAGTCATTGTCAAGATGTAAATTCGAGTTTCACAGAGAAAAGATCAGGGTAGATGATAATCCCTTTCTTGCTGAGACGAAGTGTTGAGAAATGGCAACAAGAAATTCCAGTTTAATTTGTCCTTGAATTAAACTGTGAATTAAAATAAAATTTAATTAACTTAATTAGCTTAGGAATTTCGAGTTGGAAGTCTTTATGTAGTCATATATATGTCCTTCCTAAATTTTATGGGTCTAGGATAAGTTTATTTAAGTTCTAATTAGATAACTCACTTTCACATAGTTATAGACAGATAAACTAGTTCTAATTATTGGTGGAACTAGTAGAGGTCTAGTAGTGAGTTGGTGCACTAATGCATCCTCAAGAGCTACTCCAGGTAACTAAATATTCCCTCATGAAAAAAAATTGCATGTCATTTAAGAGAAAGGTGTAGTTGAGACTAGAGTGCAAGGACAATGTACTGTCAGTTGTAGAATGATCCGAGTTGTACAGATCATGCATGCAATCAAAAGAGGACCTAGCTTTGGATTGTGCAGTTATGGGAGAAGGAATTTCCAATTAAGTATGGGCTATTCCTCACAGGAATTGCGGAAGTAAATAGGGGTTCAAAAGTCAATACAAATTGGATAAGTGTTTTTCAGTGCGGGCTTGTGAGGCAGAGAGTTGATCATACTTGTGCAAAATTGTTCTTGCATGAACACATTTTTTATTATCAATCAGAGTTCTTATTAATGCAATAGATATTTGGGGTTTTAAGTAGTGGCTTCCCCTAGAGAAACAATTGTGTTATGTGCCTTTGGTTATCTTCCTCTTATTGATTATTGTTTTCATCCATTCTTGGTTTCCGTTATTTAATGAGTAGAGTAGATTCTTGTCCTAGGTTTTAGTACATTACATGAGTTGTTAATCTACAAGAAAATCTACATAATCCATAATAATGATGTGGCATATGATGAATTGTGATAGGGCATGACATGACACTCATGACATGGATTGCATAATGATGTGGAAGTGCCAAGTTGTCCTTCCCGCTGCTTCTTTCTTTGTGTCTTCTTGAAAATATGGTACATTTTCTTTTTCTTCCTCCTCCTTATGACTTGAAGATGAAGATTATTTAATGTGATCTTCATCTTCATCTTCTATTATAATTTGGTGTTCCTTCATCTTCATGATTGATGATCATATTATCTCTTCAAATCCATATGTGCCTTCTAGCATGTTTTCCTGCTCCATCTCCTTCGTCATCATCTTACCATAGCATGATAGAGTACCTACATATGAAATCCACTCATGACAGGACGACATCAGTCCAATAAACCCCTAGTCTAAGATGGTGAATATAGATCCACTTATTCAGTCGGAACCAGGTGGTAGACTAGGGAAGAGGCTCAGTAACTGCACATTTGCGCAGCTCAGGAAGTCAGGGGTGAAGCTTGAGCCTTGAGACTAAGCAATGCACATTTCAGGCTAAACTAAGGAAGAATATTGTGTAGTTTCGGAGCTCAGTTAGACAGGCTGAGGAGTTGGGATTTTAGTCAACTACACAGTTCTAGTAGGCAAAGCATATCTGGTGATTGTGGAGTTTCTCAACTCAGGAGCTTAAGGGTTGGGCTTGAGTTCTTAGACTGCACAATGTGTAGTTCAAGCTTGACTAGATGCAATGATTGCACAGTTTTGGAGGCCTGGGTTTGAGCATTGAAATTGCGAAATGCACAGTACTAGAAGGAAAAGAGGCTATATGAGTGTGCATTTGCGTAGTTCAGGAACTCAATTCCGAGAATGAAGGACTGGGAGTACGAAATGTGCAGTGCTAACTTGGCTAGAGAGAAAGATTGTGCAGTTCTAGGACTTAGGGGCTGGGTTTGAGCACTGAGGTTGCGAAATGCGCAGTCTTAGGAGCTAGAGACTGCATATTTCACAGTGCCATGAGACAAGGTCACTCCTTGAGGGTTGAGACTGAGCAATCTGCTATTCAAGAGGGCTAGATGAGGCTAGGTTCCCAAGAATTTTTGAAATTTGGTTAACTGTGGAACTGAAGAGACTATTGTGAACAATGATATGACTTGACTATGATCACACATTTGAAAAAATTTAGTGACAAAACAACATAGATCATTCAAAACAAGTTAAAAACATATTTCCCTCAATGTGACAACTTTGCGACAACGTTATGACAAGTGTGACACTAAAGGTACACTTTGCGAAAATTGTGATGACACTAATGGGACAATCCTTAAAACTTTGGGAATGAGTATGACAAACATTTACATGGTTATACCAACTCATTCACACAAATATAACACCTTGAAACCACCAGAACAAGCATACATACATTGTGTGACAGCTAACATGTGAAATGACGTCAATTGCTAAAGTGTCAACAACTCTTGGAATATGTGAATGAAAATGAAAGTAACACATGCTAGAGAAAATATAAATGAAAATGAAACTAGTTAAAGTGAAAGCAAGCGAAAGTGACAACCGAAAACATTAAAATGACACTCGTGAAAACAAAGGTGCACGGGAGCGTCAAGTTTCAAAACTAACTGAAATGGAAGTAAAAACGCATCTATAATGCACAAAATTGTCGTTGTTAGTGAACACTAACTGTAGACATGGATTGGTCATTGCACATGCAAATTCTTTATGGAACGTGCTATGATTTTTTAAGCTTGCTTAAAAGAATGCACTCATGCGCTTGTCACAAAATGAGCATTTGTGAGAAAGTGACAACGACACTACCAATCCAAGAAGGGAGATAAAAGAGAATCAAATGACCAAGAAGTGAATACAGAATGAGCGATCACAAGATCTACAATAGAGTCTAAAATTTAAGTGTACACAAAATTATCATCCTTGGAGGAGGAGTGACAGGGAATATTTTCCAGATGAGTTCAAGAAACACAAGCAACATATGTTTGATGGAGGGCTATAGAGGTCAGAAGATGTAGAGGCATGGTTTCTTGCAATGAAAAAATTCTTTGAGTTGCATGACTACACAGAGAACATGAAGACCTTGATAGTTATTTCCAACTTCAAAGGGAAATCAAACATCTGGTGGGAAGATGTGAAGTGGGTTAGAGACATCACGATAGAGGAGTTGAGTTAGCATGAATTCAAGAGACTTTTCAGGAAGAAAAATCATATAACTAGATTGAGAAGTCCAAATCAACTTTATTCTTAACCAACATTGAGACCTTGTGATCGAGTTTCCTCAACTACTTCTACACATTATCTATAAATTTAGTGTTAAGCCTTGGAGTGTTCCACAAGCATGTTAACCTTTGTTGTTTTAACCATTATTATTTTTATCCATGAGTACATCCATATAATCTAAATCATTCTAATCTCTCCCATGCTAATATGCCATCTTTTAGGAATTGAAGTGCCTACCTCTTCCTCTTCTTGAACATCTAAAATCTCTAGTCCACCCTTGCTTTCCATTCTGCTTTATGGATTTCCCTCTGAATCTTAATTAGAGTATTTTCCATGTAGGTTGAAGCACATTGGTGTAGATCATTTGCCACCTATTGAGCTCTTAGAGAGGTAGGGCTAGAGGCTTAGAGAGGGTGCCTTAACTCTTGGCATGGAGGAGCAATGAAAAATAGAAAATTTAGAGATACAAATAAGGAACAAAGACTCTTGTTTATAGTCTATGATATACACATAAAAGGTGTTGTCTACCTATTCTGAGTTTTGGAGTTTTTGGTAGGAATTCAGTGAAACATTTTTTTGTCATATCATTTTTGTTGTTTAAAATCTACTTTTGAATGCATTATTGGATTCAACACCCCAAAAACCCTTGCAACACTTGAATTGTGAAATGTTCATAGACCAAACTTGAAATTCCAACAAAGTTTTACCAAATTCCCAACAAATCTGATAAAATATGATGAAAAAACCTCCAACTATAATTACATTGTCTCAAAAAAACCCCAAAATACCTATAGATACCAAATTTAATGAAAATGAAAGAAATAATCAAAACCCCAAAAATTTTAAAATGAAAAACCGATGGAAAAAATACAAACATTAATATTTGCATATTAAAAGTTTAAAATTATTATAATAAAAAATAAACCAATAACTTTAAATATTATATATATTTATATAAAATAAAATGAAACCTCTTTTAAAGCGATGATGAAGAAATATTTATAGAATACTTTATATTAAAAAATAAATTATGGATATAGCATTTTCAATTATATGAAAGCATTAGAGTAAACATCTTCAACACTCTATTCTAAGTCACCCTACATAAGTCCCAACAACGTCAACGAAAATATGTATTAATTATTTAGTGGTTCCGTTTGTGTCACACCCCTATCCTAGCGGTATTCTTTCAACTGCTCACAGGTAGGTGCGGCACCACCACCTGATTTCTTTTCACCAACACATTCAAGTGTGGACTATGCCTAACATTCAATACTTAGAATATTTTCACTTCACTAAGAATTCACCATTCATTTTACATAGTAGAAACATTCATCTTTAACTTCATTCACATATAAAAGTATACAAGTACACTTAATATTTAATGGAGGGGAAACTCCCTGATAAGAGCTTTCCCACGGTAATATAACAGTATAATTTTACAGTTTCATAGACAATCGAGCCTTTCAAGGCAACCCCAAAATACCTTTGGCCAAAACAATGCCAAACTACAATTTCGAAATTGTACCCAAGCTATCTTTCAACTCGGCCCCACTATCATGCAGCCCTGCCCAAGGCAGTCCGCCCTACCATGTGGACTTCCCCACTGTTTAACACTTCACAACTCCGTGTCCCCTGCCCTAGTCACCGTGCATTCTCCACTGCTTTTTTTCGTTCCACACGGTCCACGGGCCGTGTCCACCCGACACTCTCGTTCACCCGGTCGCGGGTCGTGTCACCTCCCCGGCGCCCATGTTTAACCCACCACCCAAAGCTCCTTCACCCGACTGTTGTGTCACCCAGATTTTGGGTCGTGTAGGCTCGACCTGCCCAGCCTTCGTGTTGTCTTGCAGGCACGCCCAACTCCGGTCATGTCACCCATTCAACCGAATCACTAGTTTGTCAGCTAACTTGCCAAATTCCTAGCCTGTCATCTCACTCGACTCACCCAACTATTAACTCGTGCGAACCCCCAATTCACCCACCTGTCCAAACTCACCCCCCACCCAGTTACCTGACTATAGTTCACCCACGGGTAGACCTGCCCTATTGCTACCTGGTTCACCCGACTGCGGCTTCATTCGTCCTTTTGATCTACGGTTCATCTTGCCTCGCCTTGGCACTTTAGTCTATACACCCACCTGCACCTCGACCTTCCTTCTATGTTCTCACTCCCTTCGCACTTCAAGTGTATGCTTGAGAATTACTTATTTGTTGATGCCCTCTTCTCCACCCATGCATCGTCTATTCATATGCTTTTTCCATGAATGTTATGTGGGTCGGCCTTCCCAGACCGACCTCCCAACTCGGCTGTCTGTGCCCCCAACTCAGGTCAACTTGCCCCCTTATGTCGCCCTGTCAAGTGCACCTACTCGAAAACTCATTGTCTAAAGTCCCCTTTGTGAGTTCTACAATTAGCCAATTTATCGTCTCCCATTGACCCGTCACACGTCAACTTGTCGCGTTTAACCAAGGGTGCATCGCCCCAACTCATCGCACCTCGCATGCACAACTCATGGGCATGACATACTCCCCCACTCTAAATGGTTGTTGTCCTCGATAACATCCATTACACATTGTCACAAAGTGTCGCTATCTCCAACACCCAAAGATACTCATGTTGCCTACCTTCACTCCAATGTCACATAAACCATCAAGTCTATGTATCCATAAACAGGAAGTCTCCTTAACACATGACTTCAGTCAGTCCATATCTATTGCAAACATCCCTGCAACATATATATTACATCTGACTCCATCATGTGAACCACTGCATAATACTCCATCCAACACAACATCTTAGTTGTAACCAAGACATCTATCTGACACATACTCGGTGCACTGCATGCCCCCATGTCATCGAACAAGTTGGGTAGCTAATCCAAGCGTAATGCTCAATCGATGAGAATGTACCTTCTCATGCCACCGTTGCTTGTTTCTGAGCATCCTGTCACAATCTCAACTCGATCAAGGATCCACCCAAGCATAAAATAAGCCATGCTGAGGTCCATGTTATGTCCATCTCATTTTCAAATGCTGCCCATGATACTAATCCCAATGTGCTACTATGCAATTGCATTCATCCAAGCATCATCAACCTCTCAAAGAAAGAAGCCTCATCTCTAAGGCCCCACGTAAAGGCGGTGAAGTCCTTCTAAAACTCAAGGCCCTGCACACACCTATCTCTAAGGTTGTCTATCAAGAAAGGAGGGCTAGGAAGTTTCCTCCCTGACTCTCATCCACCTATGTGTCTGATTGATGCTACGTTCTTAAGTACTTGTGCACAGCTTCAACCTCCTCATGTGTACAACCAAGCTTCTCAAGCTTGTCTTTCATCAAATGAAAGTCATATATGCCCATGGCATACCTACAAAACTCCATTATGCCAACCAGATCTCTACCTGTGTAATCTTCCCCAACCACTGTCACCGAAGAAATATTCTAACTCCCTCCATCTGCAATTCCATAGTGAAGATCCTTTATAGAAGATGCATTTTTCAAGTGTTTCAAGATGTGTGAAATTGACTTTCCACCTTCATCTTCTCTTCTTCTAGCTCTTGCAACAAAGTCAAATAAATTCATTTCTTTCATTGTTTGAGTCATACATCCAAGTCCTATCTGCTCCACATGATCATGCTTCATATTCGGATCCTTTGGATACAAAGTCATAGAAGCCATCCTTGGTCTATATCCCAAGAAACTCCTTCTATTCATTGGAACCATCATAGTTTTCCCTTCGGTTGTAGTGAAGAGAATGTCTCAGTCCACCTTTGGTATGGCTTCTGCAACCTTAAAAAATTCTTTCCCCAATACCATAGTATGATCTTACAAGTCAACGATCCTCACATCCAAGTTTCCAAACCATGAACCCACTCTCACCTGAGTGTCCTTCAATACAATAGTCACACCTTTCATGGTAGAGTTCACTACATTGAAAGCACTCCACTCTCTCCCCACTTCAGCTTTCTTACCAAAATATTTTGCTGCTTTCCTACTAAGGAATCTATGAGTAGCCCTTGTATCCACCAATGCATGAAACCTTTTTCCATGTAAGGTTACCTGCACAAAACTCAGCTTCAAGGCATTTCCATCCTCCTTATGCTTATCTTGTGTCTTATTTCAGCAACCTTCTTCAACAAATCGACCTCAGAAGAGTCTTTCAACTTATGCTTCGACCTGACTTCCTTCTTAAGGTACTTCGATTCCCTACTTGGTTAATCTAAGCAATTCGACTCTAGCTCAGCTTGAGTTCCTTCAAGCTTATCCTCCATCACACCCTTCTTAAGGGTACCAATCAAGCACACATTAACTCTTTCCATTCAAATTGAACCAATCTTCCGAACATCTTTCTTCATGTTTCAGTGATATTCCCTAAGTCTGTCAATGTAATCGAGCTCATCTTGCTCTATCACAATGGGATTTCTACCAAGAAAGTCCTTAATTTCATCCTCAAGTTCCTTTAATTTCGCCTACGTCATGGTGCTCCTCTCCCTTAGTTGAACTCGTTCAGTCATGACTTCTTGGAGTCTATGATCACCCTTCCGTATCTTCTCATCAGGTTCATTGAGTTCATCAGTCTTCCCATGAAGATTATTCAAGTCCTTCCACATGTCTGTTATTCTGTCTCCCATATGTATCAAGAGTTTGCACTCTTGTACAAGAGCTTCATAGCATTTCTACGCTTCATCTTTCCAATAATCATTCATGTCTTCAAGCTTTTGAAGTTCCCTTTCAAGCATATTCATCCGTTCGGAAAGTCTTCAATACCTGCTCTACCTTCAAATGTTATCAGCTTCAAAAACCCAAACTCAATTGAATCAAACTTTGATATCACCTGTCATGAAGTACAAATGTATCTTCCTCTTCTAAACCAATCAAAGGATTATAGCCTCTGATACCACTTGTCACGTCCCTATCCTAGCGGTAGTGTTTCAACCGCTCATAGGTAGGTGCAGCACAACCACCCGATTTCTTTTCACCAATACTTTCAAGTGTGGACTACGCCTAACATTTAATACTTAGAATATTTTCACTTCACTAAGCATTCATCATTCATTTTAAACAGTAGAAACATTCATCTTTAACTTCATTCACATATAAAAGTATACAAGTACACTTAATCTTCAAGACAATAGCCAAAACAGTGCCAAACTGAAAATTCAGAATTTTACCCAACTTGTTGTTTAGCTCGGCCCCACTATCTTGCAGCCCTGTCGGAGGCAGTCTGCCCTGTCGTGTGGCCTTACCCACCGTTCAACACTTCACAACTTTGTGTCACCTGCCAGAGTCACCATGCACACTCCACCGCTTACTGTCGTTCCACTCGATCCACGGGTCATGTCCACGTGGTGTTGTCATTCACCTGATCGTGGGTCATGTCACCTCCCCGACGCCCATGTTTTACCCACTTCCTAGTTCTCCTTCACCCGACTGTCGTGTCACCCAGATCGCGGTTCATGCATGCTCGCCTAAGTTTAGTTCGCCCTGCCTAGACTTTGTGCTATCGTGCGGGCACACCCAACTGGCGGTCGTGTTACCCATTCACCCAAATCACCAGTTCGTCAGCTGACTCGGCGAACTGCTCGCATGTCAGCTCGCCCGACTCGTCTAACTATCAACTCGTCCGAACTGCCAATTCGCCCACTTGTCCAAACTCGGCCTTCGCTCAGTTACCCAACTATAGTTCAGCTGCGGGTAGACCCGCCCTACTGTTACTCGGTTCACCCGACTGCGACTTCATTCAGTCCTTTGCTCTACGGTTCGTCTTGCCTCGCCTTAGCACCTCGATCTATACACTCACCTGCACCTCGACCTTCCTTCTATGTTCGTACTCCCTTCGCAATTCAAGTGTATGCTTGAGAATTTCTTGTTCATTTATGCCCACTTCTCCACCCATGCATTCTCTATTGATATGTGTTATGAAACCAATTCACAAAAAGATAGAAAAGATAGATCAACAACCTAGAAATCAGTGTCTTCGAGGGGGCAACCTCCCTTACATTATGCAAATGAATAATTCTTGGATGATACAAATGACAACCTCCTTTCTATATGTAGGAGTCTAAGGGGCCATAATATAACCAAAGCCGACCTAACAATAATAATATAAGGGCATAAAAATAACAATAGTGAGCTTCTATGGGGAACATTAATAACAATATGGGAACAGTGACAATAGTAATGGGGGAATCATTAGTATTATAGGGACCTAACATGCCCCTCCTTCAAAAAAGTGTTGTCCTTAATGCTTCAGTAGTTCTGGATGCTTTTATATAAAATTCTCATCCTCCCATGTGGAATCTTCAATGGGTAAGTTCTTCCACTTGATGAGATACTGTGAAATTGATCGATTTCATAGCTTTCAACTTCTTGTTTCTCTAACTACTTTCGGTTCCCACACGATTTTTCCTTCCTCATCAAGTTCTGGTAATATTGTTTGAATTGGGAGCTTATCACCTATAACCTTCTTTAAGCATGAAACATGGAAAACTGGGTGCACTCGCGAAGCTGCAAGAAGCTCCAATTTGTATGCCATAGTACCTATCTTTTGCAACACCTTGTGCAGACCATAACACTTTGGTGAAAATTTATTATCATTCTTAGCTTGCTTGAGGGACATTTGTTTATATGGTTGTAGCTATAGGAATAACCAATCACCTACATCAAAACTTCTTTCACTGCGATGTTGATCTGCCTGCTGTTTCATTTTATTCTACACCAATGTGAGGTTATCCTTTAAGAGTTGGAGAACTTGTTGTTGATTCTCGATGTGATTTTCCACTACTTGAAGCTTAGAATTTTCTCTTAAATATGATGTGATGGATGGTGTATGATATCCATAAAGTGCCATAAATGGGGTCATTTTTGTTGCAGTATGGAAGGAAGTGTTATACCACCATTCAACCAGAGGCAACCATTTGACCCATTTTGTTTGTTTATCATATACAAAGCAAAGAAGATATCCTTTGAAACATTTGCTTACTATCTCAGTTTGACCATCAAATTGAGGATGATAAGATGAGCTATGGTCTAACTGAGTACCAAGACAAGAAAATAATTTTGTCCAAAAATTTCTAGTGAAAATGGGATCTCTATTGCTTACAATAACTTTTGGGTTTCCATGTAGCTTTTGAATTATTTCCATAAATGCAGTAAAAACTATACTCACTTTAAATGGATGAGATCATGCACAAAGTGTGCATACTTGGTAAGTTTGTCAACTACCACCATGATAACACTCTTGCCTTCATAATTGGGTAAACATGTGATAAAATCCATTGAAACCTCCTCCCAACATTGCCTTGGAATGGATAAAGGTTGTAATAGACCCAAGGTCTTAATTGTTTCAACTTTATTTTGTTGGAAAACCAAACATTCTGCCACAAACTTTTCAATATCCGATTTAAGGCCATCCCAAAAAATTTCCTTCTTAACCCTATGGTAAGTTTTTAGAAATCCCGAGTTCCCTCCTAAGGGAGAGGTTTGCAATTCCCTAAGAATCTTTTGTTTGAGTTGGGAATTCTTACATAGGTATAACCGATCTTTGTACCATAATGAACCAATTTTCCAGCTAAATGTATCAGATGTACTGGGATCTTGTTGTATCTTTTGAATGAGTGGCCAACTTCTTTGTCATTCTTTCATTCATCCCTTGTTTCGTTTATCCAATTTAATTGGATAATAGAAATGGCGCAAACAAATGCTTCAACATCCTCATCCTTTCTTGAGAGTGCATCTGCCACAACATTTTGCTTCACTTTTTTATAGATGATTTCAAAGTCATAACCCAACATCTTTGTGACCCATTTTTGTTGCTCTTCTAAAGATAGTGTTTGTTCTAAAAAGTATTTAAGACTATCATGATCTATTTTTACCCTAAGGTGTCTTCCCATTAGGTAGGGTTGCCATTTCTTAAGTGCGTGTAGTATTGCCAACATTTCCTTCTCATAAATAGCTTTGTGTAAATACTTTCCTTTGATTGGATGACTTTCAAAAGCAATGGGTCTTTCTTCTTGCATTAAAACAACACCAATTCCTTTTCCTAAGGCATCACATTCCACAATAAAGGTTTTTGTGAAGTACAGTGTAGCTAAGACCGATGCTTGGCACATTGCCACTTTAAGATGTTAAAAGGCCTTCATTGCTTCTGGAGTCCATGAAAATTCATCTTTCTTCAATAATGTTGTTAGAGGTGCTTCGATTCTCCCATAATTCTTAACAAACTTGCGATAATACCCTGTCAACTCGAGAAATCCTCGCAGATGCTTTATAGATGTGGGGATTTTCCATTCCTTAATGGTTTTAATTTTTCTAGGGTCTACCTTAACACCTTCATGAGAAATAATATGACCCAAATATTCCACCTTTTGTACTCCAAAGAAACATTTGGAGGTTTTTGCATATAATTGTTTCTCCTCCAAGAGTTTGAGCACCCTGTCAACTTGTTGAACATGATCCTTCCAAGACTTTCTGTAGATTAGTATATCATCAAAAAATATTAACACAAATTTTCTAAGGGTTTGAAAATGGAATTCATCAAACCTTGAAATGTAGAAGGTGCATTGGTAAGGCCAAAAGGCATGACCAAAAATTCTTAATGGCCCTCATGAGTTCTAAATACTATTTTCAGAATGTCTTTAGTCTTCATTCTGATTTGATGATATCCTGAACGAAGATCCAACTTGGTGAAGTCAATCCATGCAATTCATCCAATAATTCATCAATGACAGGAACGAGAAATTTATCTTTAATAGTGAGCTTGTTGAGCTCCCTATAATCTGGACACATCTGCCATGATCCATCCTTCTTGTGGACCAATACTACTGGAGCAGAAAAAGAACTTTGACTAAGTTGAATTATACTAGCCTCTAGCATTTCTGCAACCATACATTCAATTTCACTCTTTTGGGCATAGGGATATCTCTAAAGCCTGATGTTTGGAGGAACACTTCATGGAATCAAATGAATAGCATGATCATGATCAAGAATAGGTGGGAGGCCTTTGGGAGTCTCAAATAGCTTGAAATGATTGTCCAAGACTTTTTGGAGATCTAGAGAAATAGATGATTTCGATGTGGGAACCTCTGGTGAACATAGTTGTGCAATTATGCATTGTTGTTCTTTCTTTAGAAGATTTGTCATTCTGTTAGAGATGATTATCTTTCTCTATTTCCTTGTGATACCCCTTAATTCAACTTCCTTTCCTTCTGATGAAAATTTCATGAAAAGTGCTTGAGATTTAAAAGCTATTGTACCCAAGGATTGTAGCCATTGGACTCCTAGTACATCATTAGCACCGCCCATTGGAATGGAAAGCATTGGGCTATTCAATACATATTCTCCCATGGATAGCTTGATATCTCAGCAATTTATGGTTCCTCCACTTGCAACCATCACTTGACACTTTGGTGCTAGATATAGGAAGCAATTCAATTCCTTGACTATCTTACAATGAATAAAATTATGGGTACTGCCCTAATCAATTAACGCTATTACCTTTTCCTTCTTGATATGCCCTTCTATCTTGATAGTTTGAGGAGTGGTAATTCCAGCCAATGCATTACAATACATGGTCGGATTCATTTCTTCTTTCTCTAGGGTTTGTTCCTAATGTATATCCTCTTCTTTTGACATTTCTTGTTCCTTTTCTTCCTCCTCTTCACAATCTATGTAAAATAATTTCTTCTCAACACACTTATGACCTTTAGTGTATTTTCTATCACAATTGTAACAAAACCATTTTTCTCTTTTTTCTTCCAATTGTTGTGGTGTGAACCTTGTAGGTTGTAGATGGCTAGGGACAACAACACTCCCATCTTTATGATTATGAGTGGTAGGCTTCCTCGTTGCCATAATTTTGCTTTTCATTTTTCTTTCCAACCTAAATGCCTTCTCCAATGAATCAAGTTCTCAAAGGCGAACTCATGTTGGGCGTTATGCTTTAAAGTTCCTATGGACACATCAATCTTATGCTCCTCTAGAATATCTTTTACCCTTATATTCAATTTTTGGAATTCCTCAATGTCCTCCATTATTGAACCCTTTTGTTTCAGATTTATCAATTGGCTAAAAAAACTATTTCTTTTTATATCCTCATAATGTGTTATCATTTCATTCGTAAAAATAGCCCAAGTGAAAATTTGTTTACGAGAGAAAAGCCATTGATACCATACAAACTAATTTGGTTCTAAATATTAAGTTTCAATGCATACCTTTTGTGTGTTTCGCACATTACGGAGATTGGAAAATTGCGCCATCTGTAGCATCCATGTCACAGGATCCTTGCCATCAAATTTCCTCATATCGATCTTTGTAACATGGTGGGTCTTCGATCCAATGTTAAAGTCTATGAAATCATGATTAACATTTTTTTTTTCTCATCATGAGTTTCCTTTACTACCCTTTCACCATTAGTAAGCATTTCTTATAGAAACTTTGTCAAATCTGTCTTTAAATCTTCCATCTTAGCTTCCACAGCTTTCTTTAAAGCATCCATCTTAGCTTCCACGCCATCCATCTTAGCTTCCACATCATTCATCTTAGCTTCTACGCCTTTCTTTAAACCATCCATCTTAGCTTCCACGCCATACATCTTAGCTTCTACGTATTTCTTTAAACCATCCATATTAACTTCTGTTACTTTTTGTGCGAGGGAATTTTATTGCACTTGATCTTATAATGTTGATATATCATGTTGCATTTCTTCCTCTTCTTCATGAGTCATACTAGAGCTTTCAGGTTGCTTACTAGGTGTTTCCATTTTCTTTCTTTGGGGTATCAATTAATGATAATAATTCTTCACTATTCCCTCTGAATTCCTTCAAACTAATTTTTCAAAACAAACTTATGCAAAAATTTAAAAAAGCTACACACCTTTTTTTCACTTTGTAGGAGCTCGATATTGAATATATTGTATCTCTATGATTTCAGATCTCCAAGGTTTGAAATTTCTTCCTGTAGTAACCCTCTAAGTCCTCTAGCTAACCCCTGCAGTCTAATCAAGATTGGATTCTCCAATGAAGAGTTATGGAAAATCTCCCACGATAACCTGATTATAGACTGGTTTAGTAGAGTGAACTTGTACGACGTGCCACGTGTCACTGTTTTTATCTTAGGTTCTCAAAATGATACCCAACAAACTATAGTCTGTCTTCTTTCTGTCGCTTCTTATGAAATTTGAATTAGATGCTCCGAGAGAGAGTTATGACGATTTTTCCAAGGTCACCTGTTTGGGATGTAATTCGGCGGTTTGTAGAAACCCTAAATGTCTTGGACCGTATCTCCGAAAATATAATGAAGAAAAATCTAAAATTTGGGTTTGATATTCAGCAAGACTTTGGCTCAAATGGGTTTTAATTTTAGAATCTAAAACTTTGTAGTAAACAAATTATAGTGAAAATTCCATAATGACCTATTTGAGATGGAATTTTGGAGCTTGCAAAAACCCTAACTTCCTTTGATTGTATCTTCGAAAATATAGCGATACAAGATCTGCAATTCAGACCCGAGGTTCAGAATGATTTCGTCTCAAATGGGTATTTCTTTTATCTTCTGAAACGTCGCGGAAAAAAATTTATAGTGAAAATTCCACGGATACTTGTTTGGAGCAACGAAACCCTAGAATCCAAAGCTCTGATACTGAATGTTATGAAACCAGCTCACAAAAAGATAGAAAAGATAGATCAACGACTTAAAAATCAGCCTTTTTGAGGGGGGAACTCCTTTACATTATACAAATGATTAATTCTTGGATGATACAAATGGAAAAACCTCATTTCTATATATAGGAATCTAAGAGGTTACAATATAACCAAAGCTGACCTAACAATAATAATATAAGGGCATAAAATAACAATAAGGGGTTTCTATGGGGCACAATAATAACAATATGAGAACAATGATAATAGTAATGGGAGAACCACTAGTATTATAGAGACCTAACAATATGCTTCTGCCATAGACATTATGTGGGTCAGTTTGCCTAGGTCGACCTCCCAACTCGGTTGTCCGTGCCCCCAACTCAAGTTGGCCCACTCCCTTATGTCAACCCGCCGGGTCCACCTACACCTACCCGACCGCTCATCATATAAGGTCGCCTTTGTGAGTTCTACACTTAGCAAATTTTTCGTCTCCTTCGTTGGCTCGTTGCACGCTAATTTGTCCCATCGTCGCATAATGTCGCACCCAACTCGCCCATTTATCGACTCGTCGCACCGGCCCACCGATTTGTCACACCCCAACTAGTCGCGTTTAATCGTCGGCGTGTCGCCCCAACTCGTCGCATGTCGTAGTCACAACTCATGGGTGTGACACTCTCGATATGATTAAGTAGCGAGGGCCCATGTTTGATCCACTTAGCTCACAAGTTCCCATAATTATAGTAATGGTTACTTCACGTCTTTGATCCACTTCGCTCACATGTTCCCATAATTATAGTAATGGTTACTTCACGTCTTTCCACGAACCCCTTTAAAAAACATACAATTTCCTATTTTGTAGAAATAATAAAACTTTAAATATGGTTTTCCCTCCATTTTGTTACTACTATATTTAAACGCTAACGTAACGCTGTGAAGTTCACGTATATAAATTTTCAATACTAGCTCTTCAAAAAAATTGCGAAAAGTAGATTTTAACACTTCAAAGTTCACGTATACACGTCTTCAATAGTAGCTCTTCAAAAGTAAATACATGGCGAAAAATAAGGTTTTGGCGTGTTACTTAAAATCTCCATGGCATAACAATATGATACTTCGATACTGGTGAATTTCTTTATGCACAAAGTAACTAAATAAAACATCATGGGTTCACACTACGTTCTTTCACCAAAGTTATTTTGTTATTTTGATTGGTAGCTTAGTGGGATTTGATTAGTAGTAATATCGCTTAATTCAATTCATTGCAGAAGCTAAATAGCGGGCTTCGTTTTCGTTTATCATAAAAATGATTAATAAGGACATGTAAATCTCTTGAAATTTAAACTAATTGTAAATGGTAAATTCTATATTAATAATTAGTTGGATAGGTTTTAATTTAGTTGTTAATAATTATTTATAATAATATATAAAAATTAAAAATCGAAATTTATTTTTGGTTTTTTAATTAAATTTATTAATTAAAAATGGTTAGCAGATTTTAATTTTCTGTGATATGTGTTTGCACATAAAAATTTTAAATTCTCTAGTAAAATATTTGAAAACTTTGATATTGATAAAATTAATTTTTTATAAAACATTTTGACAAAACGCATATTCGATATTAATAAAAAAAACCAACCATTCCTGGTTATCGGGTGCAAGCCCCGGAAGTGATGATTGACGCCATGTGATTCATTTCACTAGTTTCAATCCCACTTCTTCACCCCTGTGAGCATCACCCGATGCAATGAGTGCTAAGTGAACTATTCAAAAATCATGAGAAATTAGTCAGTTACGACTACCTCTCATGGAAATGGTCATACGTGAATGACTTACTTAACGCAGTTGAATCCCAAAAATGATATCTAATATAATGCACTGCGTAAACCCCCATACTTAAATTCAAAAAGAGTGAAGCAGGGAAAATTTTAAGAACCCCCCTAAATTTATAAATATAATAAATGGGCGAATCTCCATGGTATATAGGAAAAATGGAAGGCGATTTTATCAATAATATAATATGTATATATAATTTTTTGGCGAATCTCTCATCATGCATGGCGAATATTTTACTCAATTATAAAATCTTCTAAGATCTTGGCGAGTCTTTCACTAAATAATAAAACTTTGTAAAGTCCTAGTGAATCTTAGCATAGGCTACATGCTGGTTTAATTCCCCCATTTAAATAGGCTACATTCCAGGTGAATACCATGGGTCAATACCATGTGCCATTTTGGTGAATACCATGGGTCAATACCATGTGCCATTTTTATTTTTATTAATTCTAATATTAGGGTTAATAATGGTTTTTTGCATGGTATTAATAACAATCTAGTCCATGGTATTTGTCCCATAGTATTTTGGCCATAGATTTCACCTAAATATAACCCATTTTTTGAGTGTTCGTAAATATAAGGTGACTTATGGAGTAAATATGAAAAAATGTTTTATTTGTTTACCATACTTCTCATTTATTTATATTTTTATTAATTTACCATACCTCTTTTACAAATATGGTATTTGGCCCATAGGATTCACTTAAATAAAACCTCTTTCTTGAGCCTTCATAAATAGAATGAGGGTTATGGACTAAATATAAAAAGAGGTTTTATTTATTTACGATACGTCTAGTTTATTTATATTTTTATTTATTTACCATACTTTTTGAGTAAGTATAAAAAGACGTTTTATTTATTTACCATACCTCAACTTTACTTATATTTTTATTTGTTTACACCCTTACATGTATATAAGGTGACTTATGGAGTAAATATAAAAAATGTTTTATTTATTTACCATACCTCTCATTTATTTATATTTTTATTAATTTACCATACCTCTTTTATAAATATGGTATTTGGCCCATAGGATTCACTTAAATAAAACCATGGGCGAATGGATTCACTTAAATAAAACCTATTCTTGAAAATGGGCGAATGGAAGGTTGTAAGTCCTAATTTCAAGGGTTAAATTTACCTTTTTTACCCTCTCCCTTAAAATAAGGTGGGCTATTTGAGGTGATTTGTAAAAATGTACTATGATACAAAATATTCGCCCACTAAAAATTTAAAACCCCTTAATTTCACCAAAGGGCGAACATTCCCCCTAAAATTATCCTTGGAGTGAAGGGATCTCTAATTGAATGGTTCATGAGGCACAATACTTGCTAAGGTTTTGCAAATGGGGTAGCAAGCTAAGTGCGCTTGATTGTGGGTAAAACTCCACAATTAAGCGCGCTTGAGCCAGAGGCGATCTGGGATGGGTGACCTCCCGGGAAGTCCTGGTTACCGGGTGCAAGCCCCAGAAGTGATGATTGACGCCATGTGATTCATTTCACTAGTTTCAATCCCACTTCTTCACCCATGTGAGCATCACCCAATGCAATTAGTGCTAAGTGAACTATTCAAAAATCATGAGAAATTAGTCAGTTATGACTACCTCTCATGGAAATGGCCATACGTGAATGACTTACTTAACGCAGTTGAATCCCAAAAATGATATCTAATATAATGCACTGCGTAAACCCCCATACTTAAATTCAAAAAGAGTGAAGGGATCTCTACTTGAATGGTTCATGAGGCACAATACTTGCTAAGGTTTTGCAAATCGGGTAGCAAGCTAAGTGGGCTTGATTGTGGGTAAAACTCCACAGTTAAGCGCGCTTGAGCCAGAGGCGATTTGGGATGGGTGACCTCCCGAGAAGTCTTGGTTACCGGGTGCAAGCCCCGGAAGTGATGATTGACGCCATGTGATTCATTTCACTAGTTTCAATCCCACTTCTTCACCCCTGTGAGCATCACCCGATGCAATGAGTGCTAAGTGAACTATTCAAAAATCATGAGAAATTAGTTAGTTACGACTACCTCTCATGGAAATGGTCATACATGAATGACTTACTTAACGCAGTTGAATCCCAAAAATGATATCTAAAAAATAAACTTCGAATAAGTATATGTAATGGTGATATGCGTGAGAAACACGATTTCCTGACCGCCCTGTTACGTTATATATGAACTAAATATGGCAAAAGAACTTTATGTATATATATATGTCACACATATCATTTTCTCCGACCCGTAGAAGAAGAGATATCTGTGGTGTTATCTTACTGGCACTGCATTAATATTTTTTCTGGTTTTGTCAACGTTAACGAAAGACCTGCTAGATGCATGGGAAAGCTATCGAATAACATAGGCTGACTGAATATGTTTAATACGTTAGTTTTATTTAACATAATTTTTATAAATCTAAAATACTAAAATATTATATTTTTAAAATTGAAGTAATCATAACTTAAAGTTAAAAAGAAATAAAACCTAATTCTTTTATGTTTTATTATTTAAATAAAAGTAATAAATCCAAAATATGAACTAATAAAATCTATCATTATAATTATCTTTAAAATAACAATATATAAATAATGTTATGTCTTAAGTGTTACTTGTCTTAAGTGTCATGCTTTATAAGTAAATGAGTATGATGCTTTCTAAGTAAAGGAGTTTGTCCATAATCTTAAGAAAGTTGATGGATGTTTTTTTTCAATGACAAATGTAACTTTTGTGTTATTCAAGGAGAATAAAAAAAAGTAGAGACTATCTTACAAGCTCTAAGTATCAACAGTGAACGAAAAAATAATAGTTTCATGAACTTCCTAGAATAGGCGATATTCAATTATGTCGTTAGTGAATCAAATGAAATCAACTCTTTGAAGAAAGACATGGAAGGTTTGAAAGGAGGTCTTGTCATTTGTATCATCCAAAAATTGTTCATTTGTGTAATGTAAAGGAGGTTTCCCCCTCGAAGACGCTGATTTTGAAATCATTGATCTATCTTTTCTTCTATTTTGTGAGTTGGTTGCATAACATTTGATATCAGAGCTTTGGATTCTAGGGTTTCGCTGCTTCAAACAAGTCATTGTGGCATTTTCGCTATAACTTGTTTTCTATGATTGCAACCATAAAAGCAGCTATCCATCAAGCAGGCTAAGAAGGATAATAAATTATCACCAAAGTATTATGGTCCATAGAAGGTGTTGCAAAAGATTGGTACTATCGCATACAAATTGGAACTTCATGCATATCTCCGAGTGCACCCAGTTTTCCATGTTTCATGCTTAAAGAAGGTTATAGGTGACAAACTCCTAGTTCAAACAATATTGCCACAACTTGACGAGGAAGGAAAAATCATATTGGAACCTGAAGCGGTCACTAAAACAAGAACTCAACATTTACGAAATCAATCAATTTCAGAGTATCTCGTCAAGTGGAAGAACTTACCCGCTAAAGATTCCACATGGGAGGATGATAATTTTATACAAAAGCATCTAGAACTACTCAAGCGTTAAGGAAAACACTTTTTTGAATGAGAGGGGCATGTTAGGTCCCTATAATACTAGTGTATTCCCCTATTATTATTTTCATTGTAGCCCCTTATTGTTATTGTTGTGCCCTTACATTTTTATTGTTATGTCAGCTCTGATTACATTGTGACCCCTTAGACTTCTATATATAGAAAGGAGGTCTTGTCATTTTTATCATTCAAGGATTTGTTCATTTGTGTAATATAAATGAGGTTGCCCCCTCGAAGAGGCTGATTTTGAAGTTGTTGATCTATCTTTTCTTTTATCTTGTGAGTTGGTTGCATAACAAATTTCTTGAGGAGCCGCTTCTATTCATCTAAAAGGTATCCATTTGGATTCAGAAAGAAGCCAAGGTATTTGAATTCAAAGTCTATGGAGTCCATCTCGTAAGGAAGAAAAGACTCGATGGAGGAAAGAATGTCCTCACTGATTGAGTTGTGATAGAATGTAGATTTTTGAGCACTAATTTCCATAACTGATGCCTCCAAATGAAACCGAAGACCTTGGAAAAATCATGTTGTTCCAACACAGAACCTACTTCCAACAATAGGGCATCATCCACAAAGAATAAGTGGGAGATAAAATAATTAGAAGAGATCTTAATTCCTTTGATGTTACCTTTTCGATTTTCTTCTAGTAGTAAAAGGCTCAAACCTTCCATCACTAGCAAAAAGATCAAGGGAGACAGGGGACATCCTTGTCTTAGTCTTCTTGAGCTAGAAAAGTTATTTGAAGGACAACCATCGATCAAAACTGAAAATTTTGTTGAATAAATGCAACCCATAATCTAGTTGATAACCTCCAATCCAAAACCAATTTGAAGAAGAATTAATGGAAGAAAAGTTCAACTTACTTTGTCGAAAGCCTTACTCAAATCCAACTTAAGAACCAAAGCTTGAATATTTTTTGACTTAATTGAATGGAGGACTTCCAGAGTGATACCAATAGCATCATTGATCTTCCCATTGCTCAAGAAAGCAAATTGGTTAGAGGAGATCTTCTCTCCAAGGAAGGGATTGATCCTATTGGAGATGATTTTTGGATATGAGCTTGTAAATCAAGTTACACAAGGAGATGGGCCTGAAATATGATAAGGTTGTAGCCTTCGAGAATTTAGGAATCAGAGCTACGAAAGTATAATTAATAACTCTAGATACTCTCCCTAATCTTCTAGATTCCTCTACTATATCACAGAGATTAGGTCCCATGAAGTCAAAAAAGAAGAGGAAGAGTTCAATTGTCGAACCATCAGGCCTTCACTCTTATCTTTGGCAAAATGAATCAACACCTCTTTTATTTCCTCAAGGAAATCGGGCCACCAATTCTAACTGTCTCCTCAGAACTAAAAAGTCTTGGGACTTTATGAATGATATCAAGCCAAGAGATAATAGGGGTGGAGCCTAGATCATAAAAAAGAGATGAAACTTGAGAGGAAATAACTACTTTAAGAACCTAATGAGAAGTGTTGATCTTACCATCCTCCAATTACAACTCCCAAATAGACTTAAAATGTATTCTATCATTTGCATACTTATGAAAAAAAATTGTATTGTCATCCCCAATCTTGATCTAGGTAGCCATAATTTTTTATCTCCAAGCCTCTTCCTTCATCTTTAAAATCTGCAACTTTCTGACTTCTATAGAGGACATTCACAGGACAGTTTCAACCGGGAAACCATAGTAAGGGAAATCTTGAAAGCTTTTTTTCGTATTCAGCTTCCAAGATCATCAACTCCTCCATTTGCTCCTTTTTCCTTTTCTTCTCCCATTCCACCACAAAATTTTTGCGATTTAAAACTTTATGAACCACAGATTCCATAGGAGAGAGATTAGGACCAGCTGAACTAAAATGCCAAGCCCGCTTCACCAACTCTTAGAAAGATTCAAGATCGAATCAAGAATTATTAAACTTGAAGGGGAAGTAGTGAAAATGGTTATCAAAGTCAAATTCAAGATCTATAGGGAGGTGATCTGAAATATTATCATGCAAAATCCAAGATTTGAATATCCTCATCTTAATTGCGAGTTGATCAGCTAGAAGGAACCTATCTAGTCGTTTTCCAATCCCTTCTTCACCACTCCTTCCATTCCTCCAAGTGGGGGCTAATGGAAGTGGGGTTGCATCCTCGAGGTAGTTGTAGATAAACATCTCTGGAGAATAAGAGGTCATAGGGTCGGAGCGAGCTCGAGGACCCCATGATTTTCTATTAGAGAGTAAAATTAATATCCTTGGAAAAAATGAGATAGAGCTCTAAGAGAAAACCACTCGCTTGGACCATATCCCATAATTATTTTCTATCCCCATATGGATCACAACAGTTAACAAGCTTGATCCAGTGCAGAAAAGATTTAACCGACCCCTCC
This sequence comes from Pinus tabuliformis, assembly GCA_031772625.1. Classification (NCBI taxonomy): domain Eukaryota; kingdom Viridiplantae; phylum Streptophyta; class Pinopsida; order Pinales; family Pinaceae; genus Pinus; species Pinus tabuliformis. The sequence continues at coordinate 1,610,854,628 of CM062817.1, read as the reverse complement.
AAAATGATACCGATAGAAGAGGAAAATGTCCGAAAAGAGGAAACTTCTAGGTCCCAAATAGAGAGAAGACCTCCGGACAAACCATAGGAGTCTATGGAATAGGAATTCCAACTCGGACACAAGAATTTGAATGCTTCTCGAGCTTTGTCCCCCAAAACCATTGTCTCTTGAAGAAGAATGATAGTTTTTTTGTACTTTTGCACCAGCCTTCTTAAGGATCTAAATTTAGAGGACAGCCCCACCCCTCTAATGTTAAGAGATAAAATTATCATTAAGAAAATATCAATGAGGGAATTTGTGCTCTAAGTGCCTTGGAAACGATCTCTCTCTCGGAAAGAAGGGGGAGACATAGACCCCCATTGATAGCATCAAGAGGGGCTCCGTCCCTGGTCAGTGCTTTCTTTTTTCGAATCTTTGTTTCTCCTGCAATTCCCCTTTTCCATAACATGTCTACAACCCCATTTTGTTCATGGTACACGTTCCTATATTTATTCTGATGAAAGGTCTGCTCCAGAATCCAGATATGCCTCATCCATGCAGAAATAATGAAATGATTAAATTGAGAGGATCTGTGTACCCATTCTATGACACTTTTTGAGTCCCCAAAAATCTTTATAGTCTCAATACCCAACCATTTTGCAAATAGAAATGTCCCCCGTAGTGCAATAAATTATGCCCGACTATTTGTGCCTCTTCCTCCTTCCCACCAAAACTGATAAAACGAACTAGGTTCCATTATAATATACACCTTGTATCCACATTTCGTATGTACACACGCCCCATCGAAGAAACCAGTTGGGAGTTCACTCCAAATATCGGTATACTTGATGGTACCTCTATGGCCTTTTCTGATAATTGGTCCAATATCCCCGAAGAATGCAACAATCTTAATTATTATTGTCCTAATATCTGGTTCTTGTTGTTCAAAAAGCTTTTTTTTTCTGCATCTCCACACACCCATAATATATAAAATGATAATGTGGAGTGTTGCTTATGTGTTATGAACCAAGAGAATAGACATCCCTCGATCAATCCGTGTTGCCGCTTACCTTTGATGTTTAGTGACATTACTCCCTCTCAGATAACTATTGCAAATAGATATTTTAAAAATAAATAAAGAGTGTCCTTTATAATTACCCAACATAAAAAACAAATACCTAATACATGGATTTACAAACTTGAAAACCTAGAACACTATGCCCGAGAAGATCACCACTAAGATAGAACATAATCTTTTAATAAATCAAATGGGGTTCTCTAGTATTGTAAAATAGAATACAATTTTCAATTAAGCAAATTATTGGAAGATAATAAATATTAACCCAAATATATAGAAAAGATAATAAAAATTCACAAAATATATCAATAAATTTAAGAGAATATTTTTCCAATTTAAAAAATACTTAACCAATTTTTCATCGAGTTCGAATTCAACAAGGTAACTATGATCTATAGTATCCTCAATCCCCTAACGACTTATACCAGTTCCCGAATATAATAATCACCCGTCACCACATGCAATTTATTGAAGGGTTGCGTTTTTGAATCCCTTCCATCTCCGGTTGGCATCAGTTGACGCGCCCAATATCCAACCATTCGTCGTCGAATTTCAAGAACCATAATATCGTATTAAAATATGAAGAAAATTTCTAAAGTTAATATGATAATATGAAATAATAAATCGGGAAACGATATGCAAGAATAAGTCCAAACGGGATATAATAATATAACATAAGTTTTGGATTTTTCCATGGGAGCGGCTGTCGGATGTGAGGTGCCTACGACATTATTTTATACGCATTTATAAGTGTCAACAATATTTTGGGAACTGCAACTCTAATGCCATGGAATAACTCTATAGCTGCAACTCTAATTCCATGGAAAGTGTTTCACAACCGAACGAAGTTTCACTACATCAGAGAATTGGTGAACAACTGAGAAATTGTTTTACAATAATGCATCACTAAAGAGCAAGTTGCAAACATTCTAACCAAACCATATTGCAAACATTCTAACCAAACCATATAATATAATATGAAGTGATAAATCGGGAAACCTGACATAATAATATGCGAGAATAAGTCCAAACATGATGTGATAATATAACAGAAGTTTTGGATTTTTCCATTGGTGCGGCCGTCAGATGTGAGGTGCCTACGACATTATTTTATACGCATTTCTAAGTGTCAACAATATTGTGGGAACTGCAACTCTAACGCCATGGAATAACTCTATAAATAGCCCCACAACTCTGCGCTTCTTCCACACTTCAGATCCCTCTTCACATCTCTGAGCTCCTTCAGTTGTTCAGATCCTTCTCACCGTCTTTCCCTTCATGAATGAGAAAATGGAAGCATCGGAATCAGTTTCGGTTGATGATGGTTCCCTCCATGCCATATTATTTCCATTTCCGCTGCAGGGCCACATAAAGCCTTTCATGAACCTGGCCAATGTTCTATCCACCCGCGGGTTCTATATCACTTTCGTCACTACCGAATTTGTCCAAAGGCGCCTTTCTGAGTCTGGGGCAATTATGACCCGTGAAGATTCCATGATGCAAAATAAGAATCATATGAATATAAGATTCGAAACTGTGCAGGACAGGCTGACCCCCCAACACGGGTGTAGTCAAAATCAAAATCTTGCGGAGCTTTTCGATTCCATGGATACTCACGCACATATTCATTTAGGCAAGTTGATGGAGAAACTCCGACATCTTGCCAACATTCCTCCGGTCTCCTTTGTTGTGTCCGATGGACTTCTATCAAAAACGCAGGTTATTGCGGACGAATATGGTGTTCCCAGAGTTGCTTTCTGGCCGACCAGTGCGTTCGGTTTCACTGCTTACTTTTCCATTCCTCTGCTCATCGAGAAAGGATATCTTCCTCTCAAAGGTACGCAACAAATATTGACATCTTACTTGATTACATCCTGCAGCCAACCAAGAGGGTGATCCATCTTACTTTAAGTCCTGCGTGGTGATATTCTTTTGTATTATGATAGAATAGCTTTCATGTTTGACAGATGAAAGCTGCCTCACCCAGGAATATCTTGATGAAGTGAGAATCACGTGCATCCCGGGAATGCCCCCGCTGCGGCTGAGGGACCTTCCAAACTTCTTCTTAGTCACAAACATTTCGGATCCGGGTGTTCAATATAGTATAATTCAAGGCCAAGATACATTATCAGCAGCCGCAGTAATAGTTAACACATTCGAAGAACTGGAAGGCCCAGTCTTAGAGACACTCAGAGTTAACTTCCGTGTATATCCCATCGGTCCTCTACTGCTTTCTCAGTCATCCTCGGATGAATTGAGTATGTGGAAGGAAGAAAATAGCTGTCTCACATGGTTGGAATCTCGGAAGCCATGCTCTGTCATCTACGTTTGTTTGGGAAGCATTACAGTTTTGTCTAATCAACAACTCCTGGAATTTGCATGGGGATTGGCTTGCAGCAGCCAACACTTTCTTTGGGTTGTCCGAGAAGATATCGTTCGTGGTGAATCTGCCATATTGCCCAAGGAGTTCATTGAAGAAACAAAGGACAGAGGTTTGTTGGTTGGGTGGGTGCCTCAGATAAAGGTACTGTCACACCCTTCTGTGGGAGGGTTTCTGACTCACAGCGGGTGGAATTCCACGTTGGAAAGCATAAGCGCGGGAGTGCCGATGATATGCTGGCCCACCTATTCCGAGCAACATACAAATGCGAAATTCGTTTGTGAAGAGTGGAGCGTAGGACTGCAATTAAAACAAACAGTAAAAAGAGAAGAGGTGGCGGCGTTGGTGAGGAATTTGATAGGAGGAGAAGTAGGAGACAAAATGAGGAGAAGAATTGGAAAATTGAAGGATACTGCGAAGCGGGCGGTGGAGGAAGGAGGATGTTCTAACAACAACTTAGAAAAGTTACTCCTTCAAATAATTCCTCAAAAGAATGCATAAAATGGTACTCCAGATGGTTGAGGCAGACGTTTAAAGAACAACGTAAGTCGAGAGCTCCTATTTAATCTTTAATGTTACATATAGTTCTACAATTTCTATAAATTATAAATTCAGGTTGTTGAGTTCATGTGCAGATTTTAATTTTCTGTAATATGTGTTTGCAGATAAAAATTTTAAATTAAATTATTTTTTTTATAAAAACCTTCACAAAACGCACATTCGATATTAACAAAAAAAAACCAACCACATGGAACGCCTGCGTAATACATTAATTTATTTTAAATAAAAAATAAACTTCGAATAAGTATATGTAATAGTGATATGCGTCAGAAACACGATTTTCCTGACCCGCCTGTTACGTTATATATGAACTAAATATGGTAAAAGAACGTTATATATCTATGTCACATATACCATTTTCTCCGACCCGTCTGAAGAAGAGATACCTGTCACGAATTAAATTTTCTGGGATACATGTGTTACCTTACTGGCACCCATTAATATTTTTGCTGGTCTTGTCAACGTTAACGAAAGTGTCGCTCGATGCATGGGAAAGCTATCGAATAACATACGCTGACTCAATATGTTTAATACGTTAGTTTTATTTAACATAATTTTTATAAATCTAAAATATTAAAATATTATATTTTGAAAATTGAAGTAATTATAATTTAAAGTTAACAATAAATAAAACCTAATTCTTTTAGGTTTTATTATTTAAATAAAAGTAATAAATCCCAAATATCAACTAATAAAACCTATCATTATAATTATGATTAATTATCTTTAAAATAACAATATATAAATAAAGTTATGTCTTTCCATAAACATATAATATATAAATATGGTTTTTTTAATATGGACATCAATATTTTGATTACGTGATAGCTAGATTTTGGTGATCAAGAATAAGACAAGTTGTCCTTAAGGGGGTCAGAAAGTTTTAAGTGTTACTTGTCTTAAGTGTGATGCTTTCTAAGTAAATGAGTATGATGCTTTCTAAGTAAAGGAGTTTGTTCATAATCTTAAGGAAGTTGATGGATGTTTTTTTTTTCAATGAAAAATGTAACTTTTGTGTTATTCAAGGAGAATAAAAAAAAAGTAGAGACTATCTTACAAGCTGTAAGTATCAATAGCAAACGAAAAAATAATAGTTTCCTGAACTTCCTAGAATAGGTGATATTCAATTATGTCGTTAGTGAATCAAATGCAATCAACTCTTTGAAGAAAGACATGGAAGTTTTGAAAGGAGGTCTTCTCATTTGTATCATCCAAGAATCGTTCATTTGTGTAACGTAAAGAAGGTTCCCCCCTCGAAGAGGCTGATTTTGAAGTCATTGATCTATCTTTTCTTCTATTTTGTGAGTTGGTTGCATAACATTTGATATCAAAGCTTTGGATTCTAGGGTTTTGCTGCTTCAAACAAGTCATTGTGGCATTTTCGCTATAACTTGTTTTCTATGATTGCAACCATAAAAACACGTCCATCAAGCAGGCTAAGAAGGATAATAAATTATCACCAAAGTATTATGGTCCATAGAAGGTTTTGCAAAATATTGGTACAATGGCATACAAATTGGAACTTCTTGCATCTTCTTGAGTGCACCCAGCTTTCCATGTTTCATGCTTAAAGAAGGTTATAGGTGCCAAACTCCCATTTCAAACAATATTGCCACAACTTGACGAGGAAGGAATAATCATATTGAAACCTGAAGCAGTCACTGAAACAAGAACTCAACATCTATGAAATCGATCAATTTCAGAGTATCTCATCAAGTGGAAGAACTTACCCGCTTAAGATTCTACATGGTAGGATAATAATTTTATACAAAAGCATCTAGAACTACTCAAGCATTGAGGAAAACACTTTTTTGAATGAAAGGGGCATGTTAGGTCCCTATAATACTAGTGTATTCCCCTATTATTATTTTCATTGTAGCCCCTTATTGTTATTGTTGTGCCCTTACATTATTATTGTTATGTCGGCTCTGATTACATTGTGACCCCTTAGACTTCTATATATAGAAAGGAGGTCTTGTCATTTTTATCATCCAAGGATTTGTTCATTTGTGTAATGTAAATTAGGTTGCCCCCTCGAAGAGGTTGATTTTGAAGTCATTGATCTATCTATTCTTCTATCTTGTGAGATGGTTGCATAACAAATTTCTTGAGGAGCCACTTCTCTTCATCTAAAAGGTATACATTTGGCTTCAGAAAGAAGCCAAGGTGTTTGAATCCAGAGTCTATGGAGTCCATATCGTAAGGAAGAAAAGACTCGACGGAGGAAAGAATATCCTCACTGATTGAGTTGTGATAGAATGCATATTTTTGAGCACTAATTTCCATAACTGAGGCCTCCAAAAGAAACTGAATACCTTGGAAAAATCATGTTGTTCCCAACACAGAACCAACTTCCAACATTAGGGCATCATCCACAAACAATAAGTGGGAGATAAAATAATTAGAAGAGCTCTTAATTCCTTTGATGTTACCTTTTCTATTTTCTTCTAGTAGTAACAGGCTCAAACCTTCCATCACTAGCAAAAAATCAAGGGAGACAGGGGACATCCTTGTCTTAGTCCTCTTGAGCTAGAAAAGTTATTTGAAGGACAACCGTTGATCAGAACTGAAAATTTTGTTGAAGAAACGCAACCCATAATCCAGTTGATAACCTCCAATCCCAAACCAATTTGAAGAAGGATTAATGCAAGAAAAGTTCAACTTACTTTGTCGAAAGCCTTACTCAGATCCAACTTAAGAACTAAAGCTTGAATATTTTTGACTTAATTGAATGGAGGACTTCTAGAGTGATACCAATAGCATCATTGATCTTCCTATTTCTCAGGAAAGCAAATTGGTTAGAGGAGATTTTCTCTCCAAGGGAGGGATTGATCCTATTGGAGATAATTTTGGATATGAGCTTGTAAATCAAGTTACATAAGGAGATGGGCCTGAAATATGATAAGGTTGTAGCCTTCAAGCATTTAGGAATCAGAGCTACGAAAGTAGAATTAATAACTCTAGATACTCTCCCTAATCTTCTAGATTCCTCTACTATATCACAGAGATCAGGTCCCATGAAGTCAAAAAGGAAGAGGAAGAGTTCAATTGTCCAACCATCGGGCCCTGGCTCTTATCTTGAAAAAATGAATCAACGCCTCTTTTATTTCTTCAAGGGAAATCGGGTAACCAATTCTAACTGTCTCCTCAGAACTAAAAAGTCTGGGCACTTTATGAATGATATCAAGCTGAGAGATAATAGGGGTGGAACCTGGATCATAAAAAAGAGAGGAAAAATGAGTGGAAAGAACTACTTTAAGAACCTAATGAGAAGTGGTGATCTTACCATCCTCCAAGTACAACTCCCAAATAGAATTAAAATGTATTCTATGATTTGCATACTTATGAAAAAAAATTGTATTGTCATCCCCACTCTTTATCTAGGTAGCCATACTTTCTTATCTCCAAGCCTCTTCCTTCATCTTTAAAATTTGCAACTTTCTGACTTCTATAGAGGACATTCGCAGGAAAGTTTCAACTGGAAAACTATAGTCAAGGAAATCTTGATAGATTTCTTCGTATTCAACTTCCAAGATCATCAACTCCTCCCTTTGCTCCTTTTTCCTTTTCTTCTCCCATTCCACCACAAAATTTTTGCGATTTAAAATTTTATGAACCACAGACTCCATAGGAGAGAGATTAGGACCAGCTGAACTAAAATTCCAAGCCCGCTTCACCAGCTCTTAGAAAGATTCAAGATCCAATGAAGAATATTTAAACTTGAAGGGGAAGTATTGAAAATGGTTATCAAAGTCAAATTCAAGAATTATAGGCAGGTGATTTGAAATATTATCATGAAAAATCCATGATTTGAATATCCCCATCTTAATTGCAAGATGATCAGCTAGAAGGAGCCTATCTGGTCATTTTCCAATCCCTTCTTCACCACTCCTTCCATTCCTCCAAGTGGGGGCTAATGGAAGTGGGGTTTCACCCTTGAGGTAGTTGTAGATAAACATCTCTAGAAAATAAGAGGTCATAGGGTCAGAGTGAGCTCGAGGACCCCATGATTCTCTATTAGAGAGTAAAATTAATATCCTTGGAAAAAATGAGATAGGGCTCTAAGAGAAAACCACTCGCTTGGACCATATCCCATAATTAGTTTTTATCCCCATATGGACCACAGTAGTTAAAAGGCTTGATCCAAAGCGAAAAAGCTTTAACTGACCCCTCCAAAATGATACTGATAAAAGAGGAAAATGCCTGAAAAGAGGCAACTTATGGGTCCCAAATAGAGAGAAGACCTCTGGACAAACCATAGGAGTCCATGGAATAGGAATTCCAACTCAGACACAAGAATTTGAATGCTTCTCAAGCTTTGTCCCCCAGAACCATTGTCTCTTGAAGAAGAATGATAATTTGTTTGTACTTTTGCACCAGCCTTCTCAAGGATCTAAATTTAGAGGACAACCCCACCCCTCTAATGTTAAGAGATAAAACGATCATTAAGAAAATATCAATGAGGGCATTTGTGCTCTAAGTGCCCTGGAAAGGATCTCTCTCTCGGAAAGAAGGGGGAGAAATAGACCCCCATTGGTAGCATCAAGAGGGGCTCCGTCCCTGGTTGGTGCTTTCTTTTTTTGAATCTTTGTTTTGATGGTTACATTTTGGAAACCAATAGTATCAAAAGAGGAGAGGGGAATAGAAGAAACCTCAGAGAAAGTGGGGATAGGAGATAAGTTGATTTGAAAGTTATTCTTGATTAAGGAACTTCCTATATTCGTGTGTAGTTTAAAGATTTACTCAACTAATAAAGACATATCTTGAAAAAGAATTCATATATTTACATTGTGACATTATGTCATTAATAAAATGTACTTATAAAATATTAATTGTATTTTTATATCAATTACCTACCCGAACACCAATTTTCAGGTGTGTTTTTTATGTTGTCTTGGATACTTGGACACAAAAATGGTTGTGGTTATCTCGCTAAATTCATATGATGGGACTTTTCAGCTTTCTATCTGATTGAATATTAAGAGCGTAAGGGGACGCTCAAGGTTTTATGATACCTTCATTAAATTGATTTTCCCATATTTCAACAACAGGAAGGCATGTGATCTTTTCCAACCTCTAAATTTGGTGTCGCAACAATAATACATAATTATCCCTTTCAATTTCCTAGAGATAAGGGAGTGTAGGGGTTGAATTCGAAAATATTAGATTATTTTTCCTTCCAATTCTCAGGGAGTGATCGACACTGAATATGATAAGGTTTAGAGGAAGAAATAACACGGGGTTCAAATAATTGAATGAAACCTTTGGGTTTTTTAATCGCCTAAACAATAGAAAAGTTATCGTTGCATGGATAACGCATGGGTTCGTTGTTCCAGATATAATGCATGATCTTTTATTTTATTTTTTCAGTGATCTGAAATATTATCATGCAAAATACAAGATCTGAATATCCCCATATTAATTGCGAGTTTATTAGCTAGAAGGAACCTATCCAGTCATTTTCCAATCCCTTCTTCACCACCCCTTCCATTCCTCCAAGTGGGGGCTAATGGAAGTGGGGTTGCATCCTCGAGGTAGATGGAGTGGTAGTTGTAGATAGGGGTTGAATTCGAAAATATTGAATTATTTTTCCTTCCAATTCCTATGGAGTGATCGAGGATGAATTTGATAAGGTTTGGGGGAAGAAATAACACGGGGTTCAAATAATTGAATGAAACATTTGGGTTTTTTAATCGCTTAAACAATAGAAATTCGTCGTTGCATGGATAACACATGGGTTCGTTGTTGCAGATATAATGCATGATCTTTTATTTTATTTTTTCAGTCGAGAAAAAACATCATATTTCAAGAATAAAGGTGATTACAATAGCTTGTTTTTGATTTACTTCTAAAAAAATCCATTTATGTCACATATTTATCATTGTACTTAATTAAAACTTAATACAAAATTATATTTACCTATCATTTCCCTGATATCTCTATTATATGAACCACAGACTCCATAGGAGAGAGATTAGGACCAGCTGAACTAAAATGCCAAGCCCACTTCACCAGCTCTTAGAAAGATTCAAGATCGAATCAAGAATTATTAAACTTGAAGGGGAAGTAGTGAAAATGGTTATCAAAGTCAAATTCAAGAATTATAGGGAGGTGATCCGAAATATTATCATGCAAAATCCAAAATCTGAATATCCCCATATTAATTGCGAGTTGATCAGCTAGAAGGAACCCATCTAGTCGTTTTCCAATCCCTTCTTCACCACTCCTTCCATTCCTCCAAGTGGGGGCTAATGGAAGTGGGGTTGCATCCGGAGGTAGTTGCGATTTAAAATTTTATGAACCCAAAATTTTTGCGATTTAAAATTTTATGAACCACAGACTCAATAGGAGAGAGATTAGGACCAGCTGAACTAAAATGCCAAGCCCGCTTTGCCAGCTCTTAGAAAGATTCAAGATCAAATCAAGAATTATTAAACTTGAAGGGTAAGTAGTGAAAATGGTTATCAGAGTCAAATTCAAGAATTATAGGGAGGTGATCTGAAATATTATCATGCAAAATCCAAGATCTGAATATCCCCATATTAATTGTGAGTTGATTACCTAGAAGGAACCTATCCAGTTGTTTTTCAATCCCTTCTTCACCACTCCTTCCATTCCTCCAAGTGGGGGCTAATGGAAGTGGGGTTGCATCCTCGAGGTAGTTGTAGATCAGCGTCTCTGGAAAATAAGAGGTCATAGGGTCGGAGCAAGCTTGAGGACCCCATGATTCTCTATTAGAGATAGTAAAATTAATATCCTTGGAAAAAACGAGATAGGGCTCTAAGAGAAAACCACTCACTTGGAACATATCCCATAATTATTTTCTATCCCCATATGGACCATAGCAGTTAACAAGATTGATCCAATGCGGAAAACCTTTAACCAACCCCTCCAACATGATACCGATTGAAGAGGAAAATGCCTGAAAAAAGGCAACTTTTGGGTCCTAAATAGAGAGAAGACCTCCGGACAAACCATAGGAGTTTATGGAACAGTAATTCCAACTTGGACACAAGAGTTCGAATGCTTCTCGAGCTTTGTCCCCCAGAACCATTGTCTCTTGAAGAAGAACGATAGTTTGTCTGTACTTTTGCACTAGCCTTCTCAAGGATCTAAATTTAGAGGATAGCCCCACCCCTCTAATGTTAAGAGATAAAATGATCATTAAGAAAATATCAATGAGGGTAGTTGTGCCCTAAGTGCCCTGGAACGATCTCTCTCTTGGAAAGAAGGGGGAGACATAAATCCCCATTGATAGCATCAAGAGGGGCTTCGTCCCTGGTCGGTGCTTTCTTTTATTGAATCTTTGTTTTGATGGTTACATTTTGGAAACCAATAGTATCAAAAGAGGAGAGGGGAATAGAAGAAACATCAGAGAAAGTGGGGATAGGAGATAAGTTGAGTTGAAAGTTATTCTTGATTAAGTAACTTCCTATATAGGTGTGTAGTTTAAATATTTACTCAAATAATAAAAACATATCTTGAAAAAGAATTCATATATTTATATTGTGACATTATCTCATTAATAAAAAGTACTTATATAATATTAATTCTATTTTTATATCAATTACATGCCTGAACTCCAATTTTCAGGTGTGTTTTTTATGTTGCCTTGGATACCTGGGCACAAAAATGGTTGTGGTTATCTCCCTAAATTCATATGATGGGACTTTGCAGCTTTGTATCTGATTGAATATAAAGAGCGTAAAGGGCCGCTCATGGTTTTATGATACTTTTATTAGATTGGCTTTCCCATATTTCAACAACTGGAAGGCATGTGATCTCTTCCAACCTCTAACTTTGGTGTCGCGACAATAATACATAATTATCCCTTTCAATTTCCTAGAGATAAGGGAGCAATAGGGGTTGAATTCGAAAATATTAAATTATTTTTCCTTCCAATTCGCAGGGAGTGATCGAGGATGAATTTGATAAGGTTTGGAGGAAGAAATAACAGGGGGTTCAAATAATTGAATGAAACCCTTGGGTTTTTTAATCGCTTAAACAATAGAAAGTCATCATTGCATGGATAACGCATGGGTTTGTTGTTGCAGATATAATGCATGATATTTTATTTTATTTTTTCAGTTGAGAAAAAACATCATATTTCAATAATAAAGGTGATTATAATAGCTTGTTTCTGATTTACTTCTAAAAAAAACCATTTATGTCACATATTTATCATTGTACTTAATTAAAACTTAATGCAAAATTCTACTTACCTATCATATACCTGATATCTACCTGTGATTCCACTTTGAAAATTTATGAGTATACCCCCTCTGATTGAAGTATCTTTGTCCTAGCCTCAATAAGAACCGCATATACAAAATTTCTATGCTATAGGATCTCTATAGTTCCTTCATTTATTATTGAACCCTGCTTATAAGCATGAAAGTGAATCAATCTTGTTTCTCCTGCAATTCCCCTTTTCCATAACATGTCTGCAACCCCATTTTGTTCATGGTACACGTGCCTATATTTATTCTGACGAAAGGTCTGCTCCAGAATCCAGATACGCCTAATCCATGCAGAAATAATGAAATGATTAAATTGAGAGGATCCGTGTACCCATTCTATGACACTTTTTGAGTCGCCAAAAATCTTTATAGTCTGAATAACCAACCATTTTGCAAATAGAAATGTCCCCCATAGTGCAATAAATTATGCCCGACTATTTGTGTCTCTTCCTCCTTCCCACCAAAACTGATAAAACGTACTAGCTTCCATTATAATATACACCCCGTATCCACATTTCGTATGTAGACACGCCCCATCGAAGAAACCAATTGGGAGTTCACTCCAAATATCGGTATACTTGATGGTACCTCTATGGCCTTTTCTGATAATTGGTCCAATATCCCCGAAGTATGCGACAATCTTAATTATTATTGTCCTAATGTCTAGTTCTTGTTGTCCAGAAAGCTTTTTGTTTCTGCATCTCCACACACCCAGAATATATAAAATGGTAATGTGGAGTGTTGCTTATGTGTTACGAACCAAGAAAATAGAGATCCCTCAATCAATCTGTGTTGCCACTTACCTTTAATGTTTAGTGACATTACTCCCTCTCAGGTAACTATTGCAAATAGACATTTTAAAATTAAATAAAGAGTGTCCTTTATAGTTACCCAACATAAAAAAAGAAATACCTAATGCATGAATTTACAAACTTGAAAAACTAAAACAATATGCTAGGGATGATCACCACTAAGATGGAACATAATCTTTTAATAAATCAAATGGGGTTCTCTAGTATTGTAATATAGAATACTGTCACGCCCCTACACCTGCGGTGATCTTCCAACCGCTTGTAGTGAGGTGCGGCACCACCGAGTGCTTTCCTTTTATCAATACTAACACCCGTGGACTACGCCTACTTCAACATGAACATACTTAACTTATGTTTTTACAACTGAATAAAGCTTCATCCTTTATACTTTAGTGAATACCATTCTCAATTATTAACCATGAATAGTAAACCGATAACATCAACAATAATCAAGTACAAAGGGAGGGGCAACTCCCAGAAAGTCTGCCCAACAATTTTATTATATCAAGAATATCAGAATTTACAACAAGTGTGTCTTGGCCGAACCAAGTCTCACACTTAACCAATTTTTACAAAAGACAGGCCACCTGCCTTTTACAACATTTTATGCACCTTTGCATAAGAAGGAGTGCTCACCCGAGCCACTCGACCTTCCCACCAAATCCTGCATAAAACCGCACACAACTCCCACCTCGGCACGCTTGCCTTCACCCAAACCGCACTTAAGTCAAAACTGCACCTTTAGTAGCACTACGCATGAGGTATGCGTAGTCTACCTTTACCCCTGCTGTTTTACCCCTATGCGTATGAGAGATGAGCGAAGATGCTTGTCACAAATGAGCTCCAAGTTCATTTATTTATACACACTCTAACGTAGGTTTATGAAGGGGTGTGTAGCCCCATGGCCGACCCCACCATTATGCCCATACGCCACATGTCTCCATTCAACAAGTCGGCCTTCACATCCTTTTAACTTTGCATATAAACCTTTCGTTCAACACTTAGTCGAATTTCCGTGTGCGCTCACCCGCCCGTCGTGCAGACCCGCCCGCCTGTCGTGCAGACCCGCCCGCCGTGCAGCCTCGCCTGCCCGCCGTGCAGCCTCGCCCGCCTATCGTGCAGACCCGCCCGCCAGTCGTGCAGACCCGCCCGCGGTCGCCTGCGCCCGCGCCCGCGCCCGCCCGTGCGCTCGCGCCCGCCCGTGCGCCCGTGCACGGTTACTTCGCCCGGCGCCCGAACGCGTCCGTAACCAAGGAGCTTACATCCTCCTCCACCTGAAATCGTTGTCGTCCTCGACAACATATCATCCTGGTAGCTCTCCACCAAGATCATCATTCTTCCACGATGTCGACCTTTCTACACAAGGAAAACATCCTTGCAACATATGTAGAGACTGTTTCTCCACTATGTCCCAGCCTAGTGACCGCTGCCACCAAGCTCACCATACCAAAGTATGTATCTCCATAATCCATGCTAAGGTCCATGGAAACTCCATCCATCTCATCTGCAACATGTTGCCCATATGTGTGTCTCCTCCAAGTGAAGAGAACATCTCCTCAAACCGACTCTCGATGTGCCCCATTCAGGTCCATGAAGTCCTCTCCATCATCTGCAATGTGCCATCCTCAAGTCTCCAACCTTATCAACTCTTGATGTGCCCCATTCAGGTTCATGAAGTCCTCTTCATCATATGCAATGTGCCATCCTCAAGTCTCCAATCTTATCAACTCTTGATGTGCCCCATTCAAGTCCATGAAGTCTTCTTCATCATCTGTAATGTGCCATCCTCAAGTCTCCATGTCACACTAGCAAGTCCTCCTACATAACATTCCTACCCTAGCACTCCTCTTTGGATGTCCCTTGACATCTCTACAAGTGCTTCCACACAATGTCCTTGCATAGGTCTGCCATGCTCCATGTCTTCAAGTTTCCAACCTGATGTCCATGACTAAGTTGCCCATGTAGTCCAACCAAGTAGACACATCACAACATTTGGCCATCCCACCCAAGTCTTCAACTTTCGGTTTAGTGAACTCGGTTACCCAACCATCTCATCATCATGTCATGAGTCCCTTCATCATAGCTCCTCCACCAGAGTGTCCATCAAGACTTGCTCTTGGTCTCGGCCATGACAAGTCCACCCAAAACATCACAAGTGTGTGCCCTCCTCAACCTGTCCATGAGTCATGCCGGGCACTTAGCCAATTCTCCATGTGGCTAAAGCATGACTCATTCTTCCACAACGATTATCACGTTCCACCCTTGTCACGGGTCCTTGCACCTTTCATCATAAGGCCACAAGTAACCCCAACAAGCCCTGCAACAATCGATAATCCTTGCTTCTCCATACAAGGTTCCATCATAGTCATCCATGGTAAGATGTCCTCTTGCCTTGACAAACTGACTTTGCCCTTCACTGCACATGGTACATCTCCCAAATGCCCAAATGAAACACAAGTATCAACACTTACTTCATCATCATGAGGTTCCTCCATGTGAGTGACCTCATCCATACATGTTGACAAACTGCACGACCCTGGTTCAACTTGATCATCCTCAAGTTCATCCTCCATCATAGTCATGTCTTCAACATCTTCATCACAGAAGGGGACAACAATAGCCTTGTTGCCCTTCAAGAATTCTTGTCCAAGTATCACATCGAAGTCATTCATCTCCATCACTATGAAGTCCAACTGACCCTTCCATTCTTTCATCTGCACAGGTACATCGTGTACCAAACCTGCCACCTTAGCTCTAGAGTTCACTGCCTTGACCTCCAGCCCAGTCTCTTTTGCTAACCGTGTTGTCATAAAGTTATGTGTAGCACCCGTGTCTACCAGAGCTTGAATGGCCTTGCCATAAACCATCAAGTCTACGAAACCCAGACTGTTCTCCATAACTTTATCTGCATCGGCTTCACCTGTCATCAATTTCCAAGTGTCCTCACACTTGCTCCACCAGCTCCTGACCGAGCTCTGATACCAACTGTCACGCCCCTACACCTACGGTGATCTTCCAACCGCTTGTAGCGAGGTGCGGCACCACCGAGCGCTTTCTTTTTATCAATACTAACACTCGTGGACTACGCCTACTTCAACATGAACATACTTAACTTATGTTTTTACAACTGAATAAAGCTTCATCCTTTATATTTTAGTGAAGACCATTCTCAATTATTAACCATGAACAGTAAACCGAGAACATCAACAATAATCAAGTACAAAAGGAGGGGCAACTCCCAGAAAGTCTGCCCAACAATTTTATTATATCAAGAATATCAGAATTTACAACAAGTGTGTCTTGGCCGAACCAAGTCTCACACTTAACCAATTTTCAAAAAAGACAGGCCACCTGCCTTTTACAACATTTTATGCACCTTTGCATAAGAAGGAGTGCTCACCCGAGCCACTCGACCTTCCCACCAAATCCTGCATAAAACCGCACACAACTCCCACCTCAGCATGCTTGCCTTCACCTAAACCGCACTTAAGTCAAAACTGCACCTTTAGTAGCACTACGCATGAGGTATGCGTAGTCTACCTTTACCCCTGCTGTTTTACCCCTATGCATATGAGAGATGAGCGAAGATGCTTGTCACAAATGAGCTCCAAGTTCATTTATTTATACACACTCTAACGTAGGTTTATGAAGGGGTGTGAAGCCCCATGGCCGACCCCATACATTCATGAACATACACCACATGTCTCCATTCAACAAGTCGGCCTTCACATCCTTTTAATTTTGCATATAAACCTTCCGTTCAACACTTAGTCGAATTTCCATGTGGGCTCACCCGCCCGTCGTGCAGACCCGCCCACCTGTCGTGCAGACCCGCCCGTCGTGCAACCTCGCCCACCCGCCATGCAGCCTCGCCCGCCTGTCCTGCAGACCCGCCCGCCGATCGTGCAGACCCGCCCGCCGGTCGCCCGCGCCCGCCCGTGCGCCCGTGCATGGTGACTTCACCCGGTGCCCGAACACGTCCGTAACCAAGGACCTTACAAATACAGTTTTCAATTAAGCAAATTATTGGAAGATAATAAATATTAATCAAAATATATCAAAAGATGATAAAAATTCACAAAATATATCGATAAATTTAAGAGAATATTTTTCTAATTTAAAAAATACTTAACCAATTTTTCATCGAGTTCGAATTCAACAAGGTAACTAAAATCTATAGTATCCTCAATCCCCTTACGACATATATCTGTTAAGCCAATCTTCACCCGTGACCACATGACTAGTTCCCGAATATAATAATCACCCGTCACCACATGCAATTCACTGAAGGGTTGCGTTTTTAAATCCCTTCCATCTCTGGTTGGCATCAGTTGAGGCCGCAGTGTGGGCCCAATATAAAGAAATTTTCTAAAGTTAATATGATAATATGAAATAATGAATCGGGAATCGTGACATAATAATGTGCAAGAATAAGTCCAAACGTGATATGATAATATCACAGAAGTTTTGTTTTTTTCAATGGGAGCGGCTGTCAGATGTGAGGTGCCTACGACATTATTTTATACGCATTTCTAAGTGTCAACAATATTGTGCGAACTGCAACTCTAAAGCCATGGAATAAATCTATAAATAGCCCCACAACTCTGCGCTTCTTCCAGACTTCAGATCCCTCTTCGCATCTCTGAGCTCCTTCAGTTGTTCAGATCCTTCTCACCGTCTTTTCCTTCATGAATGAGAAAATGGAAGCATCGGAATCAGTTTCGGTTGATGATGGTTCCCTCCATGCCCTATTATTTCCATTTCCGCTGCAGGGCCACATAAAGCCGGAGTAGTCTACGGAGGCTGTAGAATGGCCCCTTTTCCGGCACCGGCCGGAAAATCGTCCGGCTCCGGCTACCGGAAATCTCTCCCTCTTCCACCACCATCTCTCAGCTCCACCACCACCTTTCTCCGCCACCCTCCCTGACCGCCCTGACATTCCCTGACATCCCTGACCGATTGGGGAGTAATTCCTGCGGCGAGTAATGAGCTGGAATTCGAAGAATTCATGCGCAGAGTAATTCCCTCCATTCGAAATTTCCACCCGCGCCCATTCAAGCTTTGATGCTCTGTGCTTCCGCCTCTGCGAACTCACCCGCGCCCATTCAAGCTCTGATGCTCTCCGTGCACCCCTCTACCACCACCACCAACGTGATGGAAAAATTGATGTCGTACCCGTCCACCTCATTTCTCTCAACCTCAACACGTACAGGATTTTCATCTGTGCCATACTGTCCAGACCCTCTGCTTCAGTTATGGAACGAAAACCTGCAAGGCCGAGAAAAAATCCTAAAGGGAAGCCAACATGAAGGAGATGAAAAAGAAGGTATCCGCATAGTTCGATCTATCAGTAGTTTCATCTGTAATTTCTATTTGTTTCTGACCAGCGATCTGTAGTGCGCTGATCTATGATTTTTTTGTCCTCTGCGTTATTTTTTGGTTTAATCATAGAGAATGCTTCGTTCTCGTTCCGGAACGAAGCCTACTTCAGCCCAAGCTTCGATGCCAATGGATTTTGTAAGTCTTGCCCTTCTTTCCTCTGGGTTTTGTAAGTATGCCAATGGATTCATTAGTTATGAGTGCTGATGAAGTAAAGCAAAGTGCGTATGCAGCTTGAGCTGGCTGAGTCAGGGGCAGGGGAAAACATGAATGAAGTATTCGTTTCTATAGAAAAAACGCGTGTTCCGGCTTTGTCCGGGGCAGGGGAAAACATAAATGAAGTATTCGGTTCTATAGAAAAAGCGCGTGTTCGTCTATCCACACCCGATCTCCAATTTGATCTACGTTTTTCCCACATAGGTTTGTCACCTTTGAATTCTGGTGATAGTAATACATTAAAACTCTATAATTAGATTCTTTACTTCATTCTGTGACAAATTTTTGGATATATGATTGTAATTGCATTGTGTTTTAGTTTCAAGGATATAATGACTATGTAACAAATGAAGCACGTTTCATCTCTTTAACTCATATTGCATCCTCAAGGAAGCTTTGGAATCCATATTATTGAAATGAATTCTCTGAATTATGGTTGGAGTCTGTATTCAGAAAGGGCTTCAATTCTTTTACAGGCAGCGGAATTATTAAGGAAACTTCAAGGTTTCTTTGAAATGCTGTTGGTGGAGAAAGTTTATTGCTCTGCAGGGGGAAAGTTTATTTCTCTGCATAAGCGTAGAAGAAGAGATTATTTTGAGGATCCGTTTATAGGTGCTTTAAATTTGATTTTTTTAAATTTAAAGTCAGATATATTAATGTGCTGTAAAGCAAAATCACCGTGACTGGTCTTGAAAATCCAGCTTGGGAAGGTTTGTTACAGCAATTAATGGTTAGACCGATGGAATGATACCAATAAAAACCTCGGGTTTAACATTTTGTTTATCTTTATTTTGCCTCGACTTATCTGTTATTTTTGTTATTTTATAATCGGTTTGTAGCTATTTACAGAGAGTGTGTAAACATCATTAATTCCTGTGAGACTTGAAGTCATCTTTTGAATGGACAAGTTATGATTGGTTCTATATATTTATGGTCAGAGTTTTCGAGTTGAGTTGTTTTTAATGTGATATTTTAAGAAAAAAAATTGGATTTTTCTAGTTTAATTTCTCTAAAATTTGACAAGAATTTATTGAAATTACAAATTTGATGGGTAACCTCTGTACAATAAAAGTGCTCTAGGGTTTTTCAGGGTGCTGAATTCATATATACAATCAAAAAATTAATTTAAATAACACAAATCAAAATCACTTTAAATTCACCCAAAACTCCAAAAAATCACACTAAAAATAACTCCTTCCAAATAAACTATTAACTTATATTTTTTTTGGAATATCAAAAAATAAACAATTTTTGAATTTTTGAATTCTGCTTATATATTTCTTTTCTAAATTTTATTGAGAAAGTAACACATTTTTTGACAGTAAAAAGGTGAATCCTTCACTTGGAAGTTTTGGTACCATGATTTCCAACGTGTTAAAAAGTGAAGTTCTGGTGTCATGATTTCCAACATGCTCAAAATTTTGCCAATTGATATAATAGAACCAAGGTAATTAAACCCTACCACCAAAACCATTATCCTTTAATTTAATTTATTTAAAATTAAATCTATAACTACCTATCATCGTAATTAATTTATATTTGAATATTCCATTCACATATTATTTACATTTAGATATGCTAATAATATTATTTTTATAATTTATTAATTTATATTAAATTTATTATTATTTTTATAATTCATTAATTTCTCTTATATTTTAATATTTTAATATTATTTCATAATTTATTAATTTTAGTTATATTGTTTATTTTAACTAATGGGTAAAACAAATAGAACTCATCTCTTTTTATATGAAATTATTTAATATGATTGCAGATGTATAATTAAAAAATTTATATTTTATATTAATAAATAAGTAATTAATTTTATTATTGTTAAATATTTTTATTAAATAAATATAAATTTTATTCTTAATAGTAAATCATAAAATTTTGTATTAATCAATAAATATAAAATTATTTATTTTGTATGGTTAAATATTTTTATTAAATAATTAATTAATTAAAACATATAAATGAAATTTAAAATTTTGATATTAATATATAAATATTATTATAAATTTTAAATACATTTTATTTCATATTATAGATAGAAGAAAATTATAGTAGGTAATTGTTTTAAGGGAAACTAATCTTCTCACAAAGTTTATATCATCTATCTTAGATCATGTTTTTAAATTATTTCTTAAGAGATTTACTCAAAAAAAAGAGAGAGAATTGACAAAGCTAGTTGTGTATGTATCTATTGACATAGAAATATAAAAGGAAACTAACAGCATCCAAACTAAGATGACGGAGAGGGAGGTTGAAACTTCTCTACAAATAACACCCAAAGTGAAGATGGAGGGGGTTGAAACTTCTCTTCTAGAAGCACATCCACATAATTCTTGTTTTTCTTGTCTCTAAGTTGATGTTGAAGAGTGTAAATCATATTTAAGGATAATTGGGTTGTATTGAGATCCATATAACGCATCCTCTCCCATTGATCGCCTGCCTTCTCAAAAAACTAAGTTACTAAGATCTCAGTTCCAAAAAAACCCTAAACCTAAGTTACTCTCATAAACCTAAGTTACTCAGATTTCAGTTCCAAAAAAACCCTTGCACATTGCTTCTAATCTGCCTTCAAAAATTTGAATTGTGTGTAGGATGTCTTCTTGGCCTACCTTGTTCTTCACCAAGGCTTGCTTGGTTAGAATCTTGACCATCCTATTGATTTTAGCTATTTTGGAGACCTTGGTTTCCTACATGTGAGAGTAAATCGGGTATGTCATCTTGCCCTTAATCTCCTTGAGAAATTTGGCCTCAATTAGGCTCTCCATTTTTTACTTAAACATATTTGTCTTCTAGCTCCTCCATCACATGTATTACAACTTCAAAGTACATGAAATGGTTATCTTTCTCTACCTCCCATGCTTTGGTTCAAACCTTTGACAAACATGGGTCAAGAAATAAAGCTAAGGTTATGTCACTAGCAGTTGTATAGCTTAGCGAAGAGCGAATGATGATAGCTCCAATTTTATGTTTAAATAAAACTAATAGATTAAAGTTCTTTATCTTAGAGAGAGAGAGAGAGAGAGAGAGAGAGAGAGAGAGAGAGAGAGAGAGAGAGAAAAAGGACAAACGGAATAGTATTCAAACATTTATGAGAAATCAATAGTAGATACTATCATGGAAGATTCACCACACTTTCAGGAAGCTAAGTCTAATGAAGGAAGAAATATTGCCAAAGACAATTGCATCAAGGACAGATCTCAAGTAACACTAGTAAAATTTGATCAAGGAAGAGTTTCCATATCATTAAGGCTCATACATTTAGTGAAGGGAAATCACTAGACAAAGATATAACTACTTTTTACAAATCAATCAACAATTGATGAAAGAATGCTTCTCATAAACATAAAAAGAGGAGGCATATGGAAGAGCTACTTTTGACAAATCAATTAGCAATTGATGAAAGCATGTTTATCATAAACATAAAAAGAGGAGGTGTACCAAAGAGAATTTAAAAAATGAGTTTAGACGAATAAAGCCACCTCTCTTCGATGGTGAGGTGAAATCAAGCAAAGTTGAAGCATGGCTTCTAAGGTTAAAGAAATACTTTCAAGTGTATGACTATTCTAGGAATATGCATGTGGCTATTTTTACTATGAATGGAAAAGCATCAATATGGTGGAAAGATCTTAAAAATATGTATAGTATTAGTGAAATGAAGGTCATTTGCAAGCTATTTAAGAAATACTTTTGATAGAAATACCTAGTTGAGAGGTGTTATGATGGTAAGGTCAAAATATTTCATGAGCTGAAATTGGAATTGCTAAGATATGTTGCATATATTAAAGATGAGAAGTGAAAATTCATTTCTTTCTTGATGAACTGCCTCAATCCTAAACATAAGACTCTTGAAGAGGTAATCTAGAAGGTGAAATGTTGCTAGGAAAAATCCAAGCATAAACCAAAATTCAACAAGCCTGGGAAAGAAAAGAGAAAGGAGAAATTTAATTAGAGGGAGAAAGGTTCGAAGCCTTGGTAGGATAGAAAATATTCAAAGAAACATAAGCAATATTACATAGAATTAAGTAGATTCAATAGAAATTTAATCACAAAGTCAAAAAAAGCGAAGAAAAGCAATGGAAGAAAGGACAAAGGAGAAACAAAAAGAACCACTAAAATGTTGGGGGTGCAGAGAGGATAATTTACGTAGAGATCATCCCCATAGAAAAGAAAATAATAGAATTATCCACAACATACATGAAGCTACAATAATCAATGAGTAGTAAGGAATGCTCCTAGTATCCATGCTATCGTAAAAAACCAACAAACAAACCATTGACCATCAAGTGGAAATTGAAGGTAAGACTAGCACATCCATATAAAATAAATAGTTGGTGAACATCAATATCCATCAATCCATGATAAGAATCATAACACTTACTTCATGATAATCTCACATTGCCAGGATTTAAAAAAACATCAAAATTAACTAAATCATAATTTTATTTTAAATTATTATTATTATTATCAATTATAAAAATAATTAATATACAAGTCAAGCATATATGTATTGAAAAAAACATGTAACAAGATTCTTAACCATGGAGATTCATTGTCACTTTACCATGGAGATCCTTAACGTGTAAATAGGCATTGTACAATGCCACTTACCAATACCATGGTTTATAAATACCACATGCCCAAAAAAACATAATTCATTTCATATGAAACTTGTTCATATGACATTTTTTTAATTATCATTTCATATGAGACTTGTTCATATCACATTTTTTTAATTAGCCAATTTAATTAAAAGGACAGAAATGGCATATCTTCTTTTGAGATAAATCTCAACTTTTCATATGTGACTACTACCAAGAATATTTTAGAATATTCTATGGAGATTAAATCCCAACCATCCACCTAATAATTAATGATAATTAAAATAAAATTTCGAAAGCCCTATTCCAAAATAGACACACCTATCGACATAAATACTGAGCAATCCATTTCTATTTTGATTGATCTAGAATCTAGTCTCAACTATGTTGCACCTAAAGTGGTTTACCTTTGTGCCCTGAAAAATAAGTATCCATTACCCTAGATTGATAACATGTTTCATCAATTAAGATGGGGGCGGTTGAGGTGGGCACAATATTCTCAATATTGACTTGAGAATTGCATGTAATCAAGTCATAATCAAGGATGAATACATTCATAAGATAGCATTCAGGACAAGGTATGGCCATTATGAGTTTGTGGTGGTGCCATTTATACTCACCAATGCACCAACCACATTCATGTGCCTTACAAATAGTTTCCTAAGTAAATATTCGACAAGTTTTATTTAGTCTTTGTTTATAACATCCTCATATACTCCAAGTCCAAAGAGGAACATCTTAGAATAGTTTTACAAGTGTTGAGAAAGCAAATGTCAAATTACTACTTTTGAAGGGCACAAAGGTAAACCACTTTCTAACCAAGCAAGCCTTGGTGAAGAACAAGGTAGGCCAAGAAGACATCCTACACACAATTCAAATTTTTGAAGGCAGATTAGAAGCAATGTGCAAGGGTTTTTTTGGAACTGAAATCTGAGTAACTTAGGTTTATGAGAGTAACTTAGGTTTAGGGTTTTTTTGGAACTGAGATCTTAGTAACTTAGTTTTTTGAGAAGGCAGGCGATCAATGGGAGAGGATGCGTTAGATGGATCTCAATACAACCCAATTATCCTTAAATATGATTTACACTCTTCAACATCAACTTAGAGACAAGAAAAACAAGAATTATGTGGATGTGCTTCTAGAAGAGTAGTTTCAACCCCCTCCATCTTCACTTTGGGTGTTATTTGTAGAGAAGTTTCAACCTCCCTCTCCGTCATCTTAGTTTGGATGCTGTTAGTTTCCTTTTATATTTCTATGTCAATAGATACATACACAACTAGCTTTGTCAATTCTCTCTCTTTTTTTTGGGTAAATCTCTTAAGAAATAATTTTAAAACATGATCTAAGATAGATGATATAAACTTTGTGAGAAGATTAGTTTCCCTTAAAACAATTACCTACTATAATTTTCTTCTATCTATAATATGAAATAAAATGTATTTAAAATTTATAATAATATTTATATATTAATATCAAAATTTTAAATTTCATTTATATGTTTTAATTAATTAATTATTTAATAAAAATATTTAACCATACAAAATAAATAATTTTATATTTATTGATTAATACAAAATTTTATGATTTACTATTAAGAATAAAATTTATATTTATTTAATAAAAATATTTAACAATAATAAAATTAATTACTTATTTATTAATATAAAATATAAATTTTTTAATTATACATCTGCAATCATATTAAATAATTTCATATAAAAAGAGATGAGTTCTATTTGTTTTACCGATTAGTTAAAATAAACAATATAACTAAAATTAATAAATTATGAAATTTTTTAATTATACATCTGCAATCATATTAAATAATTTCATATAAAAAGAGATGAGTTCTATTTGTTTTACCCATTAGTTAAAATAAACAATATAACTAAAATTAATAAATTATGAAATAATATTAAAATATTAAAATATAAGAGAAATTAATGAATTATAAAAATAATAATAAATTTAATATAAATTAATAAATTATAAAAATAATATTATTAGCATATCTGAATGTAAATAATATGTGAATGGAATATTCAAATATAAATTAATTACGATGATAGGTAGTTATAGATTTAATTTTAAATAAATTAAATTAAAGGATAATGGTTTTGGTGGTAGGGTTTAATAACCTTGGTTCTATTATATCAATTGGCAAAATTTTGAGCATGTTGGAAATCATGACACCAGAACTTCACTTTTTAACACGTTGGAAATCATGGTACCAAAACTTCCAAGTGAAGGATTCACCTTTTTACTGTCAAAAAATGTGTTACTTTCTCAATAAAATTTAGAAAAGAAATATATAAGCAGAATTCAAAAATTCAAAAATTGTTTATTTTTTGATATTCCAAAAAAAATATAAGTTAATAGTTTATTTGGAAGGAGTTATTTTTAGTGTGATTTTTTGGAGTTTTGGGTGAATTTAAAGTGATTTTGATTTATGTTATTTAAATTAATTTTTTGATTGTATATATGAATTCAGCACCCTGAAAAAACCTAGAGCACTTTTATTGTACAGAGGTTACCCATCAAATTTGTAATTTCAATAAATTCTTGTCAAATTTTAGAGAAATTAAACTAGAAAAATGCAATTTTTTTTCTTAAAATATCACATTAAAAACAACTAGAAAACTCTGACCATAAATATATAGAACCAATCATAACTTGTCCATTCAAAAGATGACTTCAAGTCTCACAGGAATTAATGATGTTTACACACTCTCTGTAAACAGCTACAAACCGATTATAAAATAACAAAAATAACAGATAAGTCGAGGCAAAATAAAGATAAACAAAATGTTAAACCCGGGGTTTTTATTGGTATCATTCCATCGGTCTAACCATTAATTGCTGTAAAAAACCTTCCCAAGCTGGATTTTCAAGACCAGTCACGGTGATTTTGCTTTACAGCACATTAATATATCTGACTTTAAATTTAAAAAAATCAAATTTAAAGCACCTATAAACGGATCCTCAAAATAATCTCTTCTTCTACGCTTATGCAGAGAAATAAACTTTCCCCCTGCAGAGAAATAAACTTTCTCCACCAACAACATTTCAAAGAAACCTTGAAGTTTCCTTAATAATTCCGCTGCCTGTAAAAGAATTGAAGCCCTTTCTGAATACAGACTCCAACCATAATTCAGAGAATTCATTTCAATAATATGGATTCCAAAGCTTCCTTGAGGATGCAATATGAGTTAAAGAGATGAAACGTGCTTCATTTGTTACATAGTCATTATATCCTTGAAACTAAAACACAATGCAATTACAATCATATATCCAAAAAGTTGTCACAGAATGAAGTAAAGAATCTAATTATAGAGTTTTAATGTATTACTATCACCAGAATTCAAAGGTGTCAAACCTATGTGGGAAAAACGTGGATCAAATTGGAGATCGGGTGTGGATAGACGAACACGCGCTTTTTCTATAGAACCGAATACTTCATTTATGTTTTCCCCTGCCCCGGACAAAGCCGGAACACGCGTTTTTTCTATAGAAACGAATACTTCATTCATGTTTTCCCCTGCCCCTGACTCAGCCGGCTCAAGCTGCATACGCACTTTGCTTTACTTCATCAGCACTCATAACTAATGAATCCATTGGCATACTCACAAAACCCAGAGGAAAGAAGGGCAAGACTTACAAAATCCATTGGCATCGAAGCTTGGGCTGAAGTAGGCTTCGTTCCGGAACGAGAACGAAGCGTTCTCTCTGATTAAACCAAAAAATAACTCAGAGGACAAAAAAATCATAGATCAGCGCACTACAGATCGCTGGTCAGAAACAAATAGAAATTACAGATGAAACTACCGATAGATCGAACTATGCGGATACCTTCTTTTTCATCTCCTTCATGTTGGCTTCCCTTTAGGATTTTTTCTCGGCCTTGCAGGTTTTCGTTCCATAACTGAAGCAGAGGGTCTGGACAGTATGGCACAGATGAAAACCCTGTACGTGTTGAGGTTGACAGAAATGAGGTGGACGGGTACAACATCAATTTTTCCATCACGTTGGTGGTGGTGGTAGAGGGGTGCGCGCAGAGCATCAGAGCTTGAATGGGCGCGGTTGGAAATTTCGAATGGAGGGAATTACTCCGGGCATGAATTCTTCGAATTCCAGCTCATTACTCGCCGCAGGAATTACTCCTCGATCGGTCAGGGATGTCAGGCGATCGGTCAGGGATGTCAGGGAATGTCAGGGCGGGTGAGGGAGGGTGGCAGAGAAAGGTGGTGGTGGAATTGAGAGATGGTGGTGGAAGAGGGAGAGATTTTCAGTAGCCGGAGCCTGACGATTTTCCGACCGGTGCCGGAAAAGAGGCCATTCTACAGCCTCCGTAGACTACTCCCATAAAGCCGTTCATGAACCTGGCCAATGTTCTGTCCAGCCGCGGGTTCTATATCACTTTCGTCACTACCGAATTTGTCCAAAGGCCCCTTTCGGAGTCTGGGGCAATTATGACCTGTGAAGATTCCATGATGCAAAATAAGAATCATATGAATATTAGATTCGAAACTGTGCCGGACGGGCTGTCCCCCCAACACGGGTGTAGTCAAAATCAAAATCTTCCGGAGCTCTTCGATTCCATGGATACTCACGCTCATATTCATTTACGCAAGTTGATGGAGAAATTCCGACGTCTTCCCAACGTTCCTCGAGTCTCCTTCATTGTGTCTGATGGACTTCTATCAAAGACGCAGGTTGTTGCGGACGAATATGGTGTTCCCAGAGTTGCTTTCTGGCCGACCAGTGCGTTCGGTTTCACATCCTTTTTTTCCATTCCTCTGCTCATCGACAAAGGATATCTTCCTCTCAAAGGTAAGCAACAAATATTAACATCTTACTTGATTATATGTTGTCCCTTTTCCTGTTAATTACACCCACACATAAGCGATCAGGTGCATCCTGTTTTATTATGATAGAATAGTTTTCATGTTTGACAGATGAAAGCTGCCGCACCGAGGAATATCTTGATGAAGTGAGAATCACTTGCATCCCGGGAATGCCCCCGCTGCGGCTGAGGGACCTTCCAAACTTCCTCTTAGTCACAGACATTTCGGATCCGGGTGTTCAATATAGTATGATTCAAGGCCAGGGTACATTATCAGCAGCCGCAGTAATAGTTAACACATTCGAAGAACTGGAAGGCCCAGTCTTAGAGGCACTCAGAGTGAACTTCCGTGTATATCCCATCGGTCCTCTACTGCTCTCTCAGTCATTCCATTGTAAAGATAAGGATGGATCCTCGGATGAATTGAGTATGTGGAAGGAAGAAAATAGCTGTCTCACATGGTTGGATTCTCGGAAGCCATGCTCTGTCATGTACGTTTGTTTGGGAAGCATTACAGTTTTGTCTAATCAACAACTCCTGGAATTTGCATGGGGATTGGCTTCCAGCAACCAACACTTTCTGTGGGTTGTCCGACAAGATATGGTTCATGGTGAATCTGCCATATTGCCCAAGGAGTTCATTGAAGAAACAAAGGAGAGAGGTTTGTTGGTTGGGTGGGTGCCTCAGATAAAGGTACTGTCCCACCCTTGGGAGGGTTTCTGACTCACAGCGGGTGGAACTCCACGTTGGAAAGCATAACCGCGGGAGTGCCGATGATCTGCTGGCCCACCTATGCCGAGCAACATACAAATGCGAAATTCGTTTGTGAAGAGTGGAGCGTAGGACTGCCATTAAAACAAACAGTAAAAAGAGAAGAGGTAGCGGCGTTGGTGAGGAATTTGATAGGAGGAGAAGAAGGAGACAAAATGAGGAGAAGAATTGGAAAATTAAAGGATACTGCGAAGCGGACGGTGGAGGAAGGAGGATCTTCTAACAACAACTTAAAAAAAGTTACTCCTTCAAATAATTCCTCAAAAGAATGCATAAAATGGTACTCCAGATGGTTGAGGCAGACGTTTAAAGAACAACGTAAGTCGAGAGCTCCTATTTAATCTTTAATGTTACATATAGTTCTACAATTTCTATAAATTATAAATTCAGGTTGTTGAGTTCATGTGCAGCTACAATATCTAATGTTTCAGCTCCTCTTCACGTAGATTTTTACCTCATGGTTGACGTAGACGACCTAAAATAAGGATACTGGGGTTCCATGTATGAATTTAAGTCGCCCTCAAAATAAATACTTGTGCACTATTAAAAGACACTAAAAGGTGAGAGGATAAAAAGTACGCAAACCATGGAACATAGATAAGTTTCCAAAAAAACATGGTACGTGAAGCTATGCCCACTTCATTTCCTTTGGTCAACTGAATGCTGCATTAAATTATAATCACACACATAATTTTCTCTTTTCTTGTATTTCATAACTATGGTAAATCTGTAATATACATAGCATATTTGGCAACCACTTATGTAACGCTGAGATGGGTATTCATCTCTCAAAATGATAATAAAATTTATTAAATATTCTTTCTAATAATTTTTTAGTTTTATTTTCTATTATATATATGTTTGGATATATACATGTTTGGAATATAGAAATGATTTAATTTTAAAAATTAAATCATTATATTAAAATTTATTATATAATTTATAAAAAATACATTTGAGGAATATTTTTTCAAAATTTATTATTATTATTTTTATAAAAACTTAAAAACTATAAAATTAATTATATATTTTTATTAAATTTTATAAAACTAATCATAAATCCAACCATATTCTTATATATAAGTAACAATTTTACCTTTTCAACTCAGAGATATAACTTTATTTGACTCTAGAATGATCTTGAAGGGTACATTTATTTTAAGCCATAACTATTTGAAATATGAAGACAAACACTTCCTATTATTTAATGGTGTTACTAGTTTGCCAACAATTCCTAGGAAACTTAAGCAATGTGATGCTTGCATTCTAGGAAAGCATAGCAAACAGTCTTTTCTTGATTCACATTCCAGAGCACATAGAAAACTTGAACTCATTCATTCAGATTTATGTGGTCTAATGCCTGCTCCTTCTGCAAATGGAAATTAAATATATGATGACATTTATTGATGACTACACTAGGATGTGTTGGGTTTATTATTGAAGAAAAAATCTAATGCTTTTCAAACATTCAAGAACTTTCATACATGGATTGAAAATGATGCACAATCTCATATTGGCTCTATTTGCACTGAAAGTTCTTGAATGTTTTTCAAGAATCATTCAAAGCTGACAATATTGTTGAGCGACAACTTGATCGGTTGGATAGATTCACAAATGCAAAATCTTTCAAGAATTTGATAATTAGATTCCACATCTTGAAGGGGCGAACTCCTATACTAGATCAACCTGTGGAATCTTCTTCTGAAGCGCTCTCTCCTTCGCATGAAACTCCAACAACAGATGACACTTTGAGTGATGTGATTGACATAATTGAGAGACTCAATCTCTATTCAGTCCCAACTCAATCAAATGAGCAGTCTAGACCATCTTAGAAAGGTCCCCCAAAATGGCTGACAAATACACTTTAAAGTGTTCATTCTGATGAGGTTGGAAACACATGAACTAGAAATTCAACTCGGCAAAATGGAGGTGATGTAGATGACTCCGATTCACCTGTTGATATGGATGTTTCTTATGGTTGTGAATTGAATTTGTCTATAGATTTTGAACCAACTTTCTTCAAAGAAGCTGCTTTTTATGATGAATGGAAAGAAGAGATGCAAAAGGAGTATGATGCCTTGATAAATAATGGCACTTGGAAGCTGGTTGATCCTCCATTGGAAACCAAACCAATTGGCTGTAAGTGGGTCTACAAGAACAAGTAGAAAGTTGATGGCTCACTTGACAAGCACAAAGCCAAGCTTGTGCCAAAAGGTTTTGCACAGAAGGAAGCGGTCGATTATGAGGATACTTTTCCCCCACAACAAAATGGGCTACCATCCGGACACTCTTTGCGCAAGCAGATCAGAACGGTTGGAAAGTCCATCAAATGGATGTAAAAACTGCTTTCTTAAATGGAGATCTAAAAGAGAATCTTTTATGTCCCAGCTTGAAGGATTTTTTGTGAAAGGACATGAACATAAAATATGAAAACTTTTGAAATCCTTGTATGGCCTCAAACAAGCACCGTGAGCCTAGTATGAAAAACTAACTAAGCATCTTCTGAAATTCAATTTCAAACATTATGATCTTGATGATGCAACTTTGTTTGTCAAGAAATTTGGCAAAATAGTTGTATATCTTCTGGTATATGTCGATGATATTTTGATGACAGGGAACAATGAGAGCTACATTGCATCCATAAAGAAGGAATTGAGGAAGGGTTTTGAAATGACTGATTTGGGCTATGTTCACTACTATCTTGGTATTGAAGTAACTCAACATCCGAAGTCCATATTCCTTTCTCAAAAGAGGTACATTGGAGATATGTTGAACATGTTTGGCATGGCTGGATGCAATCCTTTGACTACTCCAATGGAACAAAACTTAAAACTCACATCCATTGAAGGAAAAGAATTTGAGGATGCAACAAAGTATAGACAACTTGTAGGAAGTCTCAACTACCTAACTACTACCAAAGCAGACATTTCATTTGCTATTGGAATCCTCTCCAGGTTTATGCAAAACCCTTGTGATGGACATTGGTCTGTTGCAAAAAGAGTTCTAAAGTACTTGAAGGGAACTCAAGACTTTGGACTCAAGTATACACAGGTGGGTGACTTCAGCTTAATTGGATACTCTGATTCAGACTTCGATGGAGACAAATAAACTGGGGTATCTACTTCTAGTTATGCTATGAGTCTTGGATCAGGAGCTATCTCCTGGAGACCATACAAACAATCAGTTCCAACATATTCCAAAATAGAGGCAGAATATGTGGCAGCAACTGTGGCAACAAAAGAAATTTTGTGGCTTAGGAGAATTCTGCAAGATTTGTAGGTAAAACAAATACATTTGACTCCACTCATGATTAACAATACCTCGGCAATAAATTTTTCCAAGAACCCAAATTTCCATGATTGAACGAAGCACATCAATACAAAATATCATCTGATTCAACATCATGTTGAGGCCAAAAAAATCCATCTTCGCCATTGTTCCACTAATGAGCAGATTGCAGACATCTTCACCAAAGCGCTTAGAAGAGAAAAGCTTGAAAGATTCAGAACGATGCTTGGACTCACCAACATCCCTTCAGATTAAAGGGGGGGGAATGCTGACACCTAATCATAGGGATTGGGTGAACAACTGTAAATAGAGTAAATAAATAATAAAAGAAAATGGAGAGTCATCGGGAGATGAAACTCAACAGTCACTCCCTCATGTATATAACTATGAATAACCTAAATGAATAAAAATAATCTCATTTGAGGAGTTGCCTCCTAGCCTGACACTTGGAATGAAGAAACTCTTTGAGTTGCATGACTACATAGAGAACATGAAGGCCAAGATAGTTATTTCTATCCTCAAAGGGAAATCGAACATTCGGTGGGAAGATGTGAAGTGGTCCATAGACATAAGGACAGAGTAGTTGAGTTGGCATGAATTCAAGAGACTTTTCAGGAAGAAAAAACTAGATTGAGAAGTCCAAATCAACTTTCTTCTTAACCAACATTGAGACCTTGTGATTGAGTTTCCTCAACTACATCTACACATTATGTATAAATTTTGTGTTAAGCCTTGGAGCGTTCCACAATCACATTAAAAATTGTTGTTTTAACCATTATTATCTTTATCCATGAGTACATGCCTATAATTTAAATCATTCTAGTCTCTCCAATGCTAATATTCCATCTTTTAGGAATTGAAGTGCCTACCTCTTCTTCTTCTTGAACATCTGAAATCTCTAATCCACCCTTGCCTTCCATTCCGCTTTATGGATTTCCCTTTGAATCTTAATTGGAGTATTTTCCATGTAGGTTGAAGCACGTTGGTGCAGATCATTTTCCACCTATTGAGCTCTTAGAGAGGGAGAGCTAGAGGCTTAGAGAGGGTGCTTTAACTCTTGGCATGGAGGAACAATGAAAAATAGAAAAGATAGAGATACAAATAAGAAACAAAGCCTCTTGTTTATAGTCTATGATATACACATAAAAGGCGTTGTCTATCTATTCTAAGTTTTGGAGTTTTTGGTAAGAATTCAGTGAAACATTTTTTTGTCATATCATTTTTGTTGTTTAAAATCTAATTTTGAATGCATTAATAGATACAACACCCCAAAAGACCCTTATGACACTTGAATTGTGAAAAGTTCATACATCAAACTTGTAATTCCAACAAATTCTTATCAAATTCCCAACAAAATTGATAAAATATGATGAAAAAACCTCCAACTATAATTACATTGTCTCAAAAAAAACCCAAAATACCTAGAGATACCAAATTTAATAAAAATGAAAAAAATAATCAAAACACCAAAACTTTTAAAATGAAAAACAGATGGAAAAAAATACAAACATTAATATTTGAGACTTAATCCATTGCAAAAGCTAAATAGCAGACTTCATTTTCATTTATCAAATTTTCTGAATATTTTAAATTTTACAATAAAATAAAAATGATTAATAAAGATATATAAATTTCTTGGAATTTAATTTAATTGTAAATTGTAAATTCTATATTAATAATTATTTTGATAGGTTTTAATTTAGTTATTAATAATTATTAAGTGAATGTTAAAAATATAATTTCTATTAAATATTTTAGAATATTCATAATAATATACAAAAATTAAAAATTGAAATTTATTTTTATTTTTTAATTAAATTTATTAATTAAAAATTATTAACAAATTTTAAATTTCTATAATATATTTTGGCAAATAAAAAATTTAATTTTCTAATAAAATATTTAAAAATTATAATATTCATAAAATTATTTCTTTATAAAATACCTTAACAAAACACACATTCAGTATTAATAAAAAAAACCAACCCCATGGAAGCCCTCCCTAATACATTAATTTATTTTAAATAAAAATAAACTTCGAATAAGTATATATAATAGTGATATGCGTCAGAAACACGATTTTCCTGACCCGCCTGTATATGTGGACTTATAGTTCGTTGTGTGAAGTTTGAGAATATACTAAAACAATCTTTAGTCTGATGTTTTTTTAAATGTTTTTATATGTATATATAAAAAAAAAAAAAAAAAAAAATTATATTTATATTTTTTAATTTTTTAATAATTTGGTAGAAAAGAGAACCAGTCTTAAACCCTATAGATTTATTCGTACACTCCCTCACCATAAACTTCTTCACACCCTATACTACCCTCCCTCACCATAAACTACAACTTATTTAATTAAAGTACATGATATTTGTAAGTTAGTTATTCCTCGATACCCAATATGCATAAATTATTATAGTTTCACAAATACATTATTTACTAAAATAGGTTATTGATTAATTAGTTAATGATTTATGCCTTTTTGAAATTATATTATGTAAACTCGTGGTAATATATTCATTTAATAAATTTTTTTTGTTGGTTTGTATTAATAAATTAAAAAAATATAAATAATTAGGTGTTATTTAATGTTAAATGAAAAGAAAGATAAATTAAATGTGGTTGATATATTTTATAAAGGTCAGTATATTTAAATATATTATCTAAATGTATATGACATATAAAGTTTTAAATTCAAATTTTAGTTAATGATTTGAGTTAACTCAATATTTTAAGCAAAGTCTTTTGGTAGAAATCACATAAGAGAATTTTGGCAGACCCGTTTCGAACCAACAAGTGTCGAACCAACAAGTGTGGTTCATCGTCAGTACCAGATGAAGAGGCAAACCATGGAAAGGCTTAAATAGAGAGCAATGTAGAGACATAATTTCAAGTAACGGCTATATTTGAACAATAATATTTAAATTATACTATTAATTTATTAATATACTAAAAATAAATATTATTAAGTAATGACTATATTAAATGGCTAGTTTTTGAAAAAATATTTAAATAATGATATTATTTCATTAATTTATTAAAAATATTAATAGGTAATGGCTATTAAATAGGTAACAAATGGCTAGTTTTTGAAAAATAATATTTAAATTTTGATATTAGTTTATTAATTTATTAAAAAAATATTAATAAATAATTGCTATATTAAACAACTAGTTTTTGAGAAATAATATTTAAATTAATTTTAAAAAATAATAATAAAAGTCAAACTTTAAAGGAGGGGTTCAACAATTATAAGAGACAAGACCCTAATCAAAACAAGATCATTTGATAAATAAAATAACTAATGGAAATAAAATCAAATAATGGAAAAAAATCAAATAAAACTAAAATATAGACAAGTCAAAAGAAACATATAAATAAATAAAAATATAAAAACACACACACACACACACACACACATATATATATCCAAAGAAAATAATCAATAAATAAAACAGGTCAACAATAAAATATATAGCAAAAATACTAAAAGAAGCTAAGAACGAATAGCATGATAAAATATATAAAATTAAAAATAATTAATGGGAAAGTAAATAAAATGAAACAAAAATATACACAAGTCAAAATAAATAATAATATATATATATATATATATATATATAGAGAGAGAGAGAGAGAGAGAGAGAGAGAGAGATAATCCATAAATAAAAGAGGGTCAACAATAAAATATGGGGCTCGGGCCCATTAGATAAATAACAAAAATACTAAAAAGAGTTAAGAACGAATAGGATGATAAAATACATAAGAAAACAAAAAGGATCAAGAAAATAAACTCTAATGAAGAATAAATCAATAACAAATACTATAAAAATGACACCACTACCTACATAGATAAACAAACTAACAACATAAAATTTAACCTAAATATTGACTCAATATGTCAATTCTATTTAACCTAAATTCTTTATAAACATAAAATAATAAAATAGAATATTTTTAAAACTCATGTAATTATAACCTAAAGTTACCAAAAAAAAAAAAAAACCTAATTCCTTTAGGTTTTATTACTTAAATAAAAAGTAATAAACTTGAATTAACAAATCCAAAATATGAACTAATAAAACCTATCATTATAATCATCATTAATTATATTTAAAATAACAATATATAAATAAAGTTATGTCTTCCCATAAATATATAATATATAAATATGGTTATTCCTTTATATGGACATCAACATTTTGATTATTCCTTTATATGGATTCCATTGAATGATTATTCCTTTATATGGACATCAATATTTTGATTGGATCATAGCTAGACTTTGGTGATCAAGAATAAGACAGGTCATCCTTAAGGGGGAGTCATAGATTTTTAACTGCTACTTGTCTTAAGTGTGCTACTTTCTCTTGAGCCCCAAACTTGCATCTTCCCTATACACCTTTCTAGCCTTTTTTTCCATTTACCTGGACCTCCTAAGCTGTCAAATCATTGCATATTAGTTTAAAAAGAGCATATAAAGTGATTTCCTAACTATGTCTTGTGTCTGCTATTTGAATTAGATTTTTTCTCATTCAGCTGCGGAATCTTGTCACTTTCCGCAGTCAGTTGAACTTTCTGCAGCCTTTTTGTTAAAGTCTATGTTACAGGTGTCTTCAAGAAAATCCGGCCAGATGGGCAAGTTGCAAATGACGAGGACATGGACCGAGTCCTATTGGCTAAGTCAAATTCACCAAAGAAGGCCATGGTCAAAGGTAGCCAAGCGGTGGTCAACCTAAGAGTCCTATGGTGATAAAACTTTCTTTTTCACCACGTGAAGACTTGCGTGGCCGTTCCTAGATTTCTGGGGACATATCAACACCTGTGGACTGCTCCATGAACCGAATCCAATAGCCACCCTCCATATATTTAATCTTCACGGCTGCCATAATGCTAGATTCCTGGACGTGGTTGTTCACGTGTCTTTTATCAACGCAGATTTTAGGAAAGTAGTTATGTCATCCTCTGTTATAAATAAAGCGTTCTCATACGCATAGGAGCTAGCTTTTGTAATGAAATTTTGACTGTTAACGAGCCCACTATGCCGTGACTTTATTTCTGTGTTATGACTGCATTTTAATACATGAGAAGACTCTATTTATAATCTCAATTCGTGGTTGATTGCTGATTGCTCGAGGTTGTGCAGAGGGCCCCTGTACACACCGAGGTTTTGTTAATTGCTGTATAGTTTCATGCTTCATTTCTTTACGTTCCTTATGCCGTAATTATTCACTTGTATATATTACACTTCTTATGGTATTAACGTTGATTTCTATCCATAGTTTTTATGCTTTACAATGTTGTTAACTGATCAATGTCTTTGTTTCAGATTACAGTAGGCAGCCTGGGCATTTGCACCTAGTTTTATAATGACTAATGACATGGAATTATTCTTGTCCTTCTGCTGATTTATTTTTCTTAGTTCTTAATTCCAACACTGTTTTATTTATTTCAGTTTTGCTCATTTACTTTTCTGCAAGATAGATATTAAATTACTCATGTCATTTTCAGTTACCTCTGAAAGCCATAACGAGACTAATGGTGAGGGATTGAAGTATGAATGTGTAGTTTGATATTAGTTTATTTTTCTGCAAGTTATTTATTGAATTGCTCATGTCATTTTCAGTTACCTTCGAAAGCTAGAGCGACACGAATGGTGAGGGATTGAAGTATGAGTGTGTAGTTTAATATTAGTTTATTTTTTGCAAATTAGATATCAAATTGCTCAAGTTGTTTATGATTACCTCCGAAAGCCAGAGCGAGACGAATGGTGAGGGGTCATAATATGAGTTGATGTAATTTGATCTTAGCTTTACTTTGCTTGCAATTTTTGGATTTCTTTGAGTTCAGTTTCTTTCATATTTAGACAGTAGCAAGGATACTAGGTTTCATGGTCAATAGCTCACTGTTTGTTTAATTAGAATAGTGGCACATTTTCATTCTCTTTTCGGAATTGATTTCATCATTGCATGTTTTAAAACCTTTTTGCAAGTTTGAAGTTTTGGAAATCATTTTAAAGGACACCATTTCCCTGAACATTTGAATGGCCATCTCACATTAGGGAATCAACAAAGATAAACCCAAAAACAGACTAAAAATAAAAAACGACAAAAAGTAAGAAATCAGTTATCTTGCATATATAGTGTGCCTCACTTTAGCAGTTTACGACTCCCAGATTGATAATTAATATAGCAATTTAGGACACTCTAAATTGACCAAACATTTTGGCGCCGTTTCCGGGGAAGTGAAACTAGGTAGCCAATTTCTTAAAAAAAAACAGGAAAATTTCAGGGAAGGTAAAAATTGATAACTTCTCAAAATATGCTCTCCTCCTGCACGTAGTGTGATTTGGAGGATCAGAAAAGAGAGTTATTGGTTCAATAATTTCTTTAGTATGCTCTCTTCTTGCACCTAGAGTGATCTGGAAGATCAGAAAGAGAATTATTAGCCAGACTTGAAGAAAAATAAAAAATGACATGCATAGAGTAAGAGATTCTAGGGGAAGGTTTATAGTTAGGGCCAAGAGTTCGATTTTTACAACTCCATCTACTTCAAGGCATAGAAAAGATACACCTCCATCATCTCCAACTCACACTCCTAGCCTTAGGATTCCTGGAATTCAAGGGGCAGCAGTTGAAATAGGAGACTCTCCCACACTATCCATCGAATCTGACTTAGGAAAAGAACCTTTCTTTACTTCTACAGGAGAACAAATTGTAATCAAGGAAGTAGAATCACCTGAAGAAGAAGAGGGAGAAATTCCTCCTTGTTCACCATTAGTAGAAGAACCAGACGACTTTGAAATCTCTGAGGAAACTATCATGACAGAGGAAGTAGTAAACAGGTTTGGAGGAGGAGGTAGAGGTAGAGGTAGAGGAGGAGGAAACAATGGAGGAGGAACAGGTAACAATGGGGGAAATATGGATGGAGATAACTAATTTGGATTTCCTATAGTTGATGAGGAATCTTGTACAAAAATGAAAAAAATCTCACCATTTGTCCTCCCAAACTTTTATGGGTTGCGAAGTGAAGATCCTGAATCATTTCTATTTGAGTTTGAAGTTGTGTGCCGAACTTATGATTATATGGAAGACTCTCAAAAACTCAAATTGTTTCCTTCAACATTGAAGGGAGCTGCTTTGAAATGGTTCATGGGATTAGTCACTCAATCTATTAGGACTTGGAATGATATCAAACAAACATTTTTGGATAGATACCTGGACTATTGCATGCCCACCAATCATAAGGATGAGTTATTCAAAATGGTGCAAAAAGAAGATGAAAACTTGGAGGATTTACTTGAAAGATTTCAATACAACCTGAAAAGAGAAAAAATGAGTAACTTAGATGAGGAGACCTTGAAAGCCCTTCTATTAAAATCCATTATAGATGAATGGATAGATATTTTAAACATGATGGGAAAGGGAGATATTTCTCAACTTCCACTTCATGATATAGCATAACTATGTGTCCATCTCTCAAGGAGAAAATCTAAAACTGGAAAAGGCCTAGAGATTCTTCTCTCATTAGAGCAAATAAATCTGCAACTAGATCAGTAAATAGGGCTAAGATTGGCAACATGCTTGATGAGTTAAAAACTGATATTTTAGGGAGCCTTAGTGAACAACTAGACACCCTTAAAATACAAAACAAACAGAAAGTAGAAGTTGAAGCTTTGGCCATCTTTTGTCCACAATGTAGGAAGAAACATGCTCTAAGGGAATGCCCCTTGGATACAAAAGTTGTAGAAACATGTATTATTTGTTCAGAAAGCCATGAGACCAAGGATTGTCCTTCAATTCCTGGGCTCAAAGCTGTCTTTCAAGAAGATCCAAATTCAATTGAGTCTCTCTGCTTTGTTTCAAGGAGATCTTGGTAGGGGCAACAAAATCAAGGGTTTAAAAACCCCATGAACTTTCAACCCCCACCAAATTGGAATCCTTGGCAACAACCTTGGTCCCAACCTCAAAATCCATTTCAATCATGGGTACAAGGTATGCAAAATCCTTATGGGAGATTTGTTCAATTTTATCAATATCCTCCATCTTTTCAAAATCAACAAGCTCCACAACTTCCAAATCAAAATCCACAACTTTCATTGCCATTTCCACAACAACAACAACAACCTTCTCAACAATATCCAAATTTTCAACTCTTGCTTCCATTCCAATAGAAGACAAATCAACTACCTTCCCAGCCATTGCCAAATCCCAATAATAAAAGTCCTCAAAATTCTTACATGGTAGAAGGACAACAATTTCCTACCTATATTATTGTTCCTCTCAATGATGTACAATTCAGATCTGGTAGAGTTTTAGAAAAGCCTTCTATAGATGCTCAAAAGCAAAGTATTTTTGAGAAAGATTCTCTTGACGCTAATAAAGGCTCTGAAGCATCTCTTCAAAACCCAAGCACTCAAAAAGAAAAAGAAAAAGAGTCAACCCCCACAAATCCTATAGTTGAGCAACCTGCATCTTCATCCACACCTCATTTTCCACAAATATTAAAAATTGACAAAGGAGTGGAAAAACAAATCTTGTTGCCTGACTATGATTTCCTATATGAATTAAAGAATGTATGTATCAAGATTCCCTTGCTACAAACCATTAGAGAGATTCCTATTCTAGCAAAAACAATAAAGGAGTTGAGTCTCAAACGACCAGGAAGGAAACCAAGAGATACAAGAAGAATCCACCTGGTAGGAAAAATTGCAGTTATCATGATGGGAAAAATTACCATGCAGAAGTATGTAGATCCCGGTAGTCCAATTGTCAAGACACATATCAATGGGGTAGAAATTCCAAATACTTTGATTGACTTAGGGGCTGCTATCAACATTATGAGTAGACAGACTATGGAACAGCTAACACGTCCTAATCTTCTTTTTACACCTACTCTACTGCAACTTGCAGATCAATCAATTATCAAACCAGATGGTGTATTAGAAGATATTTCAGTCTCCTTATATTCTTGGTAATATCTAGTAGATTTCATGATTTTGACTCCCAAGAGTAATCTAGGAGGGCACCCACTCATCTTAGGAAGACCTTGGCTAGCCACAATTGATGCTTTCATCAGTTGTAGATTTGGGGATATGTACACTTCTAATGGTAATTCGACAAAGAAATTCAATTTGTATCCTCCAGAAAAAGCAATTACAGAAGTAGGAGATAATGAATGGGTCGATGATGAGGACATTATACAACTTGTCTTTACCATTTCTGAAATCAGTGAAGATAGTCAAATTCTGAACACATTAGAAAATTTTGAAACATCTTCAGAATATGACCACACACAATTTCAGTTAGATTTTGACATTGAGTATCTATCATCTAGACAAATGTCTCTTTACTCTATGGAAGAGTTTGGTAGTTCCGCCATTGAGATTTTTCCAGGTAAAACATTGAATATCAACAAAAACATGGAAAAATCACAACAGGGAGAGCTAACCAAAATCTTGCAAAAACATTCTACTACATTTGCATGGGAGTATACTGATATGAAAGGTATTGACCCTAAGACTTGCATTCATCACATTTACATCGAGGAAAACTGTAGACCAATCAGACAACCTCAGAGAAGGATGAATCCAAACCTTAGGGAGATAGTGAAAGAAGAGCTCCAAAAACTACTCAATGTAAACTTCATTTATCCAATTTCAGATAGCCAATGGGTTTCTCCTTTGGTTATAGTACCTAAAAAGAATGGTAAATGGAGAGCATGCATTGATTACAGGGAATTGAATAAAGCAACTTTGAGGGATCACTTTCCTTTGCCCTTTATTGATCAGGTATTAGATACACTAGTAGGCAAAAAGTACTTTTCATTTTTGGATGGTTTTAGTAGCTATAATCAAATTCAGGTAGCACCTGAAGATCAAGATAAGACCACATTTACTTGTCTATGGGGAACTTTTGCTTACCGAGTGCTTTCTTTTGGATTATGTAATGCACCCACAACATTCCAAAGAGCAGTACTAGGAATCTTTTCTGATCTAATCCATGATTGTGTAGAGGTTTATATGGATGATTTTATAGTTTACGGCAATTCATTTGAGGAGGCATTAGAGAATTTGGAAAAAGTCCTTATAAGATGTAAAGAAACAAACCTTTCATTGAGTCATGAAAAATGCTTTATGATGTTTACTGAAGGTATTGTTTTGGGACATCACATTTCAGGGGATGGGATTAAAGTTGATAGATCAAAAGTTGAAGTCATCTCCAAGTTGCCTATTCCAAATTACCAAAAAGATGTTAGAAGTTTTCTGGGATTTACTGGGTACTATAGAAGATTTATAGAGAACTTCACCAAAATAGCATCTCCACTCTTCAAGTTGCTTACAAAAGACTATGAATTCAAATGGGATCTTGATTGTCAATCAGCATTTGAAACTTTGAAAACAAGAATATCTGAAGCACCCATCCTGAGAGGGCCAAATTGGAAACTTCCTTTCTATATTTCTACAGATGCTTCAGATACAGCTCTAGGAGATGTGTTGGGTCAAAAGGATTTAGCTCCTTATGCCATTTACTATACCAGTAAAAATTTGACTCCCACTGAGTTGAACTATACTGTGACTGAAAAAGAATTCTTAGTTGTTGTTCATGCAATCAATAAGTTTAGACATTATATAATAGGCTATGAAACTTTTGTCCATATTGATCATTCTGCGATTAGATATCTAATGAAGAAACCTGTTACTAATGGCAGAGTTACAAGATGGCTCTTACTTTTACAGGAATTCAATATTGTTGTGTTGGATAGACCAGGGAAACAAAATACAGTAGCTGATTTCTTGTCTAGGA
This sequence comes from Pinus tabuliformis, assembly GCA_031772625.1. NCBI lineage: Eukaryota > Viridiplantae > Streptophyta > Pinopsida > Pinales > Pinaceae > Pinus > Pinus tabuliformis. Next base: position 1,610,811,659 of record CM062817.1, on the reverse strand, counting down.
TCCAAAATACTAAAGAAGATTCTCCTGTAGAGGATAAGTTTCCAGATGAATATTTATTTGCAGTAACTACTAAGACTCCTTGGTATGCAGATATTGCTAACTATTTGGTTACAGGGAAACTACCTCCACATCTATTTCCTAGTGAAAGAAGAAAGATTATTCAGGAGAATTCAAAATATTCATGGATTTCTAACGAATTGTTTAAAATAGGGCTAGATTTTGTGATCAGAAGATGTGTTAGGGAAGATGAAATGCCTCACATCCTCAAGGCATGTCATGACGAACCATGCAGCGGACACTTTGCTGACAAAAGGGCGGCCTATAAAATCCTTTCTTTAGGATATCATTGGCCTTCCCTCTTCAAAGATACAAAATAATATGTCAAAAGGTGTGACAGCTGCCAAAGAGTACGGAAACCGACTCTTTCAAATGAAATTCCATTACAACCACAGGTACTCATCGAACTCTTTGAAAAATGGGCTTTAGATTTCATTGGACCTATTAATCCACCATCTAAACAAAAGAAGTATATATTGGTATGTACTGATTATGTCACTAAATGGGTAGAAGCCAAAGCATTACTTTCTGCTACTGAAAATTCAGTTGTTAGTTTTCTTTATGAGGATATTTTTACTTGCTTTAGTGTTCCAAGAGAAATTATGACAGATCAGGGAAGTCAATTCACATCCAACATGGTGGAAAAGCTGATGGAAGAATACAAAATCAAGCACAGAAAATCTACTCCTTACCATCCGCAAGAAAATGGCCAAGTGGAGTCTACAAACAAAGTTATTGAAGGGATCATCACCAAAACTATTCATCTACACAGAAGAGATTGGGCAGAAAGGCTTCCTGAAGTCTTATGGGCCTACAGAGCTACATGGAGGAATACAATAGGACATTCTCCCGATGAGCTTGTTTATGGGAAAGAAGTCCTGCTCCCCATTGAGTTTGAAGTCAAAACTTTCAGGATGGCAGTTCAGTTGGGGATGGATCTATCAGAAGCCCAAAAGCACAGAATGGAGCAGTTGAATGAGCTGGATGAGATCAGACAAGAAGCAATCCTAAGAACTGATATAGTTCAGTATCAAAGAGCTAAGTGGCATGACAAATACATCAAAGAGAAAAAGTTTGAAGAGGGAGATTGGGAATCACTATTTGATTCCAAGTTTAAAGACTTCAAAGGTAAATTTCACACTCATTGGCTCGGGCCATATGAGATTGACAAAGTCTTTAGCAATGGAGCGGTAAGAATCAAGACCATTGATGAATTTCAAACTCCTCTTATTGTGAATGGCCACAGATTAAAGATTTATCATAAGCCACTCTCAAAAGAGGAATTTGTCAAAATGTTTCAGGAAAATTCTGCAATAAGGTTGGTGAAGAAGAATCCTTCTTCTCCACCAGCCTAACCTTTGTTCTTTTTTGTAAAAAAATAATAATAATAATAATAAATAATAATTTGTATAAGCCTAAGAACCAATCACTGATTGACAGTCTTATACAGAAAATATAGAGTGAAAATCAAGAACACCTGACACCCTATATTTTCCAAAAAAAAAAAATCTCTCTTTCACTTCATTCTCATTCCACTCCATTTCATTTTCATTCCATTCCATTCCATTTCATCCTACTCCATTCATTTCATTTCATCAATAAAAGTCTCTTTCGTGACCATTTTCATTCAATTAGTTATTATCTATCCATCTTCATTCAGCCAAGTGGTTGTCGTGTCAGTTTCCGCAGCTCCGCAGCTAGAAGCAGTTTCCGCAGCCACCACTCTGTTTTTCAAATTGAAAGTCAAGATGTTAGTTCAATAATCATGAAAGAAAATGCAGGTATGACCGAGGACATATTATAAAGACATGGAGCATTCAAAGGCATCAATAAGGAGCAGTTGATTAAGGGTTAATGGACAACAAATGGCAAAGATTCCAAGGTATGAGTAAAAATTTCTTTCAAATAGCAATCAAAAGCACAATTTTGCATAGTTATTAAACCATAAGCTCCACTATATGTAATGATTGCCATGATAGCTCCATAAACATTCCACGACATTCCTCCACGAACCATGCATTTATTTTCCAAACGGTCTCATGATTAATTCTCAGGTTTAACTCATATTTAACTGCACTTTCACACTCCACCTGTAATCATGGGACGTGACCGATTTAATTACGGCTCCTCTCCACCGCATAATTTCCGTAGCCATTTCATAAACGTGTTAACATCTCCTCCGCAGCCGTTTAGTTTAAAATTATGCCGGGTTCACTTCACTCCCCTGCCATTTTATTGAAGCCACAGCTACATTACCACCTCGTTCACATATGTCTCCACTCCACTTCGTGAACTTACCTCGGCTTCCTATCCTCTGTTTTCTGCTTATAGTCCCTGAACACTCCCGCTACCTGTTCTCCAGTTTCCATTTTCAGCCACTGTATTCTTCTCTATAAACCCCGTAACCTAGCCATATTACCTCTGCTAAACCCCTCACACACAGACGAATTTCAAACAAAAGAAAAGATGGGTCGGTTATTGAGAGTAGAACTGGAAGGGCCTAAGTTTGTTGAAGGATACCCTCAAGTGAAAGACTTACTGAAGGAGGAAAAATGGCTACGTTTCATTCAAAAATTTAAGGGCCACAATAAGGAAATTGCAAAAGCTTTTGCAAGGTCTTTTAGCAGCTAGCTGGTGGAAGTTGGGGACCTTAAGTTTACAATCACCGAGGCATCCATAGTAGCTGCTACAGACCTACCCCAGGAAGGTGAATGTTGGTTCAAGAACAAGAGCTTGGACGAGAAGGCTTGGAGAGTCATGCTACATAACCCAGGTATTGACGTAACTGTATTCACAAGAGGAATCCTTGTTCATGCTTTAAAATTGGAGTGGTCCAGCTTACTGTTAATCATTCAAAAGTTCATTACTTGTGAAGGCCGTTTTGGGGAAATGTACATGTATCATACTTGGTTATTGATGAAATTTTTAGAGAACCAAACCCTCAATTTGCCCTACTTTTTATTGCTGAACTTGAAAAAGATGTGCACAACAGTCCAAAAGAACATAGAAGACATAGAACCTCATTTGTATCATCATGGGCTTGTGAGAATTCTAATTGATGACCAATTGAAGAAAAATAGGGATATCTGGGAATGGTTTTTGGTGAGAAACTACTTTCAAGAGCCATCCGAGGCGCCTGAAAGTAGTACACCAAGAAGGTGTAGGAGAAAGGAGAAAAGTGCAATAATTCAAGACCCTCCTATTAGCAAAACCAAAGAAGTTGATCAAAAAGAGAGGGAGGAAAGAACCAAGGATAGAAAACAGAGAAAATTGAAAGGCAAAATAAACATAGAGGATGTCTACCAATCACCAGAACCTTCTTTAGAAGAAGACCATCAAGTATTGTCTGAAAGGCTAGTGCATATTCGAAAACAAGCGGCTACAACAAAGAAGAAAGAGAAAGGAAAATAGAGTATGGAAGAAGAGAGTACTAGTCCACAACCTTTAAGAAGAAGCAACAGGTTTAGAGGAAAGTGGAGGAAAGCAAAAATAAAATGACTCCACTTTATTGACTTGGGTGGGGAAACATCGGAGAAACCTCCAGCTGACCGTAGCCCACCTCATATTCAGCCAAATATTGAAACCAGTCCTCCAGATGTTGACATGAGTCCTTCTCATCCAGAGTTAGAAATCAGTCATCCTCAACAGGACTTTGGGGTCAGCCCAAGGAAAACACCTGAAATAGACCCAAATCAGTAAGAGGTGTATGATTATCTAGAATCCTTAAAGAAGATAGCTGCAGGCCCAAGCACGTCATCCACTCTGCCTCACATAGCACAAGAAGCACAAGTCCAATCATTGAAACAAGAAGTGTTTGAATTGGAGGTCTTAAATAGACACATTAAACAAGAAAATGAAGCATTAAAGGAGCAAAGAAGATTGGACAAGATCATTCATGACAACACTATGTTACATCTAGGACTGTGGCAGAAAAAGAATAGGAAAATAAAGAAAAAGTGCAGGAAGTTGAGTAGAGAATTGATCAGTCTCAAATTCAGATGTTTGATGAGGAAGCCCAGGATGGTAGTAGTACCAAGGAAGAGGAGAAGAGGACTGGATGTACTGGCAGAAGTTTCAGAGCACATGGACTAAAGGGAGGATGATCAAAAATTTGGTTGCATGAGGACATGCAACACCTTCACAGTGGGGGTATGTTGAGCCCCAAATTTGCATGTTCCCTATACACCTTTCTAGCCTTTTTTTTCCATTTAGCTGGACCTCCTAAGCTGTCAAATCATTGCATATTAGTTTAAAAAGAGCATATAAAGTGGTTTCCTAACTATGTCTTGTGTCTGCTGTTTGAATTAGATTTTTGCTCATTCAGCTGCAGAATCTTGTCACTTTCCATAGCCAGTTCAACTTTTTGCAACCTTTTTGTTAAATTCTATGTTACAGGTGTCTTTAGGCAAATCTGGCCACATGGGCAAGTTGCAAATGATGAGGACATGGACCGAGTCCTATTGGCTCAGTCAAATACACCAAAGAAGGTCGTGGTCAAAGGTAGTCAAGCGGTGGTCAACCTAAGAGTCCTACGGTGATAAAACTCTGTTTTTCACCACGTGAAGACTTGCATGGCCATTCCTAGATTTCTGGGGACATATCAAAACATGTGGACTGCTCCATGAACCAAATCCAACAGCCACCCTCCATAGATTTAATCTTCATGGCTCCCATAATGCTAGACTCCTGGACGTGGTTGTTCACGTGTCTTATATCAGCACAAATTTTAGGAAATTAGTTATGTCATCCTCTGTTATAAATAAAGCGTTCTCATACGCATAGTAGCTAGCTTTTTTTATTTAATTTTGACTGTTAACAAGCCCACTGTGCCGTGACTTTATTTCTATGTTATGACTGCATTTTAATACATGAGAAGACTCTGTTTATAAGCTCAATTCATGGTTGATTGCTGATTGCCTGAGGTTGTGTAGAGGGCCCCTGTACACACCGAGGTTTTGTTAATTACTGTATAGTTTCATGCTTTATTTCTTTACATTCCTTATGCCATAATTATTCACTTCTATATATTGCACTTCTTATGGTATTAACATTGATTGTTGTCCATAGTTTTTATGCTTTACAATGCTGTTAACTGATCAGTGTCTTTGTTTCAGATTACAGTAGGAAGCCCGGGCATTTTCACCTAGTTTTATAATGACTAATGACATGGAATTATTCATGTCCTTCTGCTGATTTATTTTTCTTAGTTCTTAGTTCCAGCAGTGTTTTATTTAATTTCAGTTTTTCTCATTTACTTTTCTGTAAGATAGATATTAAATTACTCATGTCATTTTCAGTTACCTCTGAAAGCGATAGCGAGACTAATGGTGAGGGATTGAAGTATGAATGTGTAGTTTGATATTAGTTTATTTTTCTGCAAGTTAGTTATTGAATTGCTCATGTCATTTTCAGTTACCTCTGAAAGCCAGAGTGAGACGAACAGTGAGGGATTGAAGTATGAGTGTGTAGTTTAATATTAGTTTTATTTTCTGCAAATTAGATATCAGATTGCTCAAGTTGTTTATGATTACCTCCAAAAGCCAGAGCAAGACGAATGGTGAGGGGTCAGAATATGAGTTGATGTAATTTGATCTTAGCTTTACTTTGCTTGCAATTTTTGGATTTCTTTGAGTTCAGTTTCTTTCATATTTAGACAACATCAAGGATACTGGGTTTCATGGTCAATAGCTCACTGTTTATTTAATTAGAATAGTGGCACATTTTCATTCTCTTTTAGGAATTAATTTCATCATTGCATGTTTTAAAACCTTTTTGCAAGTTTGAAGTTTTGGAAATCATTTTAAAGGACATCATTGCCTCGAACATTTGAATTTCCATCTCACATTAGGGAATCAACAAAGATAAACCCAAAAATAGACTAAAAATCAAAAACGACAAAAAGTAAGAAATCGCTTATCTTGCATATATAGTGTGCCTCACTTCAGCAGTTTGCGACTCCCGGATTGACAATTAATATAGCAATTTAGGACACTCTAAATTGACCAAACACTTTCTTAGTAAATGAGTATGATTCTTTCTAATTTAAGGAGTTTATTCACAATGCTAAAGAAGTTGATGGATGTTTCTTTTCAATGAAAAATGTAACATTTGTGTTATTCAAGGATAAAAAAAAAGGTACAGACTATCTTACAAGATGTAAGTATCAACAACAAATGAAAAATTAATATATTCTTCAACTTCCTAGAATAGGCGATATTCAACTATGTTCTTAGTGAAATAAATGCAATACACTCTTTGAATAAAGACATAGAAGGTTTGAATGGAGGTCTTGTCATTTGTATCATCCAAGAATCATTCATTTGTGTAATGTAAAGAAGGTTGCCCCCTTGAAGAGATTGATTTTGAAGTCATTGATCTATCTTTTTTTTTTTTGTGAGCTGGTTGCATAACATTTGGTATCAGAGCTTTGGATTCTAGGGTTTCGCTGCTTCAAATAGGTCATTGTAGCATTTTTGCTATAACTTTCTTTCTATGACTATAACCATACAAACAAATGTCCATCAAGCAAGATAAGAAGGATAATTAATTATCACCAAAGTATTATGGTCCATACAAGGTGTTGCAAAAGATTGGTACTATGGCATACAAATTGGAATGTCCAGCATGTTCCCTAGTGCACCCAATTATCCATGTTTCATGCTTAAAGAAGATTATAGGTGATAAGCTCCCATTTCAAGCAATATTGCCAGAACTTATGAGGAAGGAAAAATCATATTGGAACCTAAAGAAGTCACTGAAACAAGAACTTGACATCTATGAAATCGATCAATTTCAGAGTAACTCATCAAGTGGAAGAACTTACCCGCTGAAGATTCGACATGGGAGGACAATAATTTTATATAGAAGCATCGAGAACTACTCAAGCGTTGAGAAAAACACTTTTTTGAAGGAGAGGGGCATGTTAGGTCCCTATAATACTAGTGTATTCCCTTATTATTATTGTCACTGTAGCCCCTTATTGTTATTATTGTGCCATGTTGTCCCCATATTGTTATTATTGTGCCCCATAAAAGCCCACTATTGTTATTGTTGTGCCCTTACATTATTATTGTTATGTCGGCTCTTATTACATTGTGACCACTTAGACTTCTATATATAGAAAGGAGGCCTTGTCATTTGTATCATCCAATAACTGTTCATTTGTGTAATGTAAATGAGGTTTCCCCCTCGAAGACGCTGATTTTGAAGTCGTTGATCTATCTTTTCTTCTATCTTGTGAGTTGGTTGCATAACAAATTTCATGAGAAGCCACTTCTATTCATCTAAAAGGCATCCATTTGGCTTCAGAAAGAAGCCAAGGTATTTGAATCCAGAGTCTATGGAGTCCATCCGGTAAGGAAGAAAAGACTCGACAGAGGAAAGAAGGTCCTCACTGATTGAGTTGTGATAGAATGCAGATTTTTTATCACTAATTTCCATACCTAAGGCCTCCAAAAGAAACCCAAGACCATGGAAAAATCTTGTCATTCCAAAAAAGAACCAACTTCCAACAATAGGGCATCATCCACAAACAATAATTGCGAGATAAAATAATTAGAAGCGATCTTAATTCCTTTGATTTTACCTTTTCAATTTTCTTCTAGTAGTAATAGACTCAAACCTTCCATCGCTAGCAAAAAAAGAAAGGGAGATATGGGACATCCTTGTCTTTGTCCTCTTGAGTTAGAAAAGTTATTTGAAGGACAACCATTGATCATAACTGATTTTTTTTTGAAGAAACACAACCCATAAACCAGGTGATAATCTCCAATCCCAAACCAATTTCAAGAAGGATTAATCGAAGAAAAGTGCAATTTACTTTGTCAACAGCCTTACTTAGATCCAACTTAAGAAAAAAAGCTTGAATATTTTTTGACTTAATTGAATGGAGGACTTCCTGAGTGATACCAATAGCATCATTGATCTTCCTATTGGCAAGGAAAGAAAATTGGTTATAGGAAATCTTCTCCACAAGGGAGGGATTGATCCTATTGGAGATCATTTTGGATATGAGCTTGTAAATCAAGTTACACAAGGAGATGGGCTTGAAATATGATAAGGTTGTAGCCTTGGAGCATTTAGGAATCAGAGCTATGAAATTAGAATTAATAGCTCTAGATACTCTCCCCAATCTTCTAGATTCCTCTATTATATCACAAAGATTAGGTCCCATGAAGTCAAGAAAGAAGAGGAAGAGTTCAGTTGTCCAACCATTGGGTTGTGGGCTCTTATCTTTGGAAAAGTGAATCAGCACCTCTTTTTTTCCTCAAGGAAAATCTGGCCACCAATTTTGACTCTCTCTTCAGAACTAAAAAACCTAGGAATTTATGAATGATATTGAGCCGAGAGATAATAGGGGTGGAACCTGGATCACAAAAAAGAGAGGGAAAATGAGGGGAAAGAACTACTTTAAGATCCTAATGAGAAGTGGCAATCTTACCATCCTGCAATTACAACTTCCAAATATAATTAAAATGTATTCTATGATTTGCATACTTATGAAAAAATTGTATTGTCATCCCCACTCTTGATCTAGGTAGACATACTTTTTTTTATCTCCAAGCCTCTTCTTGCATCTTTAAAATCTACAACTTTCTGACTTCTATAGAGGAAATTCACAGGACAGTTTCAACCGGAAAACAACAGTCAGGGAAATCCTGATAACTTTTTTCGTATTTAGCTTCCAAGATCATCAAATCCTCCCTTTGCTCCTTTCTCATTTTCTTCTCCCATTCCACCACAAATGTTTTGCAATTTGAAATTTTATGAAGCACAGACTCCATAGGAGAGAGATTAGGAGCAGCTGAACTAAAATGGCAAGCCTGCTTCACCAGCTCTTAGAGAGATTGAAGATCTAATCAAGAATGATTGAACTTGAAGGGGAAGTAGTGAAAATGGTTATCAAAGTAAAATTCAAGAAATACAGGGAGGTGATCTGAAATATTATCATGCACACTCCAAGATTTGAATCTCCCCATGTTAATTTCCAGTTGATCAACTAGAAGGAACCTGTCCAGTCATTTTCCAATCCCTTCTTCACCACTCCTTCCATTCCTCCAAGTGGGGGCTAATGGAAGTGGGGTTGCATCCTGGAGGTATTTGTAGATCAACATCTCTGGAAAATAAGAGGTCATAGGGTTAGAGCGAGCTTGAAGACACCATGATTCTCTATTAGAGATAGTAAAATTAATATCCTTGGAGAAAAAATGAGATAGAGCTCTAAGAGAAAACCACTCGCTTGGACCATATCCCATAATTAATTTCTATCCCCATATGGACCATAATAGTTAACAAGCTTGATCTAGTGTGGAAAACCTTTAACCGACCCCTCTAAAATGATACCGATAGAAGAGGAAAATGCATGAAAAGAGGCAACTTATGGGTCCCAAATAGAGAGAAGACCTCCGGACAAACTAGAGGAGCCCATGGCATAGGAATTCCAACTCAGACACAAGAATTTGAACGCTTCTCAAGATTTGTCCTCCAGAACCATTATCTCTTGAAGAAGAATAATAGTTTGGCTGTATTTTGGCACCAGCCTTCTAAGGGATATAAATTTAGAGGACCCCCCGCCCCCCCCCACCCCTTTAATATTAAGAGATAAAATGATCATTAACAAAAGATCAATGAGGTCAGTTGTTCTCTAATGGCCCTGGAAACGATCTCTCTATCAGAAAGATGGGGGAGATCGAGTCCCCCATTGATAGCTTCAAGAGGGGATCCTTCCCTGACCCATTCTTTCTTGTTTTGAATCTTTGTTTTAATGGTTACATTTTGGAAACCAATCGTATCAAAAGAGGAGAGGGGAATAGAAGAAACCGCAAAGAATGTGGGGATAGGAGATATGTTGAGTTGAAAGTTATTCTTGATTAAGTAACTGCCTATATTGGTGTGTAGTTTAAAGATTTAATCAACTAATAAAAAATACCTTGAAAAATAATTCACATATTTATATTTCGACATTATCTCATTAAGAAAAAGTACTTATAAAATATTAATTCTGTTTTTATATCAATTACCCGCCCAGACTCCAATTTTCACGTGTGTTTTTTATGTTGTCTTGGATACTTGGGCACAAAAATGGTTGTGGTTATCTCGCTAAATTCATATGATGGGAATTTTCAGCTTTGTATCTGATTGAATATAAAGAGCGTAAAGGGTCGCTAAGGGTTTTCTGATACCTTTATTAGATTGGTTTTCCCATATTTCAACAACTGGAAGGCATGTGTTCTCTTCCAACCACTAACTTTGATATCCTGATAATAATACATAATTATCCCTTTCAATTTCCTAGAAATAAGGGAGCGATAGGGGTTGAATTCGAAAACATTAAATTATTTTTCCTTCAAATTCTCACGGAGTGATAAGGGCTGAATTTGATAAGGTTTGGAGGAAGAAATAACATGGGGTTTAGATAATTGATTGAGACCTTTGGGTTCTTTAATTGCTTAAACAATAGAAAAGTCATCTTTGCATGGATAACACACGTGTTCGTTGTTGTGGATATAATGCATGATCTTTTATTTTATTTTTTCAGTCAGAAAGAAACATCATATTTCATTAGTAAAGGCGATCACAATAGCTTGTTTCTGATTTACTTCCAAAAAAAACCATTTATGTCACATATTTATCATTGTACTTAATTAAAACTTAATGCAAAATTCTATTTACCTATCATATCCCCGATATCTACATGCGATTCTACTTTGAAAATCTATTAGTATACCCCCTCTGATTGAAGTATCTTTGTCCTAGCCTCAATAAGAACCACGTATACAAAATTTCTATGCTACAGGATCTCTATAGTTCCTTCATTTATTACTGAACCTTGTTGATAAGCATGAAAGTGAATCAAACCTATTTCTCCTGCAACTCCCCTTTTTGATAACATATCCTCAACCCCAATTTGTTCACAGTAGACATGCCTATATGTAATCCGACGAAAGGTTTGCTCTAGAATCCATATACGCCTCATCCATGCATAATTATTGAAATGATTAAATTGAGAGGATCCGTGTACTCGTTCTATGACACTTTTTGAGTCTCCAAAAATCTTTATAGTCTCAATACCCAACCATTTTGCAAACAAAAATGTACCCTATAGTGCAGTAAATTCTACCCGATTGTTTGTGCCTCTTCCTCCTTCCCACGAAAAGTGATAAAGCGTACCAGGTTCCATTACAATATACGCCCCGTATCCACATTTCGTATGTACACAGGCCCCATCAATGAAACTAGCTGGGAGTTCACTCCAAATATCGGTATACTTGATGATACCTCTATGGCCTTTTCTAATAATTGGCCCAATATCCCCGAAGTATGCAACAGTCTTAATTATTGTTGTGTGATGTCTCGTTCTTGTTGTTCAAAAATATTTTTGTTTCTGCATCTCCACACCCCAGAATATATAAAATAGTAAAGTGGAGTGTTGTTTATGTGTTATGCACCAAGAAGATAGACATCCCTCAATCAATCCCTGTTACCACTTACCTTTCATGTTGAATAATGAGATTACTCCATCCCAAATAACTATTACAAATGGACCTTTTAAAAATATATGAAGAGTGTCCTCTATAGCTGCCTAACATAAAAAAAACAAATACCTAATGCATGAATTTACAAACTTGAAAAACTGGAATAATGTTGAGGGAGGGTGACCACTAAGATAGAACATAATATTTTAATAAATCAAATGAGGTTATGTAGTATTGTAATATAGAATATAGTTTTCAATTTAGCAAATTATTGGAAGATAATAAATATTAACCAAATATATCAAAAGATAATAAAAAATCACAAAATATATCGAGTGCCAATTCAACTAGGTAACTATGATCTATAGCATCCTCAATCCCCTTACGACATATATCTGTCAAGCCAATTTTCACTCGTGACCACATGACCACGTGACCACATGACCAGTTCCCGAATATAATAATCACCCGTCACCACAGGCAATTTATTGAAGGGTTGCGTTTTTAAATCCCTTCCATCTCCGGTTGGCATGAGTTGGCGCTGCAGTGTGCGACCAATATCCAACCATTCATCGTCGAAGATAGAGAACCATAATATCATACTAAAATATGAAGAAAATTCTAAGTTTAACATGATAATATGAAATAATAAATCGGGAAACGTGACATAATAATATGCAAGAATAAGTCCAAACATTATTCCTCAGATGTGGGGTGCCTACAACATTATTTTATACGCATTTCTAAGTGTCAACAATATTGTGGGAAGTAGTTTTGTGTATTTACAGCTCTGCAACTCTAATGTCATGGAATAACTCTATAAATAGCCCCACAACTCTGCGCTTCTTCCAGACTTCAGATCCCTCTTCGCATCCCTGAGTTCCTTCAGTAGTTCAGATCCTTCTCACCGTCTTTCCCTTCATGAACGAGAAAATGGAAGCATCGGAATTAGTTTCGGTTGATAATGATTCCCTCCATGCCCTACTATTTCCATTTCCGCTGCAGGGCCACATAAAACCTTTCATGAACCTGGCCAATGTTCTGTCCAGCCGCGGGTTCTATATCACTTTCGTCACTCCCGAATTTGTCCAAAGGCGCCTTTCTGAGTCTGGGCCAATTATGACCTGTGAAGATTCCATGATGCAAAATAAGAATCATATGAATATCAGATTCGAAACTATGCCGGACGGGCTGTCCCCCCAACACGGGTTTAAGTTTGAATTTTAAAGTATTTAAATCTTAATGCATTGAATATTTTTAAGAACTAAATCTATTTATACATTCAAATACACATTTTAAATAACCTGGAATTATAGTTTCCTCAAAATTGTATCTCTTAATTCTAATAAGATTACTAAAATACCAAAATGTCTATTAAATAAATTATTTGATAATCTTTCTTATAATTTAATAACTATAATAAATGTGAAAAAATAGTATAAACCTAATAAATGTAATTTATTTATTTACTTATTTTTATTTTTATTTTTCAGCGAGAAAAAACCTTTTGTTTTATATTATGATTAATAACAGTTATACTTATGATCGACGTATCATCCTCATAAACCTTGTGTTATCCACAACATGACTACATGGGGTAGAAAATATTCAACATACATACAACTGAACTGTAATCTACAATTTGCAACATCTATTGAACTATATTCTCTCTGGCATATTGCAAATATATCACTAACTTTCAAAGAGATTCTATAAGCTCTAAGATGTGTCTTAGGTCAATTACATGTTCTGTAAATCACTACCATATAATAGTCATTCCTCATATGTTTTCTATACAGTAACTGAAACAAAATTTGTACAAAATTTTAAATAAAATGAAACAGGGATTTTTATGAACTTATCTACATTGAAGTTCTGCCTTTTTTTAAGGTCTTCAGTGGTCTATCCCAACAACTTTAAACTTTCTACTTCTTTCTCATCTGTTCCCATTTCCATCATGATATACATATCTTCTTCTGTGGCTAGTAGTCCTTTCTTCGATAAATCATCCACAATTTTGTTATGTGTCCTGTTGATGTGCTCAATGGATGGATTCTGAAAGGTATTCCATATGCTTTTTATATGTCTCAACCAACCTTGTAGGGAGACTTGTTGGATATTGTTCTTTCCATTAACATGATTTATTAAACATTTGGAATCCCCAAAAATTTGTACTTGAGGGATATCCAAAAACTTAATTAACCATAATAAACCCCATAGAGCAACAACTTCTGCCTTCATGCTTGTTCCTTCTCGCCCATACTAGTGTATCTAGAACTCTCGTTCTTCTATCGGCTTTAAGCAGAAACTATTCCCACATCTTCCTCCTTGAGCTGCCCCATCAAAAAGCCCTACTAGGTAATTAGTGATCTGCAAATTCCCCTTCTCTATCTTTTTTTTTCCCTTGATATCTACATTCTGATCCAATACAACCCACTACTCTATGAGTTCATAGATTATGTTTTCCCCCCATCTATTCGAACCAAAAATTAGCTGGTTTCAACCTTTCCAAGTTTCCCAAAAAACAACCAAAGTGAGCAACCTCCTGCTTTTACTCTGATTTCTCCACCATTTTAAGCACTCCTCTATTGTGTTAAACTGAATGAATGGAATCTGTAGCTTACTGGTGAAGTGTTTCCAGATATTAACAGATTTATGACAGTGTAAGAATAAGTGTTCATTATCCTCAGAATTTTTCCTGCACAGATAGCATATCCCAAGACCATGGTGGTTCTTCTTTTGTAATTTTGTTCATGTGAGATTATTGTTATGCCACGTTAGCCAAAGGAAGATTACAATTTTTATTGGAATATTAATTTTCCAAAAACTGTAAAAGCAACAAGATTCTATATTCTGAATTTCCTTCAGGCATATTTTAAGATAACAGTCTGTCACCTCTATTTCTCTTGTAATCTTCTTTTCTCTAGCCCATGCAATGCAGTCCCCTTTGCTATCATAACATATCCCTGCCTCCTTTAAAGTTTTAACAAACTGTAGCCAATCCAATTTATATTGATAAAAAAGATTCAGTTGGGAGGAGTCAGGCCAAATTGGAATGCTACCATTCTAGTCACTGATCAACTGACTGAGAACATAAATGCCTCTTATGTTTAGATGCTATATCAATTCCACTGTCCCAGGTGGACTCTCACCTCCTCCTATAATGCAATCTTTTCCGAGCATAATTCTATTGCTTGATCCAAAGAACCATGGGATATTTTGAAAGAGTATATTCTTGACCCTTCTAAAGCTATTCCAAATCTATGAGCCGACTTTTTCCCCTATTGTTCCTTGTCTTATCCAAAAGGAAAACTCCTTATTCTTCATGTATTTAGATTGAATCAGCTTCCCCCATATGCCTTTACTGTTGATGCCTCTCCATAAAGATTTTAAAATAAGAACCCATCCAAAAAACTTCAAGTTTAGAACACCCCAACCTCCCAAAATTTTGGGTCTAGTGATCTTTTCCGTGTTCACTAAATGATATTTGTAGTTCCTACTTGTGCCAAACCATATATAGCTTGCCATTACTCTATTAAGAAGGTTAATGATCATTTGAGGAATGCGAAACAAGTGTGCCCAGTAAATCCCCATCTGAGTAAGAACTGACTGTGTGAGGATGATACGTCCTCACACTGATAAACATGTGTTTCCATCCCTTAATCTACAAATAGAATCTTTCCACCAACCACATCCAACGTGCATTTTTATAGCTTCCTGGTTTCAGTCGATACCCCAAATATTTCATGCCTTTGTCTAGGATTTCTGCATTTACTCCACAACAGTTCTTGATATATGTGATATTGTCTTAGTTACATGAGCCATATAGAATAATATATTTTAGTTCATTTTGAACAAGTCCCGTCGTTATCCCAAACTTCTTTATGATTTGGGAAACACAAAACATTTGATCCTGTTTATTGTACCCATCAACAGAATATCATCAATAAAAAAACTATGAGAAACTGTGACACCACTGTTGATTTTCAGTGCTTCAAATTCTCCAATGGACACAACTTTTTTTATTTTTAAACTTAGTCCATCCATCGCCAGGATAAAAAGAAGAGGGGATAATGTACATCATTGTCTGAGTCCTCTACCTGCAGTAAAAAAATTGGATGGGAATCCATTAATTATTACTGCATAGCAAACTGTAGACACACACCCCATGATCCATTCAGTCATATTTGAGTTTATGCCAACTTTAAATAATACCATTCTTAGGTATCCCCAATCTAAGCAATCATAAGCTTTCTTTAAGTCAACCTTCATCACTGCTACATTCATCTTTTTTGACTTAATACTGTGCATACATTCCTGTGCAACTGCCACTGCATCATGGATTATTCTGTTATTTAAAAAACCATATTGCTCAGGAAAGATGAATTTAGATAAAGAACCTTTCATTCTTTTGGCTATGATCTTAGAGATAAACTTATATGTTAGATTACACAGTGATATTGGACGATAATCCACAAAAGTTTCTATCTCTGATTTCTTTGGGATAAGGGAGATATATGTGGAATTTAGATGAGGATGTATGAAGCCTTTCGTTCTAGATTCCTCCACCATTTGTATCAGGTCCTCCTGAAAATATGTCTATGAAATGAGCAAAAAATTCTACTGTCCATCCATGTAGACCCGGGCTTTTATCTCCTTTCATTGATTTAATTGCTTGAACCAGTTCTTCCTTCTTGACCTCCTTAAACAACTCCGCATTATCCTATTCATTCAACATTTTAGGATATTCTTCAATTGCCCACAGCTGAGCATCCATATCCTCCACTTCCACTCTATTATATGCATTCTTAAAATATGATACCGCTAGAGATGTAATATCCAATTGCTTGTTATAATTGTTCCCTTCACCATCCTTTATCTGCCAAATAGAATTTTGTTTTCTTCTGTGATTTGCAAATCGATGGAAGAACTTGGTATTTTTATCTCCTTCCTTGATCCATATTGCTCTGCTTTTCAACCTCCAGGTCATCTCCCTAATTTGAAGGATTTTCTTTTTCCCTAGTTCTAAAGCATGAATTTTTTCCCTTACTATGGGAGGGAGAACATGGGTAGTCATTTGGTTATGCATGGTTTTTAATTCCTCCTCAATATTGGCCAACTCCCTTCATAGTTCCTCCTTCTTCTGCGTTTCCCATTTTTTAATCTCTACTTTAAGGAATCGAGGCCTATTTATAAATCTTTCTGAGCTAGAAAAACCCTCCTTTGTATTTCTTCTTTCCTTCCAGAATAATCAGACAAGGGAATCAAAATTTGAATCTTCTAAGCAGATCTAATTGAATTTGAAAGGAAAGCCATACCTTGTATCAGAATTACGCCAAAGAAGAGTGATTGGGCAATGATCTGATATGAAGTTTTCGACAATAGAAGATCTAACATCCCCCATCTTCTCTATCATGTTTTCTTGAATAAGATTTATATCAAGTCTCTTAGCTATATATTTATTATCACTTCTTCCATTATCCCAAGTGGGAGAATTTTCGGGAGGGAATACATCTATTAAGTTGTGTGATAGGATAATTTCTCTTAACTTTTGCACCATTCTGTCTACCAACCTAGATTGTCCCCATAGTTCTTCTATGCCTAAGGTACAATTAAGATCCCTTGCCAAAATCAGAGAGGGAGCATTTAGAATCCCTGATACCTCCATTATATCCCAAAACCCTTCCCTCTCTTTGTAGGGGGCGTACACATTGAGAATATGCGATCTTCTAGGGATACCTCTGATAAATCAAGAATATACCCACTGTACAAGAAAAAGCCTTCAGATTTGCCCATATTGGGTCCCAAAAAATAACAAGACCACTAGATCTACCATTGGCATCAGTTGCCACTATATACCATGTGGGAAACATCCTCCTAAAATAATCAACTATTTGGGTAGCAGAGTGCATTGTTTCTTGGATGAGAATTATGTTGGACTTAGATGAAATGAAAAGATCTCTTAGAGTGAGGAATTTTGCATGGGCCTCCAAACCCATTATATTCAGTGATAGAATTGAGTTAATTTGAGCCTATTGGAGGGCATGCAAGCTCTAAGTGCCCTGGGAGAGATGGGAGATGAAATGGGAATATCAATGAGAGATGGCGAATTTGTCAGGGTAGTATGTGTTTGACGAGGGCAACCTCTAAAATGTCTGCTGCCTCTGTTATTTTTACGCCTCACAGTAATATTCCCTGCAGATGTTGGGCTGATTACAGGAGACTCGGATCCCTTTGGCTTATGTATTGTAAGCGATTTGAGGTCAAGAGTTTTCCTTTGTAGGAGGAAATCAAGGTCACTGTCAACAGAGTTAATTGGAGAGGATGTCGGAGAGAATTGGGCAGGTGCCTTATCTTTATCTTTTGGAGAATTTGGTTGCGTAGCTGGAGAATGAAGCCTTCGGGCTTGTGTGTATGTGGCATATGAGGTCGATGGGATGTCTATCATAGTATGTTGTGATTGTAGTGGCATCTGAGGAAACACTGGAGAAGAAAACATTTGGGGATGTTCTCGAAAAGATGAATCAACAGCTATATGGGAACCTGATTTCTCATACAATGGGGATGAGGAGTGGATTTGAATAGGAATAGGAATATATGCCTTTTTTATAAATCAGGGAGAAGGTTCAGAAAATATCTGATTTGTATGACTAGAATTACCTGAGCCCAAAGAATTTCCGTTGGATTTGTTGGCATAGCCATGACGAGGAGAAAAGCACTCTGATTTGTTTTCCTTCTACATCCTTTGGTGAGCCCCTTTACGCTCCCATGATGACTGCTATGCCCCCTTTGCTTTGGGGAAATTTGCAATTAGATGACCAGTTTGGTGATAGTTGAGGCACCAGAATGGAATTCCCCAAAAATCCAGACATTGAGTGAGGTTGATGTTTTCCCATTTTAGTTCAATGTGGTATGGAAAAGCCTCACCAAAGTCTTTTTCTATTAAGACCCCAGAAATCCTCTTATCCGAAGGTCTACGTAGACGAATTTTCTTTAATAAATTAATAATCATAACAAATGGATGTCAAAAGTTAATATAAACCTAACATATTCAGTTAGTGATACATAAAAGTTTCAAAAAGAGAATTTCAATACATTGAGGTATAGAGCAATACATTCTTAGTGGATGGCATACCTTTTCAACATGAACTAACTGTTGCATTTAAAATAACTGTTACATTTTACACATGGGAAGAATCGTAAGTGTTCGTTTATTTTATTTAAACAAATTGCAGGGATGAGACATTGAATCTAAAGTGCATCTCACGGAGTTGGAATCGAGGAAAAGGTATCTCAAAATTTAGGTATGCAATATCTTAGACAGTTTAATATGTCACCTCTCTTCCAGAAACTGATCACAATTTAAGAATTTTAAGTATTTTCTGTTATTCTCTTTTCAGCCAGCCAATGTTCTACAGCATAGCACCACACAATACTGAAATAATCAACGCATTTTTGTATTTTGGCATCGAAAATGAATTCCAACTGGGCCTTTTGAAGGAGCGGACAGTCCTTTGAAGTTCCGGTTGGGCCGAGTGATCACTTTTGCATTGAAAATGCCTGGGTCGAAAGAAAATTGAAAGCACCGTACCTTATATTTCGTGTAGATATGAGCTACAGGATAGGTTAGTTTTTGGAGAAAAAGGTGGCGGTTAATCCTATTGTACTGAAAATTATGTTGTGCCTATTGCAAATACACATGATCAAATATTTATTTATTCATCTTAAAACAATGAAATAAATTTACATTCCTCATATGCTTAAAAAAAATAAAAAAAAATCTGAAATATATGATAAAGTGAAACCAAGTATTTATTAAAGTTTTATATTATAAATTTATAGCAATATAATATTTAAAATTTAACTTTTTATAATAATATTAGGCTTTATAGTATAATAATATTTTGGTTTCATAACAAGGTTTATAGTATAACTAGTAGGTTATATAGTTAGCATAATTATATTAGTAAATGTAATTTTTTTTTCTCGGTAAAGACTAAATCTATTAAGAAAAATATAGTACAAATAGGAATAGCAAGAGACAGGCAGACCGGAAATGATGGATTCATCAACCTCGATCCC
Source organism: Pinus tabuliformis (assembly GCA_031772625.1). Lineage (NCBI taxonomy): Eukaryota > Viridiplantae > Streptophyta > Pinopsida > Pinales > Pinaceae > Pinus > Pinus tabuliformis. The sequence continues at coordinate 1,610,792,046 of CM062817.1, read as the reverse complement.
GGAGGAAAGATACATACTCAGCGCTACATCAAAAATTTTGAGAGCAAAGACTGACTAACAAGCTTTTACCCCAGAGGGTCAGTGACTACAACACAATGTTTTTTCCCTTTCTTTTTGTTGACTTTTGTCCAGCCATCTTGAGGAGAATGAGCTAGAACAACTTGAAGACTGGAATTTTCTATCATCGGGAACTCCTTCTCTGATTCAGAGGATGAAGTCTCATGGGCTCGTTTCTGGGAGCTTGCTGTGACATGGGTGTGCCCCATAGTGTCCGTGGGCGGAACCATCGGCTGAGGCGCCTGTTCTGGTTCTGAATCGCTTTCCTCCTTCTCCATACTTGGGGAGCTAGAGCTCCCAGCTGGCGGCGGTGGACAGGGAGCCCAACGCTTGGGCTTGGATTTTGCAAAGATGCCTTTTTTCGTTCTTGCTGTCAGCGAAGGGCAAGAGTTATGCAGGTGCCCTGTTTGGTGACAATGACGACATCAGAAGGCAGTGTTTTCGTACTCTAAAAACTGGGTCCAGACAAAGTCATTGATCTTGAGATTGATGTACTCTGGCAATCCCTTGCTTAAGTCAAGCTCCACACATACTCTAGCATATGTGTAGAGACCTTGCCTTTCCCTCTTGTAATCTCCCATTAAAAAGCAACCCAAGGTATTGCCTATTTGCCTGTATACTTCTGTGCGCCACAGGTGTATTGGGAGATTTGGAAGTCTGATCCATACAGGAGCTTTAGTGATGGCTGCTGAAGCTGGGTCAAAGTCTGGAAACCATGGAGTTAAGAAGAGGCCTGCTGAACCCATGAACCAAGGGCCTTCTTCTAATGCATTTTCGTAGTGCTCGAGGTTATCGAACAGCACTATAAAATATCCCTTTGCACAGAAATACACCTTGCAACGGTCGGTCCAGTTGTCCTTGATCCAGTCATAAAGATCCTTTGAGCGTGGCCAGAGCCCATTGAATCTGCAGATGATGGCCCTTTCAGCAAATTTTTGGGTTTCGTCTGCTAGATCAGAGAAGGAGATCTCAACCGAGGGAACTTCCTCCAATTTATCAACCAAAAAAGGTTTGGGTTTGGGAAGTTCCGGGGTTGCGGGAATCTCAGAGCGGACTGCATCTTTGTAGGAGTTTGGAGGAGCAGAAGAGGATTGCCCTGCAGCTCCACCTCTCAAGCGAAAGGAAAACACTAAAGAACTGTTGCTTTTTATGCTGTAAAAAGAGAGAGGAAGAGGATCTTCGAGCTGTTTACCTTGGAAAATAAGTCTCTGAAGGGCTGAGGGGATCCCCAGTCTGAGCTCCAGATTTGCTTTGAGGTTCTGCACCAGATCTGTAGGGTTTACCCATTGCAGAATGGTTTTGCCAGATATCTGTGCTATTTGAATCTGAAAGGGGGCAGAGGAATTTTCAAAAGATTTCTGGAGCAGCACGGGGCCAGAGTCTTTTGCATCTTCCAGCTCTTGACGCAAAGGAGGCCGCAGGTGAGAGGAAGTCTTCTGCCTGAGGTATTTTTTGCTCCAACGCGGATCTGCTGCAAAGGGATCTGTGATTCCTCTGTTGAAACGCTGCGTCAGGGTGAAAAAGGCCCAGATCTGCGCAGCCGAGAGCAGAGAAATCTCTAAACATCGAGGATCCAGGTCCATATTCCACCCCCAAACTCGATCTTCGACCCTGTCATTTGAAATCGACCCTAGCTCGTCCGATCGGAACCGCGTCTTACCAAAATGGGGCATGGAAACTATGCGCCTCTGTATTTCATAGACGCAAACGGATCTGCCATGCCTGAGCAGTGCGATCACGGAGGGGAACGCATCTAGACAAGGCTGGGTGAGGATCGGTTGAATTAGAGTGAAAACCTCTGGATGAGAGGCTGGTGCCGCCCTGAGGTAATCGACCTGCGCCCAGAAGAAAGGGAAACACGCCGGACTCTTTTTGCTGTAGTTTGAATCATTTAAATCCTTCCCTTCAGTGAATCCGACCCAGGGCGAGAGGGAAGCTTCAAGCGTTGAGTAACCAGCGTACAGGCTTCTGGCTGTTCGAGAGCAGAGCAAACCTTCAGGGGCTGCGGCGGCGCAGTCTTCTGAAACCCTAATACCGAAAAACGCCGCCATCGCTCCGTCGATAATCCTCCTTAGTGACAATTATTTGATGTGCATTCCATTGACATTATATTAGTAAATGTAATTGATATAAAACTTTATTTTCAAATGTCAAATGACATATAAAATGTGGAAAATGATGTTAATCAATATATATCACCCACATTTACAAATACAATTGTGAAATTTTTATTAAATGATACATAAATATGTCACTTTTAAAAAGTTTTTTTACTTTTTACGTCGTAATGCGTTCCCCTGAAATCAACTCTCCTACCTGCCTTCGTGCCATAATCTGTGCCATTCGATATGTTGTTAGACGATTGAGTTAGGATTATATGTTGATTTGAATTGGATGATGGTTGCTACTCGGTCCCAATTCCATCCATTTCACAACGACTTTCCCAAGCACACAAACGACTCTGGCTTGCTTGTTTATTTTTCCCAACGTTTCGCTATGGATAGTTAATCTGTTGCAACCACTCAAACCAAGATATGTAAGCTTAGTTAAGGAGTAGTCAATAGCAGGAAATGGGAGGACGAGGTCCGATTTCAGATTGCGACACATCATGTGACCGTGTTCTGCGACCCCGAGAATTGGATTTGGTAGCTTCCTTAGGCCCTTTGTTGTTGGCGCCACCTCTTGCTGCTGCTGTGACAAGTCATGGTCTGTGGAATTATCTTGGAACACATGTGGGAGGTGGGATTCTACTTGGTGTTGTTGCTCGGATTCTACTCTTTGTGATGATAAAACAGTTGATCTTGTAACTTAGTGAGATTTGAACAATGGATCATTGTATATGGAGTCAGATATTGGTGCATTCTGGGGACAGATCCGAGATCAATATGCCCTAAATTATGCTCAGTGATATTCCAGTTGAATTTGTCTGCCAGTCCATCGAGCGGAGAGGAAATTGAGTGCATGGCAGTGGTGGCGGCAGTGGTGGATGGCGTAGGTCGTTAAAGGTCTGTGTGCCATCTCAGATAGCAATCACAACCTTCAGAGGTCTGTTACGCTACGTAAGTCTATATTTTCTACCAGTTTTTCTCTTTGGAATCCAAGTAATTTTAAAAAATCTCCCTTATTTTCATTACACAGGTTCCATTATATATTGTATTAGCTATGTTTCATAATATCCTACCTGTTTAGGTTATATTTGTTTTCCTTGACTTAACAACTTCATGTTATTAATGAATGGTAATTTCTGTAAAGGTCATTCTTGTGAAATTGAATAACGAGAAGAATAATACGAAGATCAAAGTATGGGAAGAAAATGAAAAGGCCAACTCAATGAGCAAGTAATACTTTTCATTATCATTTTAATATGCAATGAATTTCGTAAATCCAATAAATGTTCCATGGATGCCAACCACCAATGTTTGCTTCCCGGTGAAAATTTATAAAGCCAGTGATAGAGTATGTACCAAAACTGTTGCCCCACATTATTTGATGCAATTTGAAAGGGTACTGAATCTATATGTATATTTTGTATGCAACCACCAACTAACCTTGTTACCATTTCATATACAATAAAAATCTCTTCAGGATTGTTATGTGGGAAAATAATAAAAGAACTATAGTTGAAGCTCATAAAACGAATCATATCGATTGAACTAGAATCGGGTTTTTTTCATTTTTGTTTTGGTTCCTACTTAAAAAAAAGATTTACTTCTTTCGTGTTATGACATGATATTAATTTTATGGTGTGGATGCTAAGACTAGGGAGCTATTCGCTTGCTTTTTACTGTAGTTGTCGATAGTTTATAATTTATTTAATTGGAAAGGAACTGATGGAGTAATGAGTCAAGTGCATAATGTGTAGGGCTCTGGGGGAGGCATACGAATCTTCTGCTCATGAACTACGTCAAATAGCCATTGTAATAAGATAAAAGGCAAAGTAAGCCGAAGATAACGTGGGGACTTCAGGCTTACCTTCACTTGGTTGGTTCCATTCCGCTCGATCTTCGCCTGATGAGGAAGTCGCAACAGTTTCATATTAGACGGAGCACGAATTCGCATGATCAGAAGCATCGATAATTCGAGCAGATATAATTTGCATATATGATGTTGATTACATTGGTAATTGGACATATTTCCATATCTAATGGAGATCAAATTGGTAATTTGCATGTATGGCCAAGATATCCTACCCTAGATTTAAATATATTGTAGGAATATCTCGTAGATCGGGTCGAGATAACTAGTAGATCCTACATGAGGAGACTAGTAGTATACTTATTCATCATAAATCCAAATATCGATGAGGGAGCTTGGTATATAATCTCGTATTCTTTACATTAAGTTGAAAAGTATACTTAATTGAAACAACATGACTTTCTCCGCTGCTAGCGTGTCTTTCTCCGTTGCTCCTATATTGAAATCCTGAGTTCTTTGATGTAACAATACAATATCATTTAGATGTTTGTTTTTTAAATGACATTAGTATTTCTCTAAACAGATTGAGCCCAATATTGAAGCTAGAGCTAACTCTCAGTTTTTGATATTGCAATTCTAGAAACTGGCTTATTTCTTTTGAACTTTCTGGCTTTTTTTTTTTCATTTGATGTTGTTCTCGCATGTCTTATAGTGGACCAATTTACAGATATATAAAACATACATAAGAATCCATTGGCCACTTGTATAAAGAGATGGAGTTGTTCCACCTCCATAAATTAGGCAGGGGACAAGAACCCTATATGTCACTGATATTTATTTTTCTTGGCATCACGAGGATAATATTTTTCTATGTATCATACTACAATGGGAATATAATTGTTGATGAAGACTTTCCACATATGATATAGTCTGCTATCCGTGAAAAAAATATCTCTTCCTCATAAAAGATTTATAACTGTGCCAATTCCATGATTAATAGGTTCAAGTTTTACTATATAACATATTTGAGTTTACATCATGGGTAGAGAATCGGATGTTCTTAAAGGAAGAGAAGATATTTAAAGAGAAGAAACAATGAATATGTTATGGAGCATCTTGAGAAACTTGTGCTTTGATCCTAAGTATTGTGGCATGCAAAATAGAACAAATCCATTATTTGACGATCATCAAGTCTAGTTGGGATCTAAAGCCATTATGTAATCTTTGAGGCTTTTCTTTGTTATTTTTTTATATGACCACCATAGGCATAATCACAGATAATGCATTTGATTTTGAAGTATAAGTTTTTCAAGGATATGAGGTTTTTTAACTCCTAAATTTGGGTGTAGTAAGTGCTACGACATATAAAAAGTGTGATTTCTCTTCTTATTCTTGACCCTCTAAATCAGAAGCGGCTCATACCTCACCATCCTATGACCCCCAGAATATATATGCAATTAATGATTCATAAAAAGGATATCCCCTTAAGACCCATAGTGAGCGCTAATGGAGCCCCCACTCAGGTACTCTCTCGTTTCCTAGCCACAAAGCTTCAACCCTTTCTTGGCACATCTTATTCTTTCATTAAAGATTCCCCCCACTTCATCCAAAAGGCCAAATCCATTCATCTTGACCCCAATGACATCTTCGTGAGCTTTGATGTCGTCTCCCTCTTTACCAAAATCCTTGTTCCTGAAGCTTTAGAATTAATATCCAATTTGGTCGATCTTGAAATGCTCAACCTTATTAAAATGCGTGTATCCTCTACCTTATTTTCCTGCAATAGTATTTTCTATGAACAGACAGAAAGAATGACAATGGGATCTAACAATTTTTTATTTGTCATGATTTTTCTTGAATTTATGCCTTACGTTTCCTTTGCAACATTTGGTGCAAATGCTAGTTTTAACCCTTTGGGTTCTACCTGTAAGATGTGAGTGTCATTAAATACAAAATTTTGTTTTCCCTTTATAATTTCGATCTAAATGGAAGCTTGGGATGCTATTGATTCCGAACAATATGTTTGTCTTAATGTTTACTATTTTTGAAACATGTGATTCTAAGAGATAATTTAAAGTGACGATTTAAATATTAAGAATTAAAAAATTGTTTCTCTTTATATTTAGAAATAATTGAATTGAATAATTATATTCATAGTTATGGTTTATTTCAATGTAGGATTTCCATAGTTTTCATTTTTTAAAATATAAAAAAAAATACGAATAATATAAATTTAATAAAGTGAAAATATTTTTAGTTTTATAAATGATCCAAGTGATGGAATAAAAGTTTTCAAACAAATTTTCAATTTCAAAAGCGTTACAAATTCTTAACTTTTCAAATGGAAAATAAATAATTATTTAATTATGGTTTTGAAATATATGAAATGTTCTTCCTTTAAAGCTTATAAAATATATTATATGTGGTGGTAGGAGATGAAGAAATAAGATTTAAATAAAAAACTATTTTTTCTACTTACAAATAAGGTAAGCCTTGCATGTTGGTTCCTCTAAGTGGTGAGGATAGTGGAAATTTCACTTGCATTTTGATGGGTGACAATAGTGGAAACTTCACTTGAATTTTGGTTCACACGATTGTGTTTCGATTCACATTATGCTTCCAATAATCTTTACATTACATAGTCAAGGCCTCTTCATTATATACAAATTTAAATGGACTATTTTATTACGCCCCTGATGGTCTATATTGAAATTGGACTTAATGAATTTTTATGTTTTAAAATATGAAAAATTATGGATGTTCTTGATTTACTAATACAGAAATATTCTTCATTTTATACATTATCCAATGAATGAAAATAAAGGTTTATATCTCCAATCCTACGGTAAATGTAGAAATTAACAATATTTGTTATTTTTTATTCACATATTATAATGACAAGTGATTATGTGTTTCATTCTACTTGACCTTGTTGTTTCTATTATTTTGAGAAATCAACCGTTTCATTAATCCATGACTCAGTTAATAATTTATTTATACATATGACTCACGTTGTTCATGCTTTCGGTAACAAGGTGTTCACGAAGGTCGCAAGGACGAAACGCCACGCTGGTTTAGGTATGGACTTTAGGTAATGGGATAATCACAAAAGTTCGAGAATATTTCAACACAATAATCACTGTGATGGAATTTGAGCCTTCATACAACATGGAAAAGACACTCTAGCGTAGTGTTTTTGTGGAAGCCTTTATAAAAATAGCCCCTTTTTTTAATAGTGGAGTTCATTAGTGGAGTTGGGCAGGAGGATTTTTTTATTGGTGCGTCTATAATACAATAATGCACTGATGTCTTACTATACTGATATGGTTTGGTGCTTAACAACATATGTTGCATCGTTGTTGTAATTTTTTATAAAAATAAAAGAATAACATTGCGCTAAGTACATAATGCACACTAGTGCATATACTATTTCATAATACTGGAAAAAGGTTAAATTTAAAAAATATCAGTTGTAAAAATAATTTTTTTTAGTCTGGTGCTATACTTTCACGATGCCCCAGTGCTAGACTATATAAGAATGTCCCGATACATAAACAATATGGTGCACCATTGTGAGGTTTTCAATATAAAAATGATGGTGTGTTGATTATATTATATGCACCAATGTTGTTAATTGAACTAAACGTCCTAGTGCTTAATATAAAATGGTGCACCATTATATGGTTATTTTTTTATAGAAATAAAAATAACGGTGCGATACATATAAAAGGAGTAGTGGTGCATATACTATTTGATAACATTGGCCAAGGGTTAAATTAAAAAAAAATGTTGGTTGTAAAATTATTTTTCACCATTCTAGTACTGTACTCTCATAAATCACCAGTAATTTCCTTATTTATGAAAGCTCCAGTGCTTAAAAACATGGTGCAGTGGGGCAAGGATTTTAATTTAAAAAACATTAGTGTGCTACTCATATAATAAGCACCAGTGCCATTAATAGAAATATATGCATTGGTGACTAATAGATAATGATTCATCATTTGAGGGTTATTTTTCAAAAATAAAGAACTAACGGTGTGCTCAGTGACTCTGTAGCATTGGTGCATATATTACTTGATAGCACCAGACTAGTGTAAATTTTAAAAAATGTCAGTCGTACAATTCATTTTCACCATTCTGGTGCTATATTCCCACAAAGGCCCGGTGCTTTGACCTTTTCAAAATGCCCTAGTGTGTATACAACATGGTGGACCATTGCATGGTTTTTAATTTAAAAATAGCAGTGCATTAGGTGAAGTCGAATCACTAGTGTGTATACTACTCGATAGCACCATAAAAAGGCTAAATTCAAAAAAAAAAATGGTTCTAAAAGTCATTTTCACCATTTCGGTGCTATAATTCCATGAAGCACTGGTGTTATTCCTATTTTGACATGCCCCATTGCATAAAGGACATAGTGCACCATAGTAGGGTTTTTAATTTAAAAAATTGTGGTACGCTTCGTAAATACTCAGCATATGTGCGTTAGTTACTTGAGCATACTGGAAAAGGGTTGAATAAAAAAAATTACCGGTTGTAAAATTCATTTTTACCATTTAGAGGGTTGTATAGCTGTCAAGCACTAGTGAAAATTTTACCTCTCCCAAGCGTCCTACCATCGATGCTTCCCTTGCTTGCCATCCTTCCATCTATTGATCATTGCATGCCTTTCATTTTTTTCAAATGATGGTCAAATTTGTTTTTTTCGTTTCTATGACAACCGTGTCTACCTGATGAGAAAATTTGCAGGTAATGTATATTTTTCACCCTAGCATAATTTTTTAGTAGATATAATTGAAAATTAAGTAAAAAAAATTCATTTCTTTTTATTTATTTTTCTACACAGTGCATTCAAGATGTTCGGCTTGCACCGTTCATGGTTCACCCTGTAAATTTACAGGGTGCACCATAAGCCAATACATAAAAGTAACGCACCATTAGTGGTTTTGTGTTAGGTAAATGGAAACACACTAGGCTATGAAGTTTGTTCATTAACCTAAATGTCTATTCGTTATCCGAGGTGAAAAGTGTGTTCGTTAACCTGAACTTTCCGGTGTGGTGCATCGACATAAAATTAACGCACTAGTGTGAAAATTTTATGTCGACGCACTGAATTAAAAAATAATTAAAAAATAAAAATAACTAGTATTATGTACGTAGTGAACTGAAAGAAGTGCTTCAATTCAATGTATGCACCATTTTCGGTGGTTCTAGTTTTTGCGGTGCACTATGTACGGTGCGTTCCTGTTTTTCTGGCGCACTAAGGTTGAATTAGTATTTTTTAACTGAAATATATATATCCATAGTTATAAACACATTTTTCATTTAATCAAAAAAATTATGTTTTATGTATGAGGTTAATGTATTTTATATGTCTATCATGTAGAAATGTGAGAGGAGAGAGGAGCAATAGTAGCAAGAGCAAAGAGTTGACTAGTACAATATGGTACAAAGAGGGAGATGGATTTGTACCTTCACCCTAATACCGCAGCAACCCAAGGCCTCTTGAGGAATGTAGGTCTCCTTAAGTACTATGAGGAAGCTACATCCCCGAAGAGACACTTTGGGTTGGCATAATTGATCCATCAGTTAGATGTTCACTGAATTTTTTTTTGTGTCGGTCCTAACATGTGGTATGATCCCACGAAGGAGTACATTTTATTTTATTACTTGCTTAGCCAGAAGAGGGGAGGATTTTCCACAGTTCCATGATGACTCCGATAGTGTTGTAGCAGAGAGTCAGCTTGTCTACTCTTAGACATATGTTGGGGATCATTTAGTTTCACCAGCATATTTTAGGTTTCTAGTGGACAACTACATATCACCTCTTTTAGTCCATAAGAGGTTAGGTGCCTCTCACTATTAGTGAGTACCATTGTATAATCTACTAGTGATGGGAAGCACATTAGTTGCCCTCTTTTATTTTGTGTTGATTCTTTGGTGTAGAGGCCATGACATGTCAGATGGTATGCATCTTCAGCTTCAGGTTTTTTTTCAAAAAATGGAAAGTCCATGCCAAGTCATTCTTGACAGCACTAACTACTTCCAATGGGTAGCCTACATGGGAGATTTACTTAGAAGTAAAGGTCTCTTCAGAATAGCCACAGACCAAGAGAAGAAACCCAAAGATGAAGACAAGGCCGAAAAATGGGAAAATAGACAAGATCAAGCACGTGGTTTGATAGGAATGTCTGTTTCTCCTGATCTTAGATTCCACATTGCAGAAATTGAAACTCCTCATGAAGCATTAGAAAAACTTGCTAAAGTTTTTGGGATTAAAAATGAAATTAGAGCCCATCAACTTGAGAATGAGTTGCTTACTTTGGATCCTAATAATTTTTCTTGCATTGAAGATTTCTTGTCCAAATTCAAGACCCTTAGATATCTCTTGGAAGGTGTTAAAGTTAAGAAAGAAGATGGTAACCTTATTTATTCCATCCTTACTAAGTTGGGACCAGCCTACTCTGTATTTGTTTCCACTTTCCATTCTACAAGGGAAGCTTTCATTTGTCAAGGAACCCCCTTCCTTTGACTCCTTTTGTGATTCCTTAATAAGAGAACAAGAAAAACTCTTACACCTTGGTCTTCTTAATCTTGGAAACTCTTCCTCGAAAGCGTTAGCCGCCCAACAGCAACCAAATTCAAAGAATCCTAAGAAGTCTTATCCTCAAAGGAATGGTCCTAAACCAACTCAGCCTCAAGATGAAAGATCATTTCAGCAAAATGACAAGACCAATAAAAACAAATGGAAGAGGACTGACAGACATTGTAACTTTTGTAATCGAGATGGCCACTTAGAATCTAAATGCTTTAAGAAGATGGAAGCCTTGGAAGCCGCAATGAAGAAACATAACATCCATCTGGAGCCTACTTCAACTTCAACTTCCGGAACGGCACTTTCTGCATGTCATCGTCAATCATCTCAGTCTGGTTATGCATTAAATGTATCTTCTTCTTCTTCTCATTCTCATGAGTGGCTCATTGATTCTGGAGCCTCTTGTCACATGGCCAAAAACCAAGCCATGTTTTCTTCTTTAAATGATTGTAACACCAAAAATATATATGTTGGTGATGATAGATCTCTTAATGTTGTAGGGACTGGAACTGTTCATCTAGACAATGGTCAGTTCAATGATGTATTATGTGTTCCAAACTTATCCTGCAACCTTCTATCTGTCTATCAGATAACTCATTCAGGTGAAGGTAAAATTGTTGAATTTTCACCTCATGATGTTGTAATCAAGGATCTAAAAGATCCTAAACAGATTCTAGCTACTGGTCTTGCTGATGATTCCAAAAGGTTGTATAAGTTTCACAACTTTGGGTCATCCCATCTTCCCTCAGTGTTTGTTGCTCATAATGATGAAGTGAGCAAACTTTGGCATGAGCGGTTTGGTCACTTAAACTATCGCTCCCTTCAGCATCTATGTAAAGAAAATATGGTGACAGGTCTTCCTATGGTATCTTGCAAAGATGGTGTTTGTTCCGGATGTGTACTCGGAAAACATCATCGGGACAGTTTTGACAAACGTGCCTCTTGGCACGCCTCAGCCCCTTTACAGCTTGTGCACAGTGATTTATGTGGTCCTCTTCCTGTTGCTTCATTCTCTGGCTGCAAGTACTTCCTAAATTTCATTGATGATTTCTCTAGACGCACTTGGGTATACTTCTTAAAACTCAAGAGCGAAGTATTTAGCACTTTTTTGGCCTTCAAAGCATTTGTTGAAAAACAATCTGGACAACAAATTCTTAAGCTAAGAACTGATAATGGTGGAGAATATGTTAAAAACGCATTCATCAACTTTTGCACCGAAAATGGAATTCAAATGCAACATACTGTTCCATACACTCCACAACAAAATGGTGTAGCTGAAAGGAAAAATCGCACCTTAAAGGAAATGGCTAATTGTATGCTGCAATCTAAAGGACTCAGTCTTAGTTTTTGGGCCGAAGCAATTAATTGTGCAAATTATATAATCAATCGCACTCCTACTAAGGTTCTAGAGAATATCACTCCAGAAGAAGCTTGGAGTTCCATTAAACCAGATGTAAGTCACTTTCGTGTGTTTGGAAGTGAAGCATGGGCCCATATTCCAGATGAAAAGCATAAAGCTTTAGAACCTAAGAGTGAGAAATGTACTTTTGTTGGATATTCTGAAGATGTAAAAGGTTATAGACTTATTCCATTTAAGTCCAAAAATGTTATCATTAGAAGAGATGTAAAATTTGATGAAAATAAATCGGCCTGCGAGCCTAGTCCGGCGGATGTGCCACCTCTTCCTATCTCTTCTATCTTTGAAAACATTTCTTCTTCTGATGATGAAAGCGAGGATGATAATCCTCCCCCACCTTCTCAGGATCCTCAACTTCCAAGATGGGTCCGTGCTACTCGGGATGCAGCAGGTGATCTTGCCGGTGATCCTACAGATCAGCGACGTACACGTTCTCAGTTTGAAAGAGCCTCTTCTTTACTAGCTCAAGCTCCAGTAAATCATGATCCTGACACTTTTGCAGAAGCTTCAAGCCATCCACATTGGGAAGCAGCTATGAATGAAGAATATCATTCATTGATGACAAATGATACATGGGATCTTGTTCCTCTACCAAAGGGACGCAAACTTGTTAGATGCAAATGGGTTTACAAAACCAAGTATGGACCAGATGGGAAAGTTGATAAACATAAGGCTCGTCTAGTTGCTAAGGGCTTTTCACAGGTTGAAGGCATTGACTACACTGAAACCTTCTCTCCAGTTGCCAAAATGAACTCTATCCGCCTTGTTCTTTCCCTTGCTGCCTCTTTAAAATGGGAAGTCCATCAAATGGATGTTAAATCTGCCTTCTTGCATGGGGACTTGCAGGAAGAAATCTATATGGAACAACCCATTGGCTTCATACAAACAGACTCCAGCCTCGTTTGTCGACTTAAGAAATCCCTTTATGGCTTCAAACAAGCTCCTCGGGCTTGGTATGCCAAAATGGATAGCTTTCTTTTAGAATCTGGCTTTTCTAGGTGTCATTCTGACAATACTGTCTACACCAAGAAAGTGGGCAACTCTCTTATCATCCTTGTTCTTTATGTTGATGATCTTATTCTTACTGGTAGTGATCCCAACCTTATAAACCATGTGAAGTCCAGCCTTAAAAAGAAATTTGAAATGACAGACTTAGGACACTTACACTATTTTCTCGGTCTTCAAGTCTTGCAATCCCAAGAAGGTATTTTCCTTTCCCAGTCCAAGTATGCTTGTGATATTCTTCGTCATTTTCACATGGAAGACTGTAAGCCAGCCCCTTCTCCCTTTCAGTCTGGAGTCAAACTTTCAGTCTCTTGTACTTCTCCTGAAGTTGATGCTACCTTATACCGTCAACTTGTCGGAAAACTCTTGTATTTAACCCATACTCGTCCTGATCTTTCCTTTGCTGTTGGCCTTGTTGCTCGTTTTATGCAAAACCCCCGTGAAAGTCATTGGAAAGCAGCTAAAAGAATACTTCGTTATGTTCGAGGTACAGTACAGTTTGGGATTCATTACAGTGCCAAAGCAGCTCCTCTGTTAGTTGGTTTCACTGATTCTGATTGGGCTGGTGACCTTGATGATCGGAAGTCTACTGCCGGTTATGTCTTCACTCTTGGTTCAGGACCTATTACATGGGCTTGTAAGAAACAGGCTGCCATTTCTCTTTCGTCAGCAGAAGCAGAGTATCGTGGTGCCGTGGAAGCTAGTAAGGAAGCCTTGTGGCTTCGTCAGATCCTATCCGAATTTGGCTTTGAGCAGCAGCATCCAACCACACTTTGGTGTGATAATCAAAGTGCCATTCAGCTATGCAAAGATCCAGTCCAGCATCAGCGCAGCAAACACATTGAACTACACATGCACTTCATCAGAAAGCTCATTCATGACCATGTTCTTGAAGTGCAATATTGTCCAACGGATGATCAGGTTGCAGACATCTTCACAAAGGCTCTCACAGAGGCGAAGTTCACTAAACTTCGATATATGCTTGGAGTTCAGGAAGTTGTCACTAAGGGGGGATAGGCTCTAGTGCCTCCTTCCTTCTCCTATTGTGTCATATTTGTAAATCCTTCAATCCTATCCCAAGTTGTTCTTAAGGGGGGATGTTAGGATATTCCGACACATAGGATATAGTTAAGTTCAACTTGGTCTAGCATAGAGTTAGGTTAGAGTTAGGTAAAGTGTGTTTCTTTACCGTTGTACATTTTGTAACTTACAATCCGACGGTCACGATATGTAGTGATCCGACGGTTCACTCTCACCTCGGTATTACCGACACTTGATCCGTGGCTTGACACCCGATTGGTCCATGAGTTCTATTTAAAGCGCATGGAGGGTCATTGTTCGGGTAATCCGTGCATGAGAGAAGCTTATGTAAATTTTCATTCTTTGATTAATAAATTGTCTGTACCCACGTTGGGACAGGCCGTGGACTGTTTCCCTCCTTGCACTCTGAGGGTTTTAACCACGTCAAAAATACTGGTGTATTGATTTGAGATCTGGTTGTGAGCGGTGTCCTTTTGGTATTCTTTCTGAGGAACTTACCCTGTAAATTCCTACAGTCTTGCTATGATACATGAGAGGACAAACTTCCCTTTTGCTTCATAGGTGTTTTGTTTATTTTTTGAGAGGTTTACAGAGACAAGGCCTAATTTTCACCGTTGCCCCCTTAGGCCAATGACTGAGGTGTGGATTAAAATGTGGGGCAAGATGATACCCAAGAGGGGCCAACCAAAGTATCTTGCCAAGCATTCTATTGATGCACTATGGCTTTTTATGTTTGTGGAAAAACCTGTGAATAGTTTTTTGAAACCAACGTTTCGGACTAGCTTAGTGAGTCCATCATTAGGGCAATGTGATTTGTATTTTGAGAAGAGAGAGCGTGAAAACATTTAGCTATTAATAGTTAATTGAAAAATATTTGATGTCTTCATTTATTGTCGAATTTCAAATGACTAACTGATTAATAATTATTTATTTATTTATTTATATAATCAGTTAGTCATTTGAAATTCGACAATAAATGAAGACATCAAATATTTTTCAGTTAACTATTAGTAGCTCAATGTTTTCACGCTCTCTCTTCTCAAAATAAAAATCACATTGCCCTGATGATGGACTCACTAAGCTAGTTTGAAACATTAGTTTCAATAGTTTGAAACATTAGTTTCAAAAAACTGTTCATAGGTTTTTCCACAAACATAAAAATTCTACCAACCTGTATGGACTCCCTCTTATGCACTATGGCTATTAGCTAGTGAGGCGGACCACATGTTCATCTTGGTGGCATGTATTTACGCGGGGATGGATTGGTGACAGTGTCCCGACATCCTCTTCACACATTTGGGAATATATTAGGATCTTGGAGCTCTAGACAGACTTGTTGCATGATATGATGAGTCTTATGCATCATATCGTCGACACTACTTGGTTTGTACATGCATTGAGGAGGGATGGACATGCAGTGGATACATAATCCTCACCCAATACTGCCCCATTGGATGATGATTAGGGTGGTGCTCCTTCTAGTTGTACTCCACCTCCTCGAGATGGCCATGAAATAGATACATAGTTTTTACCCAGATGTAATACCCCATCGAATGATGATCAAGGTGGTGATTCTTGAGGTAATACTCCACCTCCTCCTCATTCACCTCATGATCACTCATTGCCTCATGTTTCTCCTCAGAGAGTAGACCAACCACCTCCTCCTCCACCTCATTCTTTGAATCTTGAGGTAGATGACCATCCATCATCTTCTGATATAGACCAAGTCACCATTAATATTGTTGTAGATAATATACTTAATAGAAGTTATTTGATTTGTTTTTTATATATATGCTTTGTTCATGTTGATGTGCTTAATTTATATGTTGGTGTTGGTGTTGATGTGTATATTTCCAGGTCATGTTAGATTTGTTCCTTTAATGTGCTTGCAGATAGATGTGTATGGTATAGAAGTTGTTTTATTTGAGATGTATATTTGGGATGTTTGTGGTGATGATGTTAGACAGTGCTCATGTTCTGTTAGATTTGGTCATGATGATGATGCCCTGTTAGATTATTAGATTTGTATGCTAGATAATGACATTTATATGTGCTAGAGTTGTATATAATTAGATGATGTTAGTGAATTTGAATGTGTATTTTAGATGATTATTATGTTTGTTAGATGATTATCATCATGATGTTTATTTTATGAAATGATATTTATTATAGATTATGTATTGGTGAACTAATATAAAAAACTTATATATGAAATTACATGCAAAATGACTTACCTTAAATAAAAAAAGAAAATATATTTTTATAAATTACAAAGTTTAATATGGTTGAAACTACAATCGTAAAATTTCCATAAATATTTTTCTATTGCATAGATAGGTCATTCATATTCATTTTATCTAAATTTTTATTTAAACAAGGGTTGTGAGCAGCATAGTCCCTACCTATAGAAAACATAGAAATAAAAAAATTGTTTATAAAACATGTCTAAAAAATAGTCACTACAACACAATATCAATTTTACATAGTTAAATTGTACAAACCTGTAAACATGACATATACTTATAATACAAGTGTTAGACAATATCTAATTAATCTTTGCAATTCATTTTCAAAATGTATATTGCAACATGTAATCATTAAATAAAAATTTCAAAATATTTATAATAAAATTAAAATATCTATAAAATCAACTACAATTAAAAATATTTGTTCATACAATATTAGATCATGAAAATAACATTACAATTAATTTTATTTTATAAATTTAACAAATTAAATTTCATTTAGTAATAAAAATTATGAATGAAGCATCATTAAAAATATGTATTTCTTAATTATAATTATAATTATTATTTAAAATAGATTTTTTAAATTAATATGTATTTTTTAGTTTCAATTATAATTATTTTTTAATTTCTAATGCTTAAATCAATAAAAAAGAAAATGAAATAAATCAACTATCATCAATAATATTTATTTAAAAAATAAAAAAATAATCTCTGAATTTTATTTATAAAATTCAATCTATAATTAAATTTTAAAAAGTTAAGTCATTTGTTTTTATAACTTAAAAAATAATATTTTAATAAAATTTAATTTATCACTAAAGTTATGAGAGCTTCAAGCAATTTAAATTTAATATTTATGACAGCTCTTACCAACTTAAATTTAAATTTAATATCTTAACAATTATATAATATGCCAACAAGATAAATAAAAAACAATATAATTATCATGTGGTATTGTTAGATGTGAGCCAAGTTAAATTATTAGATTTGTGTGCTAGTTAATGACCTTTGCTAGAGGTGTATATAATTAGATTATGCTAGTGAGTTTGAATGTGTATTTTAGAATATATTTATGTTTATTAGATGGTTATCATCATGATGTTGATTTTTATGAAATGATATATATTTATTATATATTATATATTGGTGAACTTATATCAAAAGACTTACTTTAAATAAAATTCAAAGATATTTTTATAAATTACAAAGTTTAATATGGTTGAAATTATAATTGTAAAATTACCATAAATATTTTTCTATTGTATAGACTCTTTTTAAGTAGACTCTTATACCCTAAAAATTGTTACTAAGAAAATTTATGATCTCCAATGATAAGCATTCTATTTGTCCTAAAATTTTATGGATGCAAATCTTCCTATATTTGTTTTTTTTTCATATTTCGTAAGGTGATTGCTATCAAACTTTTAAAATACTTAATTAATTGTGGTTTTGGTCAACATTGGGGGTTAATTTAAATATTTACAAAAGCAATGATAAACATAATTAAACTAAAAAACGCCTAAGTTGAAAACCAAATTATGCCAAATTCCAAATTAAAGTTATCACAAATTAGAATTAAATAAATATGTTAAAATTTTAATTTTTATATTATAAATTACACAATTAGAAATACTTATCTTTAAATGTAAAATTTTTTCCACTAAAAAAAAAATGTGTAAAAACATTTTTGAATCTTACCAATTATATAAAATTCCAAGAAGATGGAAAAAATGAATATAGTTGGCTAAATAAAGAAAACAAAAACATACAACAATAGTATAAATGATGAAATAACACAAGAACATGTTACTCTTTGTTGTCATCACCCTGATTATCTTCCTTGCTTGGCATTATAATGTTGTTGTTCTCAAAAATATGTTTTGATCTAGGGTCGTGTCTTAATATAAACCACCAATCCCTATATAACACATATGGGTAAACAGAACTTGGTTGTCATGTTTGGGGAAAATATATGGCTCCCTAGTTTCATACAACATCCTTATAGAGTAGATAGATATGAACCCACTATTGTGATCTTCCTTTACATTATTCTGATTAAATGTGTCTTGCCACTTGCACCTAAAAATAATACATTGGAATGAAGAGAAGTCCAATTAAATGATCTTGTGTATCTTTCCGATGTAACCTAACATCCCCTGTATTAGGTTTTGATCACGGTGGCTAACATAACTAGATTGGTCAATCTCAAATTCCACTTGAACGTTTTGTGTCATGTGTCCATCATCGGAATCCTCTGTGCAAAAATGATCTCCATATACCCACATACATGGGAACAAATGCACCTATAAAAAATGAAAGAAATCACATTGTCATATATCTAAAAACCTAAACATAATTAAAATATAAAATATAGATGTTACAATTTAAAAGTGGAATATGAAGTTAAAACTATGTAGAAATATTGCATTGAATCCTTATGTTTATTGCATCCTCTTCAGCATTGGAGTAACAACCCGACACACCATATTTCTCTTTGACTTGGTCATCAACCCAATTGTTGGGGCATATCATTCGAATATTTTCTTCTAAATGATCATGATAAGACACACTTCTACCATTCAATTGTCTGAATTATTTCTTATGACTATCCCATTTCCTCCTCTTCAGTTTGTACAATGTGACCCACAACTTTGTCGCTTCCTAATTGTAAATAGTGAATTTTTGATGGTTTCAATTTCAAAATTTTCTGATGAAATCAAACTGACATATATAGTACGTATGTGATGAAAATAAACATTATGAAATTAAGTCTGAATAGTTATTTTGTAGAAATTTTACAAATGATAAGTCACTTACTCTCTATCATATGCCATTTACCATTCTTTTCTAGAAGCTCCCCATCTCTTTTGTCTTCATCCCTTTCATCATATCAAATCACCACACCTAGTGTGTTGTCAATCTACTTGATGTATTCACTGGCATAATAAAAATACTCATACGATATGTACTCTTGTTCAATAGACCCCTCAGATTTTTCCCTCTATCGAGCAAAACCATTCAGTTTCTTCATGCACCTGTCTAAGAAGAAGATCCAATGACAAGAAACGACCCCAACTAATTCAACCTCATCTAGTAGATGAGCTAGAAGATGAACCTTTAATTCCATGAAACTGGTCAGAAGTTCCTTCTCAAACATACGAAAAAATTGAACTATCTCTTGATGCCACCATGGAATGCTAGCCATATTAATCTCCTTTGATGTGATCCAATGCACAAATGCAAATAATTTATACATGGAACATCATAGGCCTTGGGGGAAGTCAGGGTTCATATAGTGACACACGAGCAAAGGATAGTGACACTACCAAGTAAACACATAAAAAAAATAAAATTATTTTATCCCATGACATAAAAATAATAACAAATAATAAAATCATGTTTTTGACATACGTACTCTTATAAGGTACAAATGGGCATGCGATTTCAATCCCCAAAAATGGTCTTCCATAGTGAAGCAATGTCGTAGTGAAGACCCATATAAAGAAGGCACCCTCACATCCACTATAACTTCCTTTACCAAAGAAAGATCATGTTTCATTTAAAATCCATAGGATATCACCTTCTTTGAAATACCAAGAGGGAACTGCCTCTCCTATACTTTCTTGTCTTGGAAATTCTTTCTTTTTAGTTTTTTAAGAAATAAGAACTCTCCTAACAACCAATGTGTCATTTAATTTCGATGATATGTGCCTCATTAAAGAGTATGAAACACTTTTAAATATATGCATGGAATCTAGTAAGTCGCAAATCTTAACATACTCCCAATATGGGAGCTCATAAAAGAAATATTTCCTTTTCATCCCAAAGGGAAATTTCCCAACATAGGTGTAAAATAATTATGAATAATTAAATATAGGCTCCCCTTTTGAATTGAACATTTATGTAATCTCTTTCTCCTTCTTTGGCTCATATGCTCCAAGCCATTTATCTGGTGTCATTATTGCAGAAATTTGGATTCTTTCTAGTTTACCAGTGAAAGAAAATTTTTGTCTACTATAAGGGTATTCTTCTGGAGGGAATACCCTCGAGAAGTCATACACTGATTTTCATAAGTGGTTGGACCACCTAGCCTTTAGAGAAGGTCCACAACATTTACATCCATGGCACTCTTTTGTTAGAAGACCTATGAAATTATTGTGTTTAGAGCACACTAGCGATCATTAAGATCAAAACAATTGTAGCGAATTAAATTAATATGAGAAATAATATTGCTTCATATATAAACAAATAAATAAACATGTAATTTACCAGAACAAACTCCTAAGCCTTGATAATCATATATGTTGTAAGCACATATGCCATACAATGAAAAATGCATCTATGTTGTGATGGGTCTTGATACATCGTGTACAACTATCGAATGAAAGAATTGAGTTGTGTTACACTTTTTGGTGAAACAATGACATGTTTTGGTGAAAAAGGATGCTCGATCAAGCAATTTTTAAGCTCTCGAACGACCTATTGAGGCACTTAAAAATAGCTTGATTGAGCATTTAATAAACATGTCGATCAAACTCCTGTGTAACCCGAGTTTAAGACCTCTATCGAGCTTTATAGCTTGATCGCGCCTTAAAGCTAGAAATTTTAAAATTTATGTAAATGTCAATAATGGTGTGTAAAGTTTAAAATTGTAAGTATTTGATAGTTAAAAAATAAAAAGTAGAAAAAAATTAATTACTAATTACTTTCGAATAGGTAATTAACAATGTTGTGGATTATTTTCTCATTACATTTCTAACGTTTTGGTTTATAGGTTTGAAAAGGATTCTATATCACTTGCAATTGAAATTGTAATATTCTTATATTTATAATTTAGTAACTTAAAATTTGGTTTTTACTATGATTTAAATTTTCAATGTTATAATTTAAATAATAAATTTATTAAATATAATTTAAATAATAAGTTTATTAAACATAAGAAAATTTATCAATTTGATTTTAATAAATATTATAATTTTTTATATGAATAAGTGTAACTCAAAAATGTGAATTTGGCGTTGCTAAAAATGTATATACTATAAAATTTACTGAAAAGTTAATAAACATGATTCTCTCAGTCATAATCATATCTATTAAAATAAAACTTATATGTGTGTGTGTGTGTGTGCGCGCCCGCAGTAATACCCCAGTTATTTAGGAAAAAATGAGTGCAAAAATAATTAACGTAGTTGTAATAGTTGTAAGTTACAATTGAATATAGTTGTAATGGATATAATGACATTTGCGGTTATAAATCTCTCTCAACCTGTAAAATGTGATTGCATTCAATTATGTCCTTAGTCTACACAAGTGCGAAGTATATATAGAAATTTTACTCTTGACTTAGGCTTACAACATATATTTTTAAAATGATTAAAACATAAGGAAATCATAAATTTTAAAGCATTATTTGACTAATTTGAATTTGAGTAATCTATATTTAAATGTGCTTATGAAATTATTTTTAAAATAATAATATTATAAAATTTAGTTTAGTTTAGTTTGTTTAATTTATTTTTATTGAAATTTCTACATAAAATTTTTATAACATTATTAAGTATAAAAATATGTTATATTTAAAATCAAAACAATAAACAAATTATCATTTTTAAGAATTCTAAATTGAAAAAGAAAAGTGAAAATCTTTTATAGAAATTTATTTGTATATTATTATAATTATTTTCTTAATAAAATAAAATAAATTTTGGATTTATAATTAAGGAAAATTAGAGTTTGGAATATATTTGAATATTTATAAAAATTATTTTTGTGGAAGAAATAAAGTTTATAATTTGCTTAAAGACAAGTATTGAGAGACTTCATTTTTCTTTTTAGATAATTATGATAGCTAGATCGAGCTATTTGAAATTTGAGTTTAAAATACTCGATCAAGTTTTTTAAATGCTCAATTGAGTTCTTGAGGGGCTAAAAAATAAAGTTTTATCTCCTCTTCTGTAGATTTGCCTGCAACACCATTTTCTATCCTAGTGAACTCCAAGCAAAATTTCTCCTTAAGTGGCAGAGTTCATCATGCTAGATTCTGGAAGGAACCCCCTATCTAATGACATATGAGTTTAAGATTTTTGAATTCATACGATATTTTTTTTATCTAATTTCTTTTAAAAATAATGTTTGAAACTTTTTTGAACAATTTTGAAGGATACACACTAAAAAACTTTCAAAAACTACAACTATCTTTGTTTATAAGTGCTTTTCAAAATGGCACTCTTGGTTTTTCAATGTATTTAAAGAGTTGCAAAAAATCTTACATGAACACATGTGTCTCCAAAAAGCAATTGAAATAATACATTGCCAACTTCAAAAAATAATAAAAAATATAATTTTGCATGAAAAATAAATTTTTAATCTGAAAAACTTAGTTCTCTCCATGTAGATCATGCATATATATATATATATATATATATATATATATATATATATCAGACTAAGTTATGATGCGTGAAAACATGCATACTTTTTAAGTTTTGCGAAAATTTACAAGGACATATATTACATTTAATCGAAAATTGAGAAATTATATGGCACTATTTTTTTTTTTAAATGATATCATTAGGAGAAAACATAATTCTCCACATATTTTCCTTATATTCTGAATCAAAATTTACATGCTTATATGAATTTTGACGGTTGAAATTCAATAAAAAAGGAAAAACTTTCAATTTCGTCACCACATTTGGCTCAAAAGTGTAACCCAACTTCATGCTTTCACGCTATCCCTTCCCATAATTCCTTCAAGTCATATATAAATGGTTGTAAGTAGACATCCATATTCTTCACTTGTCTTCTACCAAGGACTATGAGAGCCAACATAAGATGTTCATTCTTCATGGACAACCATGGGGGAGTATTGTTATTGATCCAATTTTACTAGAGGCCAAATAGATTAGTTGGTGT
The DNA here is from genome assembly GCA_031772625.1 of Pinus tabuliformis. Taxonomy (NCBI): domain Eukaryota; kingdom Viridiplantae; phylum Streptophyta; class Pinopsida; order Pinales; family Pinaceae; genus Pinus; species Pinus tabuliformis. Next base: position 1,610,768,852 of record CM062817.1, on the reverse strand, counting down.
TTTGGAGGGAATATGGGTTGTTTCCATCCATGAATATGCTGAGTCGTAGCATTTGTACTTCATCCTTGAATATTTCGGGACATGTATCTTCTATATGCTTTGTGGATATTGAATCTATTAGGATTTGTATAATTCTCGACCCAATTTTGTGTGAGGCATGCCACCCTTGCAACATAGATAGTTCTTTTCAACGAAAGAGCCTTTGAATCCTTGGGATTAGGAATGTGCCTCAAAATATTATGAGGAGGACCATGTGGTTTTCCATGTTTTTTTTATGGTACCTGTCATTAGCACATTTCAGATATATCTCATTGTTTACATATTCTCCTTTATATAGAATACAATCATTCTGGCATGCATGACATGACATGTAATCAAAACCCTACTTTTTCAACAACTTCTTTTCATCTTTGCAACTACCATGTAAGACAATATCACTTGGAATAACCTTGTATTTGAATAAAATGTAGTTGCTGGGAAACATAAATATCCAATGTCAATATTTAATGTTGATGAAATTGGCTATTTTTAAAGTTGACTGTGTGACAAGATTTATAAAAATATAAGGGACTTGATGTTGGGAAAAATACTGAGGGGGGGGGGGGGGGGGGTGAATCAGTATTTTCAAATCAAGAACTCTTTTACATCTTATATTTAGATTTGTCTACCTGACTTTCCTGAAAGGAACCTCCGTGCGTACAAAACTATTCTTAAGGAAATTACCGTATATCCAATGAACTTATGCTTCAGTTAATTCATCATATGTTTCTCTTGATCCATTGCGTCAATAACTTATTAAACATTAGATAAACAGTAACCGTGTTCTGTAATAAATAAATCATCACACATAAGCAACACACATGAACACCAAGATTTAAGGTGGAAACCCAATGCGGGAGAAAACCACTTGTTGCTGTCATCTCTGTCTCCTTTTTAATATAAATAAAAAGTTGTTTACAATCTTGTACTGGCACAGACTCATACCAGTATGCATGCACCCACTTGAAGAAGGCTACAACCTTCTCTCTTTCTCCAACTTCTACTATAAGGGAGCTACAACCCCCTGCTCTTGTATTGGCTGATATGTTTACTAGTGCGTAGGTGCCAGCCTACAGAAGGATACCACCTTCATCTGTTCTCGAGGGACCACATTTCATAAATTTTCAAACTGGATACTCCTGGTACACATCAAAACAATATGTAGGCCACGTTTCATCAAATTTTCATACTGGATCCATTATCAACACTTAATCTCAATATCAATAATCAAACTGTAACTCATCACTGTAACACATTCATCCATCATTGATACATTTGAATTATTCAATCATTGAAACCCAATCATCAATCTCTGACATAACTGAAACCCAGTCATCACTTTCTGAATCAACCAATCATTGAAACTTATGACACAACTGAATCAAACATCACTGAACCCACTGACGCAACTGAATCACCCAATCATTAATTCTTGATACAACTAAATCAACCATTCATTCAAAACCGAATCAACCTACACTTAATCAAATTTAAACCAATCAATTGGAACAGTCAGATCACTGTAACCAAAGCACAAAACTGAGCCTAGAACACTCCATCAACAACCAGACCCAACAACAACCTCAAAAATCATATGTCAGAATGTATACGCTACTTCAATGAGGAAAACCTGTGTGTACACGCTACTTCCTATAACCCAACCTGTGTATACCTCTAAAGATACTGAATCATAAAACTTCTAAACCAAAAATTGTACTACCCAAAAGCTTCTGAAGATTTACTATCATGTTAAAGAGTTTTAAACAGATATCAGCAGATATCACCCTTCTTACACAATCAATCAATCAGCTAGACTCAATCTCCTTATACAATTAGTTTTACCTTAGATCTAAGGAAGACATCATTGACAAACAATAGTAAAACAACAACACTAATAAGATATATCAGTCATTTATGAAAAACAATCCCTTCCTCTTCATATGCTACTTGGAAGCACCGAATCCACGTGTATACGCGCCTTCACTGCGGTGAACCTATGTATATATCTTCAAATAATAACTTATAACTTCGAAATTTTTCAAGACTTCAGATATACCCAGTTCATATAATTTAAAGGATAAAGCATGCATTAGCACTCAGATCTAGCCTATCCATCATCATATCATACAATGACAAGTCATTTTAGGTCTAATGATCCTGATCCATCATCAAAAAATCAGGTGCATACTTAGTTCATATTGAGAAAAGCATCAATAACCCATAACATGCATATTTTCTTTTGATCTAAATCATCATAAGATTTGCATCTGTTGAACTCACTCACACTTTTATATTCACTACCTTATACAATTTTAGCCTTTTTTCAATACCACGCACAAAATCAACACTTAGAACCTATGGTATTGTTAGACGAGATCAAGTAACCGTTATTCCAATCAATATTGTGGGCTAATACCATTGTATGGATCCTTGGTATTCTTTAACCTTAATTTTCCATCCCATAAGTGTTTTCTCTTTTGTGAAACTGCGTGCATACATATACGCTCCTTTTATTTTGTGTACCTACATGTATACGCTACTTGGACTAGGTGAAACAATGTATACAACTTAAAACATTCTCTTTCCTCAATTTCTTGATTCTGGTTTATAAGCCTTTGTCCCATCATCCTGTTCTTCTATGCCATTACTCTTCTACCTCTGAATTGACCTGTTTCAATGTGAGTTGCCATCACACATCACTTTATCATTTCTAAACTGACCTGTATGTCAGTTTCCATCATGGACAACACATGTACCATAATGCCAACAATCTCCCCCTTTGGACTTGATGGCAACCCTATTGGTGTTTATCACTTCATGTTGCAGAACCTGTTAGATATATTAAGAAACACCAAGATACTCTCTCACTTTGACATCAAGGGCAAAGGGTGGACCAAGATATTATCCCCCTTAGTACATGTTGAGATGCACTACATTGTCCATGCTCCTCCTAAGCACATGGAGAGTTTGCATATGTCTATATATATATATATATATATATATATATATATATATATATATATATATATATATATATATATATATATATATATATATTCTCCCCATTCTGAGATGCACTATACTGTCCATGCTCCCCTTGAGCACATGCAGAGTCTGCAGAAATATATATATATATTTCAAAAGAATAAGATGACTCTATAACTCAATTATGTGAGTATGACCTTCCTATCACCAATATCACATATATACATAAATCTCCTAACCAAGTGGGGATACATATTTGACTCATCCACCCAAGCAAGTGGGATTACATATTTGACATGATCTCAAATGTCCATACATGCCTGAATATGACAATTATTACATCATAGGTAATTTCATGACATTTACATCAAATGATATACATGACATTTAGAACAAATACCAAATACCTAAACAAGATCAGAAACTATCATACACCATATATGATTTGCACCAAAAACATTTGTCAGCAGCATCAAGAGTAACAACCTATATATGTCCATCATTAGTTTGCAATATAAGTCAATGTAGCTTTAATATCATCAACCTGTGACTAAGTATGCTACATATAGATATGAACTCATCCTCTTGACCTTATCAAGACCAACTTTTCTTCTTATTTGTTAGAAAAATCCTTTATCTATAGCCTTCCATGAATCAACTAAGCATATGCCATATCTCAAAGCAGTGATACACAAACCATTCACACCATATCATATGTATGTGAAACCACCATAGTAATCATCCATGACTATAACATCATCATAATAACTGCATGATCTTTCCACAAGAACCCACAATGTATCAATCATGTATCATCACTAGCGAGTTTTCTAACATCCCACATCTGGTAAGCATCAACCATGATAATCAACATATGTGAGTATCAAACCTATCATCATAAAGTAAGAAGTCATCATCATTATGTGCCTAATTAAGCCATGTCTCCAAATATCCATTTCTTCATGAAACCTGCAATAACACTATTCTCTTGGCGAACCAAAAATATTTACCAATATGAAACTTAAGTAATAATCCACGTATCTAGCATAGAGATAACAATATGTATCTAGATTCTAATAAAAAAAGCAGGCTATGAGCTCATAGTCATTTGTCAAACTTTCGTGATATCATCAAGTGCAACAATCTTCAAAAAATATACCATGTGAGAGCCAAGAAGTATAGGAATCCTCATCCATAACTGCACCATATGAAATTTATGCGTCTTTGAAGGCATGATGGCAGCAACATAACCAAAATGAGTGCACTTAACATCATCAAATAATGAAGATGTATACGCAAGATTTTTTCTTCTCCTTGAACTTATGAAGATCAGCATTTAAGCAACATAACTATATGCATCATCAAAAGAGTCATCCACAAATCCGATCAGAAGCATCAAAACAATTAAGTGGCTCAAGCAAGGTATCATCTATGATTTCATCATAGGAAATTCATGGCCGTAGCATACCATGATGCATCATTTAAACACTTCAAAAAAATAAGCATCCTCACCATTGATAAGAATCAATATCTACCAAATACTTCTAAACATAATGCCAACAATGCATTATTAGAAGCATAGCATATTCTACCCCTAAACTTGTGTCAACCGTTCACTGTCAGATCTGATCATTACATATATCAGTAAGAATCATCAATGCATCAACATTAACCAGTTATACGTCAAGCCAACAACAACTTATGATGGTAAAAATCACTTCTAAAGAATATCCACAAACTTTAATCATCAACCATCAAAATAGAAAAGACAATTGATAATTGTCTGAACCATATCAGACCCTTTTTTTGAGTCAGTCCCACTGCTTCTTCATCAAACCAACGTATACATGATTGTCCAATTTCTAACTTGCGTATATACATGAATTGTCTTCATAATATCTGCGTATTAAAATTAGAACATTGAAATTTCATACTTTCAATTCCTCCTGATTCTATTCTGACTGTACCTGGTCGTAGAAATTTTGCTGAAACATTAGTTCCAAGAATATCATTATCATGATGTTTCTTCATCAGAGACTCCATTTTACTCGTCTCTAGTCATGTGATGAGAACATTCATCTTTGTATTTGAATGAGAAGATAGTAAGATCACACCTTATCTGGTCTTCCTTTTCCTTATTCTTGGTGGATTCATATTTTTCAAATTTTCTGATATAAATGTGCTGATTTGATTGCTTACCATATTTTCTATGGTGATCCATAGATTTGTTCCTACATTCTTTTTCTATATGCCCAAACTTGTTACAAGCATAACATCTTATATGTTTCATATTCCTTCTATAACAATCAATGGCTTTGTGACCAAACATATTGCAAGAAAAACAATATCCCTTAAAGTACCTGGAAGCTGATGATCTTTCTGGGTGATGGTTATTAGCTTGAAACATTCTACTTCTGCACTTGGTTGCAACATGTCAAAAATTATGACAGATATAACATTTAACATTATTCTTCAGAGGAAAGAATCGATTAGCACTTCCATAGTTAGGAGTAAATGATTTTCTTTGAAGACTTTCTTTCCTTGGTTGTTGATGGGGTTGACCTCTTATCTCCTTGTTGAGCATTTTAGATTTTGCATTAGAATTCCTTGCCTGAGTTTGTAAGCTATATTCACCTTTAACAGATTCATGAAAACCAATACCATATTTGATGGTAGGATACCTTTGACTACTAATAATGTTATCCAAAATATTAGTACTATATTGAAATCATAAAAGTTTATCCTTTTCTTCTAATTTACTTTTTAGGATATTTACCTCAACCTGATATTGCTCTTCCTTTTCAAGATACTTATTGTTCATGATTTCTTCAACTTTTCTTCCTTCTTCCAATTGTTGTCTTGATTTGAGAACCTCATTTTCTTGTTCTTCAAATTCTTGAAGTAGTTCTTCATTTTTCTTATTTGAATTTTCAAGATCTTCATTTTCGTTCACTTCATTTCTCAATGATGTCACTTCATCTTGCAACATTTGACATTGATCTTCATTTTGCTTGTACTCCTTCCTTATTTTTCTTCCTTCCTCCAGCTGAATTTTTAACCTGGTAACCTCTTCTTTGTAGGCGCAATCCCTTTTGTCAAATAGATCTTGTTGATCTCTAGTTTTATATGCGAGCCTTTTAACTTCTTCCTCTATTAGATTTATTTTACTTTCAACCATAAGAGAAAATTCAGTTATTTCACTATCACATTCACTATCTTCATTATTGCATGAGAAAAGGGATGTATCACCAGAGGACCAAAAATTAGTACCTAACAATTCTTTTGCTTGTTCATCATCAATATGAGGTGATTCTGAAACTAAATAATTTCTTCCACTTAGTAGCCAATTGTCTTTCTCGCTGTCATTGCTCCTTTGAGATCTATTCTTCTTTTGAGGTGCTTTCTTCTTTTACTTCTTTCCAATTGTTATAATGGATCTCCTTCAAGCAATCAAGCTTCTACCAAAGGACCTGCTCTGATACCAATTGTTGGGAAAAATACTAGGGGTGGGGGGTGAAACAATATTTTCAAATCAACAAATTTTGTACATTTCATATTCATATTTCTATACGCAACTTTACTGAAAGTACCCTACATGTGTACGTGACTGTTCTTAAGATAGTTAGTGTATATCCAGTGAACTTATGATTCAGTTAATTCATCATATGTTTTTCTTCAGCCAATGCATCAGTACTTTATTAAACATTATATAAACAATAACCATATACTGTAATAAATAAACCATCACACATAAGCAACACACATGAACACCAAGATTAAGGTGGAAACTCAATGCGGGAGAAAACCACTTGTTGTTGTCGTACATGACTTCTTTTTAATATAAATAAAAATATGTTTACAATCTTGTAATAGCACAGAATCATACCACTACGCAGGCACCCACTTGCAGAAGGCTACAACCTTCTCTCATTCTCCAGGTTCTATTAAAATAGAGCTACAACCCCCTGGCTCTTGTACTAGCTAATATGTTTACTAGTACGTAGGCATCAGCCTACAGAAGGCTACCACCTTCATTCGTTCTCAAGTGACCACATTTCATAAATTTATAGAATGTATACCCCTAGTACACATCAACACAATATGTAGGCCACGTTTCATCAAATTTTCATACTGGACCCATTATCAACACTTAGGCTCAATATCAATAATAAAATTGTAACTCATCGCTATAACACACTCATCCATCATTGGTACAACTGAATTAATCAATAACTGAAACCCAATCATCAATCTTTGACATAATTGAAACCCAATCGTCACTTTCTAAATCAACCAATCATCGAAACTTATGACACAACTGAATCAAACAATCACTGGAACCTATAACACAACTAAATCACCCAATCATCAATTTCCGATACAACTGAATCAACCATTCACTCAAAACCCAATCAGCTGAAACTTAATCAAAATAATTCATTCTCAAGTGACCACGTTTGATAAATTTTTAGACTAGATACTCCTGGTACACATCAACACAATATGTAGGCCACGTTTCATCAAATTTTCATATTAGACCCATTATCAACTCTTAAGCTCAATTTCAATAATAAAACTATAACTCATCGTTATAACACACTCATCCATCATTGGTACATCTGAATTAATCAATAACTGAAACCCAATCATCACTTTCTAAATCAACCAATCATTGAAACTTATGACACAATTGAATCAAACAATCACTGGAACCTCTGACACAACTGAATCACCCAATCATCAATTTCTGATACAACTGAATCAACCATTCATTTAAAACCTAATCAGTTGACACTTAATCAAAATTCAACCAATCAACTTGAACAGTCAGATCACTATAACCAGAGCAAATAAATGAGCCTAGAACACTCCATGAACAACCAAACCGAACTGCAACCTCAAAAATAATATTTTAGAGTGTATATGCTACTTCAATGAGGACAGCCTGTGTGTATACATTAATTCATGTAACCCAACCTGTGTATACCTCCAAAGATATTGAATCATAAAACTTATGTACTACCCAAAAACTTCTAAAGATCTATTTTCATGTTATAGAGTTCTAAAGAGATAGTTGCAAAGATCACCCTTCTTACTCTATCGATGAATCATCTAGGCTCAATTTCCTTATACAATTAGTTTTACTTCATATCTAATGAAGACATCATTGAAAAACAATAGTAAAACAACATTGATCAGATAGATCAGTTATTTCTGAACAACAAGCCCTTCCTCTGCATACACTACTTGGAAGTGTCAAATCCATGTGTATGCCTTCACCGAGGCGAACCTTTGTATAGATCTGCAAATAATAAGTTATAACTTTGCAACTTTTCAAGACTTTAGATATACCCAAATCATATCATTTAAAGGATAAAACATGCATTATCACTCAGATCTAGCCTATCCATTATCAGATCATACAATGATAAGTCATTTCAGGTCTCATGATCTTGATCCATCATTAGATCTCATCCATCATCAAACACTCAGGTGCATACTTAGTTCAGTTCAAGGAAAGCATCAATAACCCATAACATGCATATTAGCTTTTGATCTAACTCTTCATAATATTTGCATCACTTGCACTCACTCACACTTTGATCTTCACTTCCTTATATAGTTTTAGCCTTTTGTCAATACCATGCACCAAAATAACACTTATAACCTATGGTATTCTTAGACGGGATCAAGTAATTGTTATTCCACTCAATATTGTGGGCTAATACCATGGTATGGAATCTTGGTATTCTTTAACCTTAATTTTCAATCCCGTACGTTCTTTTCCTTATGTGAAACTACGTGCATACGTATACACTCCTTTTATTCCATGTACCCATGTGTATATGCTACTTGGACTAGGTGAAACAACATATACCACTTAAAACATTCTCTTTCCCCAATTTTCTTGATTCTGGTCTATAAGCCTTTGTCCCATCATCCTGTTCTTCTATGCCATTACTTTCTTACCTTTGAATTGACCTATTTCAATGTGAGTTTCCATCATACATCACTTTATCATTTCTAAATTGACCTATATGTGGTTTGCCATCAAGGACAAAACATTACCATAATGCCAACACTTGATCGTGGCCAATTACCTCAATATTTCCGAGAAAGATGCATTCAACATGATTTTTTTTCTTTCAAGCTATATAGTAACATCATTGTCCCTACTTGGGTAGATTTTAATTGGACGCAAAGTCCAAAGAGAGTCATAGTGAAAGGCGATTTTAGGCTTTCAAAAAATGTAATAGTGATATGAGCATCCTCCCCTAACTCATTGTTATGGAATGCATCTACCAACATTGTCTCCATGGTAGTTGTATCTCATAAGTAATCATCCATACCAACCTCAAATTGATTTCCTCCATTTCTAACTTGTGATTAATAACTAATTTTGTTGTAGTAAATCCTAATTGGTGAATCTATACATAGTGGAAACTGAATAGGTGGTTACTTCAACTATTCTTGGTATCCTTCCTCTCTGAGTTTTTCTTTTAATGTATCCTTCTATAACACCATCCTCCCATATTTACCCAAGTTAACCGATCCTAAGGGGTAAACATGTGACGAAGAATTACTATGATATGATCCAACTCCCAAACTATAGTTAAGGAAGTGGAATTGACAAATCAAAACCAAACTAACCTTCCTAAGGAACTACAAAAGCTTGAGGGGCCAACCAACCCCTCCAGGTGTCTAACCCCTGAGAGAACTTGCTTCTTGACTGAACTAGACCCCCATTCACTCCCATGAAAATCCCTACATGCGGATGAGACCCTCTTGTCGCTACCACAACAAGGCCTCCATGCTATTGTGGGCTTTTTTAGATTGTTTTGTGCCAGCGACCCCATATTCTGAGCCGCTTTTTGAGGGCCAGGACTTAGGTCTTTGCCTATAGCTTCATGAAACTTCCAAAAATGAAAAATAACAAGATGACAAGGCCTCAATGCAAAACTTGAACAAGGACCTGACCTGACAAGGCCAAACCATGACTGATATTCCATCAAACATATCATAAACATGTAATCTACAGGTCATATAAACACATATGAGCATAGGGACTTCATACTTATTTGATATTTTTCAAGAAGGTTTGATGCCCTCTCATAATAGCTACAATATCATATATTAGGTCATAGATTCATTATTCATTCATTTACTAATGAAAACATGATGAGATCCATATCTCAAGTCTATCCTAAATCATGATTATAACCAACATAAAACCAGCAGATTGAAAATGATAGAACAACCATTATAATCACATAGTAATAAGCCATTTTCACATAATACAAAAGAGAAAAAGAGCTCTTATTACTATATGCAAAATCTGATCAAGCTAGTCACATACCAACTTACCATAGATTGGGCTGAACCAAATCTTTCTTTCAATGAATCACCCCCGTTCCATATTCAAAGCATGAAAGAGGGAATCACAACAAAACCAATCAAGGCTTCCTCGACTTTACCGTGTATCCTTCCAAGGGATTCCTAGGCCCAAAAAATAAACATACACTACAGGATCTACTGCAATCGCACCATATACTGGTCAGAGGATCACTAGGCCCCAAACAAGCATGGGTGCCTATGGATCTCTCCACCTAAACAATGATGAATTTGTCTATCACCACACTCTAGGCCTAGGGATTTGTAGGCCCAATGAGGCTCCACCATCTAGGCTTTGTTGTATATCCTGTCATTACTGATCAAGGGATTCCTAGGCCTAATGAAGCTATTCACAACTAGGATTTACCATGTGTCCTTCCATTACCATTCCTACAATCCAGCTCCACCAAGTAAGTGAATCCCATCACAACATGGTTATCCAAAAATGGAAAGGTAAGGTTGAAATGTAATGTCACACTTGTAAAAACCCATGCCAGTGACAAGAGAACCAAATACACACATGCATCTACCATGAACGCAAAAGATAGCAAGAAAATCATACATGCAACTCTATACTTGCAAGTAATCTTGTTGTAGCTACTTGATCCCACTCTTCCTTGCTTGATCTTTGATTCCCTTTTATTTTTGTCTTTCCTTTACCTTCCTTCCTCCAATGCTAGAGTAGTCCAAGAATACTCTAAGTGTGCAAGAGTATGAGAGAGTAGAGAGAATAGAGAGAGAGCTCCAAAACTAAACTGACAATAGGTTGTGAACTGATTCTTAGAAGCTATTTCATTAACGATGCCTCTATTTTCTTCAATTTCCATTATTTTTTCCTTCCATTTCCTTCTCACATGTAACTTGTGATATTTCACATTCATTTTCTCTTAATTTCCTCTATTTTCATAAATAAAATGCTAATTCATGCGTATTTTATTTTCCAAAGTCTTTGCCATTGCCTTTTCCAATTTACTTAGCCATAATAAACCAAATGAACAACCACATTCAGATTTTTTTCCCAACATTTAGCTTGGAATAAGTGTCCAATGACCTTGGTTATTATTTTTCCTTTATTAAATTTATTAGATGGATTTTTAAACCAGGGTTGTTACATTCATTTCCCCCTTAGGGGAACACTGTCCTTGGTGTTTAATGACACCTACAACAAGTAAGACCTCTAAAAAGAAAAAGATATTTCCCTTGGAGCTTTATAACTTAGCTCGTAAAAGTATTTATAATGATCAACCTGCTGAAAAGAAAACCATCATGAAAAACATAACAACATGAAATCCATACCACTTGCTGAAGCTTCATAATATAGCTCATGATGATATTTACATCCATATACATATATACATTTACAACAACAAAAAAATCCTCAACCAAAAAACAAGGAAGGAAACATAGCACGAATCTGATGAACCATCTCCCATGTAGCTTCACTGGACCCAAAGTGCTTCTACTATACTTTAACATGCTCGATTTCTCAATTCTAGAGCATGACCATCTTTCTCTGCAAAACACACTGAGGTTCCAGCTAGAATTATCCTTTTGGCTCCACCTATAATACATAACAATAAGTAACATTATCAATATACTTTACATATCTTTTAAGCAATGAAACATGGAAAACATCATGGAATTTCACTATCAGAGGAAGTGCAAGTTTGTAGGTCACTAGTCCACTCCTCTCAAGGATCTCAAAAGGCCCACAATATTGAGGTGTTAACTTTGCACATGACCCGATCCTTAAGGAGGTCTTCCTGGGCTTGATTTTCAAGTACACATACTCCCCAACATGAAACTCGTTAAACAACGTGTGCTAATATGCTTAATTTTTCTGTCTGTTCCATGTTTCCTTTCAATTCTTATTTATGACCTACATTTCTTGTTCAATATTTTCTAATATGTCCAACCCTATCAACATATTGTTCACTAGATTTCTCCAATTAATGGGTGTATTACAACTCTGCCCATAAAGTGCCTCCAACAGACTCATCCTCAGTGACTCTTGACACCCATTGTTATAAGAAAACTCAACCAATGGAAGGTACTCCTCCTATATCATCTACTGATGCATCACATACATCCTCAATGTTAGTGCCTAAATCTACCTCAGGCTGAAGGAAGGAAGGTCTAGGGTAACATCAAACCACACTTAACCTGGTAGCTAGCCCTACCAGGCCGGGAGAGGGCTCTCTCCTTGTCAATCTCAGTGGAGATGACTGAATCAAATATAGATTTTAGGCTAGGTATAGTAGCTCAGAGGATTTGATTGGATTTGTTTTGGGTTGAAACAACAAGAGAAAGGATGATTTGGACTATGGAATCGATGTCAGTTTCTGCCGACAAACCTGGGGCAAATTAAGTGCCATGTTCAGCCAAGTGAAGGTTGTAAATGTGAGAAGTATAGGGGAGAAAGCTCGTTTCCCTGCAGGCATCAAACAAAGGATGGATATGCAATAACAACTTTAGATGAAAGAGAATCACAAGGTTGCTCAACAGAGCATCTAGCCAAGGATGAATTTTGCTAAGACAACCATTACAAATAACGGCAAAATCATCATGAAAGGAGCATCATGATGGATCGATTCCTGACATATCACTTAGATAATACTGTAACAAGGCAGAAAAAACATAAAGTGTAAATGAATTACAGGAAAAACATAGTATCCTCAAAATTATCCTCTTCTGGATTTGCGGTACTTTCTTCAGTGGAACCAGCAACAAAACTATCTTTAAATTTAGGGTTGTCCTGAAAATGCTCTTCATTGTTGGCATCACTATCTTCAAGGAGTGGAACAGGATCTTTTTCTATAACTACATCTTTGTCATAATCAGTCCTCCTTTTGTAGGGCTGCCAATAAGTCCTGGCACCATTGTGAATGTGTTGATTAGTCACCATGATAACTCCATTGTTAAAAGGTTTTGAATAGTGATTTGTCCCATTCTTGCGATCAATGCTTGTGTTAATATGCCTTCTCCCTCAAGGCCACCTCAACATCCCGTGCTTATGCCAATCAGTAAACTTGCCTCTTTCCGGGTGTGAGGATGTGTTCCAGCCATGGGATCAGAGTATAAAACCTGTGTCTATCCCAATGCTCCCTATCTCTTGTGCCACACTTCACCTCCACGAATTCCATGTCCTCAGACCCCGCACGATGGTTCTCTTTTCTCGATCTAGAGCTGGGCAATATACCACTCTAATTGTTGGTAGCCACCTTGTGATTCCTTCGCCAGATGCAATCTCTGTGGAAAATTTATGCAGTGTTTGCAATACTAGTCCCAAGATGACATGAGACCTGCAATAAGACAAGAATTTATTCCCAAAAACAATCCCCACGAAACCCCTTTCCCAGATAAGATTAAAATTGCACCAGCAATGGGTTGCGGGTTGCTGGCAAGGGTGAGTCTGGCTTGGGTTACGGGTTGCTAACTAGGGTGAGATTGGCTCTCCCTGAATCTAGTGAGAGGATCTTGCCTAAAATTATCAGAGATGAAAAACTTTCCTAAGCTCTGGATCAAAATCATGAGAGAAAGATTCAAAATTCTTCCCGTTCCCTTCTTGATTTCCTTCCTCCTTTTAAAGCCATTACACTCCTTCCTCATTTTAAATCCCTCGAAAACTACTGGCAAATACCAAGGCGTTTAGTTCCTTTGGGAAAATACCATATGCTGTCTATTTATTTATTTATTATTTTTTTTTGTTATCAGTTGGATATATTATGCTCTTCTGGATTTGTGGTATTTTCTTCAATGGAACCAGCAACAAAACTATCTTTAAATTTAGGGTTGTCCTGAAAATGCTCTTCATTGTTGGCATCACTATCTTCAAGGAGTGGAACAGGATATTTTTTATAACTACATCTTTGTCATAATCAGTCCTCGTTTTGTTGGGCTGCCAATAAGTCCTGGAACCATTGTGAATGTGTTGATTAGTCACCATGGTTACTCCATTGCTAAAAGGTTCTGAATAGCGATTTTTCCGATGCTTGCGATCGATGCTTGTGTTACTATGTCTTCGCCCTCAAGGCCACCTCAACGTCACGTGCTTACGCCAATCAGTAAACTTGCCTCTTGCCAGGTGTGAGGATGCGTTCTAGCCGTGGGATCAGAGTATGCAACCTGTGTCTATCCCAATGCTCCCTATCTCTTGTGCCATGCTTCACCTCCACGAATTCCCTGTCCTCAGACCCCGCGCGATGGTTCTCTTTTCTCGATTTGGAGCTGGGCAATATACCACCCTAATTGTTGGCAGCCACCTTGTGATTCTTCCGCCAGATGCGATCTTTGTGAAAAATTTATACAGCGTTTGCAATACTAGTCCCAAGATGATATGAGACCTGCAATAACATAAGAAGTTGTTCCCAGAAACAATCCCTATGAAACCCCTTTCCCAGAGAAGATTAAAATTGCACCAGCAATGGGTTGTGGGTTGCTGGCAAGGGTGAGACTGGCTTGGGTTGCGGGTTGTTGGCTAGGGTGAGATTGGCTCTCCCTGAATCTAGTGAGAGGATCTTGCCTGAAATTCTCGAAGACGAAAAGCTTTCCTAAGCTCTGGATCAAAATCACGAGAGAAAGATTCAAAATTCTTCCGTTCCCTTCTTGATTTCCTTCCTCCTTTTAAAGCCCTTACACTCCTTCCTCATTTTAAATCCCTCGAAAACTACTGGAAAATAACAGGGCGTTTAGTTCCTTTGGGCGAATACCATATGCTGTCTATTTATTTATTTATTATTTTTTTTGTTATCAGTTGGGGATATTAAATAATTTAGAGTTGCCAACAGTTCTTAGGGGACCTACACTACAATCTATCACATAAATTCTATCAAGAAATACCCCGTATAATGATGCTTGTCGTAAAAAAATGGTGGCCCATCAAAACATAGTATCCTCAAAGTTATCTTCTTGTGGATTTGTGGTACTTTCTTCAATGGAACCAGTGACAAAACTATCTTTAAATTTAGGGTTGTCATGAAAATGCTCTTCATTGTTGGCATCACTATCTTCAAGGAGTGGAACAGGATCTTTTTCTATAACTACATCTTTGTCATAATCAGTCCTCCTTTTGTAGGGCTGCCAATAAGTCCTGGCACCATTGTGAATGTGTTGATTAGTCACCATGGCAACTCCATTGTTAAAAGGTACAAATTGTATTAATTTTCATGGTGGAAATTGTATGGGTGAAATATAGCCCCTCAGGATTTGCATGAATTGTTTTTTTTGTTGGACATTGAGAATATCCCTCGATACCAAAGAAGCCTCTTCCAAATAATGATAAGAAGCCTCTAAATTTCAATGGTGATTCTTTTGCAATGTTCTACATGTCTTAGCATTTATGAGTTCTATTTCAAAGTTGAAGGAAAGACATGAAGATGCCATCATAAAATTATTTCTTGACATTTATGAGGTCTATTTCAAAATTTAAGGAAATACATGAAGATGCCATCATAAAATTATTTCTTCTTTGTTTGGAGTACAAGCAGAAAGACGGGTTCAAGAACTCATCCATCTTGAAGAGCATATCTTCTATGATAGCTCTCATTGAATGTTTTCTCACATGTTGGGGCCCGAAATGCATATTTTGGAGACACCCACCAACACTTATTGGCAGGCTTAGAAAAGGAAGGTCTTCTTGCTCACCTTGAAGGAGACTATTGGAAAACCTCCTTGTGATAAATCTACTACTCTGAAGGATAACATAGGCCCAAAATTGGGATTGAAAAATGTTGTTTTCTCTAGTGATAAATATTCTACAAGAAACTATCCCTCACCATCTTGAAGACAATAAATGTGCCAGATCTAGGAGGAAGCTATTAGGGTTGTCTTGCTAGTGAATGTGAACACAATGAAGAATCTGATTGTGAATCTCATATCTTTTATTTTGACGGACAATTAATCTTTCATGATGCAATCTTTATGAGTTCATTGTATTCAACTTAAAGAAAGGCCCCTTTGTGTTTCCTGATGAGCACCCGTTTTATGATGCAGGAAGAGAACATGGACATGTTGCAGATTTGGAAAGGGGCTTCAAAATTGAACAAAATAATGAAGGCTATTGGGGATGTAGTTTAATGACATCCCTAACTCACATTGAACAAGTCATCCCTAATAATGCCATATGAATTATTTTATTTTTTAGAATGATAATATTATTATTTGAATTGGTAAATAAATTATATTTTTTAATATTATCACTAACCAATTCATTCATAACAACTTATCTTCAACCTAATATTATTATTTAAATAATATTAATATTATATAAAATAATTGTCATTTTAATCGATAAATATATTAATTAATTTTTAGATTATTATATCTTTTACCTAACTCACATTGAATAGGTCAACCCTAATAATATTATTTTATTTACATTTTCGATATGAAATAATTAATTATTACATATCGGCTATTTTCTAACTAAATAATTGTTATTTTAATAAACTTCTTATCACTTAATAATTCTTCACCAACGGCTATTTTTTGAACGGCTTACCCTGAACATTGATGCATCCCTGCTATTAATTCTCTTAGATTCATTGGCTTCTCACCTTGCCCTGAGGATGAACAACATTAGTTGGTTCAAAACTTCAACCCAATCCTTACATGTGATTAATCCGAAAGACTATTCTCTACATCATGGATCACAAATGTCTTAGTTCCTCATTATTATTTATAATATTTATTTATATATAAGAAAATATTATTTAGCAAAATGGTCCATTACTTTTAATAAATTTAAAAAATCCCACCAATTTTCCGGGGATTTGAAATTATTCCAATTATGATAAATTCCTCCATAATAAATTTGTCATTATTATTTATAACATTCATTTATAATTTCTCATTATTATTTTTTATGCCGTAAGGCATTCCCTCTTAAATGAACTCCCCTCTCTGCCCACCTGTCATCCTCGTACGCCATAGGATCCTATGTTAGACGATTGCAAAAGTTTCAACTATTTGATCTGGATGCTTACAAAATGGTTACAAATTCGTTGGGAAATGGTTTGCGCACTGGTCAGCGTAACCGATTTCAGCATGGTATCTCATTACTTTTGGCATTGCAGTGTCCGCAGAGCGTACGAGGAGAGCATTGGTTACAAAGTGTAGGAGGCATAACCAATTACAACGTGGTATATCGTTACTTTTGGCATCGCAGTGTCCGCGGAGCGCAGGAGGAAAACTGGAGTTGTGATGCCTGACAAGTACAACGACGCAACTTTCTGGGTGTACATTTCGGACATTGGCGTTTCTATTTCTTCCAATGTTTCTATTTCTTCCAATGCATTTCAAGCCAGAGCGCTGGTTAATTGTAGAGGAAGATTTTTTAATGTGCAGTAAAAGGCTAGAGTTTGAATGAGATTTACAGTTTATTTTTATAAATTCTATGCAGTATCATCCCATTGATTTAGTATGTATTATGAGTTGTTTACCATTTTCATTTGAAGCCGAGATCAGATGAATAAAAAACATTAAGAAACATCTAACATGGTTTGAGAGAATGTGAATATACTATAATGCCTTCAGGACATATGTATCTCTCATACCGAGGCAGAGAAGCCAAAGATTTGGGTAGCTTATACCTGTGGAATGGCAAAGCTGGTAATGGTAATGCGATAGATAATATCGGATTTTAAGAGACCAAAAGAATATGTGGGAAAACATTCGAGGATGGGGAATGCATACTGAAGACTAGTAATATATTTATGCATCCTTGATTGATTCCTATATCGTCGAAACAGATCAAGGAACAGAACATCCTTCATTGCGTTCCTCAATCCACCAGTCTTGCTCTCATCAACAAGCTGATCATTCATAGTCACTTCATCAGACGTTGTTGGCTTCTCCAGATCTTCAGTATTAGTTTTATGATCACTTACTATTTCCATTACACTATAACAAGATCTTCTAATGATAATAACCTGTGGGTGGAAACTTTGCTTGACATCAGATATAACTATTTTACGAGTCACAACACTAGATTTAATTATTTTAGTTCCACTGCATTTTTAGATGCAATTGGAAAAACAAATTGTTTACTAAACTATTCAGATTCCTGAGCAAAGTACTATTTTAGTTACAATATAAGTTTCCAGATATAACTGGAAAAACAATTTTTTCACTAAACCATTCAAATGCCTCATAAAATACATGATATTCGGAATAACATGGAGAAAATAAAATTATATATAAAATATTATATAAACAAGATATTATTAGAATTAGGCATATCTCAAGCATACAGAAAGGACAAAGATGAAACAGAAGCAAGCGTAACCATTATTAGTCCCTGCATTTTAGAACTGGATTATTTTATTGCAAGCTGACTGTTTCCATTACAAGTTAGATGAACTCTTGTCAGTAGTTTCAACTGTCATTGATTGGGACATACAAACACTAGCAGACTCAAGCCAATGAGTTCAAAGACAAATAGGGTCTTTTTAGTTACATTTCATTTATTTTTAATCGAAATGCTTGTTTTCATAAATTTTTGGGATGCATGCATTACTTTCTATAATTTTTTAGGTGCAATAAGGGGAAATTAATTGTTTCTCTATATTTTCATTATAATAATTAATGATAGTTTTAAATAATGTATTAATGGTGATATAAATTAAACTCCATACTCGACTGTAATATATTTATATGATAGAGTTATAGTAGATTTTTCTCATATGCTCTTCGAATTTTCATTTCCCATATTGTATTAATGGAAATACCAAAAAATTGATCACATAGGTTCCTTGCAAGCCGGAATAGGTCTTGCTTAAACAAATACAAACTTCGTTCTTGGTGAAACTTCAACAAGAGTCAAACCCCGGTAGGAGAACCCAGTACGCCAAAATGTTGAAATTACACCTCAGGCAAGAAGGAGATGCCATCGAGATTAGGACAGGAGGGGAGTCTTACAAGCTTACCCAGATAAAACCCTAGAAGTGCAAGCCCCATAAGGATGAGGTGGAAATCTTCGAGACGCTTTTACCTCAATGCGGTCAAGAGCCCTTGCCAAACCTGCGGAGCATAATTCCAAATATTAGCACACAAAAGAAAACTGAAATCAATTCCCGAGCTGACATTAACAACAACGTTATTTAGAAAATGGGGTAACCTCACCTGGGTAATTTCCCAAGAACTCCCTAACTTGAGCACAGAACCCTTAAGCAGCTCACAGAACGATCCAACCGCAACAGGAGACAGAGGTTCCTTGCAAGCCGGAATAGGTCTTGCTTAAACAAATACAAACTTCATTCTTGGTGAAACTTCAACAAGAGTCAAACCCTGGTAGGAGAACCTAGTACACCAAAACGCTGGAATTACACCTCAGGAAAGAAGGAGATGCCATCGAACTTAGGACAAGAGGGGAACCTTACAAGCTTACCCAAATAAAACCCTAGAAGTGCAAGCCCTGTAAGGATGAGGTAGAGATCTTCAGGAGGCCTTTCCCTCAACGCGGTCAAGAGCCCTTGCCAAACCTATGGAGCATAATTCCAAATATTAGCACACAAAAGAAAATTGAAATCAATTCCTAAGCTGACATTAAGAACAACGTTATTTAGAAAATGGGGTAACCTCACTTGGGTAATTTCCCAAGAACTCCCTAACTTGAGCGTAGAACCCTCAAGCAGCTCATGGAACGATCCAACCGCAATAGGAGACAGAGGTTCCTTGCAAGCCGGAATAGGTCTTGCTTAAACAAATACAAACTTTGTTCCTGGTGAAACTTCAACAAGAGTCAAACCCTGGTAGAAGAACCCAGTACGCCAAAACGTTGAAATTACACCTCAGGCAAGAAGGAGATGCCATCGAACTTAGGACAGGAGGGAAGCCTTACAAGCTTACCTGGATAAAACCCCAGAAGCGTAGGCCCCGTAAGGATGATGTAGAAATCTTTGGGAGGCTTTCCCTCAACGCGGTGAAGAGCCCTTGCCAAACCAGCGGAGCATAATTCCAAATATTAGCACACAAAAGAAAACTGAAATCAATGCCTGAGTTGACATTAACAACAACGTTATTTAGAAAACAGGGTAACCTCACCTGGGTAATTTCCCAAGAACTCACCTGGGTAATTTCCCAAGAACTCCCTAACTTGAGCATGGAATCCTCAAGCAGCTCACAGAATGATCCAACCTCAACAAGATACATGCTCGCAGCGTAAGCACCTCCGTGATGGACTGGAAGTAGAGCCAGCACAAGGAAGAATGGGCAGAATGAGCTGCGTAGCTAGACCCTGTAGAGGGTAATACACTTAGAATATCCTAGAGCCGTTAGATCAGTGACCGAAAACCTCCACCGTAGATGAGACAGATGATCCCGAGGTTCACTAACAGCACCACTGCATGCATTAACACTGCTGCTCCGGAGAAGTGTATGATAGCGGTAACCCGGTCACGCCAAGCTCAAGATAAGACCTGAAATCTGAGCTGGAAGGTGGGGCAATAAATCAAAGAGGATAAGGACCTGTCCTCCACTATACGGAAGATCAAACCATTTACAAATTATTAAGGAATGAAACTCAGGTCTCGTGTGTTATGCGATTCACAACCGGCGTTGAAGTTAAGAGCTAAGGTTTTGTTGCATAATTACAATGGTTAGTTGTAACACAGTAAATAAACCAAATGTATGTGTATTGTTGTAAATAATTAGAGGGTGAACTTTTATATTTAATTACCATAAAAAATTTATTTTAGGTGTATTGTATTATTCCTTGTATATAGGGGTGTGACATAGGCATAAAGAAAGGGCAAAGATGAAACAGAAGCAGGCGTAATCATTATTAGTCCCTGCATTTTAGAACTGGATTATTTTATTGCAAGCTGACTGTTTCCATTACAAGTTTGATGAACTCTTGTCAAAAGTTTCAACTGTCATTAATTGGGACATACAAACACTTGGGACATACAAACACTAGCAGACTCAAGCCAATGAGTTCAAAGACAAATAGGGTTTTTTTAGTTACATTGCATTCATTTTTAATCGAAATGCTTGTTTTCATAAATTTTTGGGATGCATGCATTACTTTCTATAATTTTTAAGGTGCAGGAAGGGGAAATTAATTGTTTCTCTATATTTTCATTAAAATAATTAATGATAGTTTTTAATAATGTATTAATGGTGATATAAAGTAAACTCCATACTGGAATAACATCCTAGAGAAGATCCTACAGAACTAGAGAAGACCCCTTTGTGTAAGTCTAATCAAATTACTCAAATTATCAATTTTTTTTGGAAGCATGCAATTAGAACGAATGAATTCCATTTCAAACTCTGAGAGAAGGAGAAGTTCATAATAACAAAGTACATAAAACAAAAAATGATAATATGCACAGTTAAATATTGGTTCAGACAACCGATGGAATGGAATTCATGGACTTTACAAACGAACATATGCAATGGAATTCATGGAATTTACAAACAAACATATGCTGCAAAATAAAATGAGATGAGACAAATAGGGTTTTTTTAGTTACATTGCATTCATTTTTAATCGAAATGCTTGTTTTCATAAATTTTTGGGATGCATGCATTACTTTCTATAATTTTTTAGGTGCAAGAAGGGGAAATTAATTGTTTCTCTATATTTTCATTAAAATAATTAGTGATAGTTTTTAATAATGTATTAACAGTGATATAAAGTAAACTCCATACTAGAATAACATCCTAGAGAAGATCCTACAGAATTAGAGAAAACCCCTTTGTGTAAGTCTAATCAAATTACTCAAATTATCAATTTTTTTTGGAAGCATGCAATTAGAACGAATGAATTCCATTTCAAACTCTGAGAGAAGGAGAAGTTCATAATAACAATGTCCATAAAACAAAAAATGATAATATGCACAGTTAAATATTGGTTCAGACAACCGATGGAATGCAATTCATGGAATTTACAAACGAACATATGCAATGGAATTCATGGAATTCCAAACGAACATTCGCTGCAAAATAAAATGAGATGAGATAATAATATTTACATTGCTATGCATTTAAACTTAAATTTCCACCCCGACCTACCAAGTACTGTCAACTGTCCACGTTTTAGCTTTTTCATCTCATGGCTTAAATTGGATTAAGCTTTAAAATGTTACTTTAATTAATATTTTCCAATATAAATTTCTCATTTATTTAAAAAAATAAATATTTGCATTCTTCAATTTATGCCTTACGGCGTTTCCTTGGTACAAATACTAGTTAAATCTAAATTAAACTTCTTAATTAAAAAAATAAATATAATATTGTCTCTTTTAATTTATACTTTAAATTTATAAAAAAAAATACATATCTTTAAGTGTTACTTATATACATAATATAACTATTACTTATATTTTTATATATCTATATATCTATATATATATTCCCTCATCTCAACGCAAAAAGTTAATATCGTTTATCATAAATCTATAAAAGTTTAGAGTCCTGTCTATTGAAAATCAAATTCCATCCCTGCAGGTATCATTCATTGAAAATTCAAAGCTGGTCTGGCTCCCCGAAATCCTTGTCAAATATATCTTATTCTTTCCTCTAGAATCTCTATATTTTCGGGAACCCTTCGTCGGTAAAATACCCGCAGGGCTTCCACAATTTGAGGAACCCCCTCGCTTCATAGAAACTCAAAGCTTGTCTTCCCCCTCCGTAT
The DNA here is from genome assembly GCA_031772625.1 of Pinus tabuliformis. Lineage (NCBI taxonomy): Eukaryota > Viridiplantae > Streptophyta > Pinopsida > Pinales > Pinaceae > Pinus > Pinus tabuliformis. The sequence goes on along the minus strand of CM062817.1, from coordinate 1,610,745,799 downwards.
CCTTCCCAAACCCATTTTGTCTTTATCTTTTTCAAATCCATCTTCCATAGTCTACCAGAGGGGTTACCACATTTTGGGTAACCCTAGTCTTTTTTTGTCAGGGCATCTGACTTGCAGGTCACTCCTCACGATATAGCCATGGTTAGGATGAAATCAACATCTGAAGAAGCTAATTGTTCCAATTTATTAAGAATTTCTCTTTTTTCTTAGCTTTTACTTTTTCGGATACTTTTTCTAGAGCTAACAAAATAAAGTTGCTCTTCAAACTAAAAACTTGGAATATAAATTTTTTTATTCAAATACAAAAATATATATTAAAATATATAAATAAAAATAATACAATATATAGTTAAAAAAACATTTTTTTATTAATAATAATAAGAGCGCTTCATTATTATTATTATTATTATTAATTTAGGAGAATAACTAGTAAGAGTTATTCTGAACAGACCCAGGATCAAATCTAACTGGCTATAATATCTCCTCATTATTATTTATTACTTTTACATAAATTATATTCCCAACATCCTCACAAACAAAATTTGTGAAAATTTTCGTATGCTGTCCACCTCTACCGTTGATCCAACCCCATAATGAAAAACTGGGACGCCTCAATGTGCCCCAGCCCAGTTGAACGAGTCTCTTCACGACTAGAAAACAGACCAAGGTTGTTTACATCCACAGAGCCCATGTTGTCTTTTTTGGAATATCTATCATCAGGAATTAGATTTTGGATTGTCATTTTTGGAATTAGATTTTAGGATATTGTTTTTGGAATATCTATCTATCATTAGGAATTAGATTATGGAATATTTTCAGGATCTGTAATCTTAGATTTTACTCAAAAATACCCAAAAAGTTTTCCTATCCTACATAAATCTATTTGATCATTTCCATACACAAATCTATTTCATTTAGAAACATTATTTCATTCCCATACATTAAATTGACAGTTACATTTTAAATCGGAGTATAAATCTCTCCCCGATTCATAAATCTGACATCATTTAAGAAAACCAAACAAACATTAAAATACCATAATGTGGTGAATTCTAGATGTGATTGATACAAAATCAATCAATTGTGTAATAGTCTATTTGTGATTAGACATCTGATATTGGAATGATATAGAAAAGACATCTGTTTAAATTTAAAAGATACAGAGTAATTTAAAAAATAGTTTTTTTTGTATTTTTTTTATTATTATCACTCCCAATTAACTAGAGTAATTAAATAGAAATTCTAGAGTAATCTAGAAACTCCTGATTTAGAAGCAGTTAATCTAGAGTAATCAAATACGATTATAAATAAACATCTACTCTAAAATCAATGCATCTAGTGCAAACAATCAAATATAACTAGAAATCGTCATCTACATTGAAATAGTTGCATCTAGTGCAAGAAATATTCTTCCCTCTCTCCCCCTTCCGTCTATATCTATATCTCCCTCTTTGACTCTCTATGTCACCCACCGAAACACACATGTTCTCTCTCTCCATATCCATCTATCTCTCCCTCTCTCCGTGCCTCTCTATATCTCTCTCTTCTCCCCTCTCTTCACCTCCCATCTATCCCATCTATATCTCTATTTCCTTTTGCCTTTCCTTTGTCTCTCTATATCACCCCCAAACCATACACACTCTTTCCCCATATCTATATATCTCTCTCTCGCTCTTCCTCTCCCTCTCCCTCTCTCCACCTTCTATCTCTCTTCCATACTATTCTCCTATTTTCCCCCTCTCTCTATCTCTCTTATCACTCGCGCTCCCTCTCTTCCTTATATTCTCTCCCACCTCCCTCTATCTCTTCCCCCCATATCTCTCTTTTCCCTCCAACTCTGTCACTATGTCCCTACCTCTCTCCTTCTCTCTCCTTCTCCCCCTTCCTTCCATCTTTCATTCTTTATCTCTCTTTCTCACCCCAAAACTCTCCCTACATCTCTCCTTCTCTCTCCTTCTCCCTCTTCCTTCCATCTTTCATTCTTTGTCTCTCTATCTCACCCCAAAACTTACACACTGTCTCTCCATCTCTCTCTCTCCACTTTTCTCTCTCTATGTCTTTCTTCTTCAATCCTTCTCTCCCCCTCCAACTCCATCTCTCTATCCCTCCCTCTCTCCTTCTCTCTCTCAAGTCCTCTCTTTGATCCTTCCCCTATCTCCCTTTCTCTCCTATGTCCCTATTTCCCCATCTCTCTCTCTCTTTATCTATCTCTCTCTTCCCTCCAACGTTGTCACTAGCTTGCTCCCTCTCTGCTTCTCTCTCTCCCACTCTCTTCCCCCTCCATACTTATGTCTACCTCTTTCTCTCTTACCCTTATCTCCCTCTCTCACTACTCTCTTTATCTCTCTCTTCATTCATCCTCTCCCCTCTCCATTTTATCTCCATTTCTCTCTTGTCATTCCCTTATCTCTCCACCTCTATCATTCTATGTTTTTGTTCTTCCCTCCATATATATCTAGAGTTAATATATATGATGATATATCAATATATATTATAATATAACAAATTGAATAATATATTAAATTTAATAATATTAATATTACAATATATTAATAATATTATTATTATTTTAATATTAATATTATATTCAATGATGTTTTTATATGGCGTGATAACCAATTTTATAATAAAACTACATCAAATTAATATTTTCAAATATTACAACTTTGATGTGGGAATATTTATGTCTTTCAAGACTATAATATATCCATAGGATACGATTTTTCCTTTTTAAATTATTTTACAAATATTTAATTGAAAAAATATTGAATTAACCTTTTTCCTTTGATTTAAGAAATGATATTGGCTTTAGTGAAGAGTAAAGATGTTTAAATTTTTACCTAATTTGGAATTTTAATGTGGTAAATTTTTTGTTAAAGGTAAATTTATGACCCATTCAAAATCACTTATATGATAATGAGATAATTTACCATTCAAACTATATCTAATAATACATAGTTATATTTTAGTAATTAATTTTAGTCCATCAATAAGATTTAAAACTTATATATAATATAATTTAAGATTGAAGCTAATGTTTTGGGTGACATTAGTGAAAATTAATTTTATTATTTTTTGAGGACTTGACATACTTACACATAGGGGTCATATTGGGTTGCATAATGTGCCTCTCGGCCCAATGATATTGCCTTTAATAAGGAGAAAAGATGTTTAAAGTTTTACCTAATTTTAATGTGCTAAATTTTTTTGTTGAAGGTAAATTTATGACCCATTCAAATTCACGTATATGATAATGAGATAATTTATTATCCATTCAAACTATATATACTAATACATAGTTACATTTTAGTAATTAATCTTAATCCATTAATAAGATTAAAAGTTATATATAATATAATTTAAGGTTCAAGCTAATGTTTTGGCTGACATTAGAGACAATTGTTTTTATTATTTTTTAAGGACATGACATACTTACACATGGGGGTTATAGTAGGTTGTAGAATGCGCCTATCGACGCAACAAGCCTACTAATTATTTTTCTAGTTGTCTAGAGAGACAACCAAAAGACTGTTGATTTAATTTTCAACCCGAGGTTTGTAGGGGAACTTGTAAATTTCCATCCATCGTATATGCTAGTACAATCATGTATGTGCCTGAAATTGTTGTAACTAAATGATTGCCATAGTTATAGATATATTGATTCTTTTAGAAGTCACCAAGTGATCTAAGTCACATCGATTTTGTAGAAATGTAGAGGAACATTGTGTAATCTATGTTGCAAGAAATTGAATTGTAAGAAAAAAATCAATTTCTGAGAGGAAAGTGAATCATAGTAGGATGTAAAGGTGACTCGCTCAAGTATTAAAATGATCTCCATTAATTCACACTTTCTTTTAAAGAAAATATAAACAATATAACCAATTGAAAATGTTTAGGGAAATAGAGTAATTTAACTCTATAACATAGGAGAGTTGTAGCAACATGAGTTGCGACAAAAACCCTAACTTAAGAAATGTTTTAAATCTTTCACAAAACCAATTTAGTGAGTAAATGAAGATAACATCAACACTTGAGTTACAACAATAAGCCTATAGTTCTGAGTTGTAGCAATGTAAATTATCATAGTTGTGGAAATTAGTGATTTAGGGTTGCAAAAATACAAAAATCAAAGTTAATGTAGAAATAAATAGAAAAAATATTTACAACTAAGTCTATATTATGTATGAATATAGTACCTGAATAAGGAGGGGGGCCTACCTCCTTTTGCAAGGCACTGAGTAGAAAGACAATAGAATGTGAATGCTCGACACAATATTACTCTAATTAGAGAGGAAAGAAAATCAAATTGCATATGTATGGAAAGTACAATAAAATTCTTAGTTTCTGGTTACTAGTTCCTAGTTACGCACCTAAAGGAGAATAGAAGGTGTTTATAAAAGATGTTTTCTATTTAAATAATTGAAACAGCTAGATGGATAACATGGTAACTAAGCTATTCATCTTATTGCATAATATTCTTTAGAAAATAATAGAAAACAAGCATTGTGTGACAAAATTCAATTATGTGATAGGTGGTAGTTGAGTCATGCCCTTTTCTTGGTCATCCAATTTCTTAGGAGAAATTGTTGTCGACTACCTGACCGATCCAGAATTGGTAGTTAGATAGTTTACTGTTGCACTGACGCAATAGGCACAAAGTTGTAGCATTGTCATGAAAGTTGCAACAACTAGAATAATACAAAGTTGGAGCAATGCATCACTAGAAGGGGAACCACAAGTTGTAACAAAAATGTTAGGGAAAGTACAAGTCACAATGATAATAATTGTAACACTAGATTCATAACAATGATGTAAATAATCTAAAGTTGTGTCTCTTTGTAGTTTCATCCTAGATTTGCAAATGCAGTGAAGAGTTGTAGCAATGATAAATAATTCTAGCAACTATGGTCACATCTCACAGTCGTAGAAATTAAACCTTTCCTTGCATGAGAATGTTGTAGCACATAGAGGGAGTTGGAAAACCTACAAATAGTTGCATCCATTAGTGAGATATCTATGTTGAGTAGTACTTGTGTAGCATTTGTATCTTATATGCCACTATTAGTACATAAAAGAAACCATTTCCCAAAAAATGTGAGATAATAATTGTTGAAATGGAACAGATAAAGATATCCCTACCTTGACCAAAAATGTATCAAAATGGATGGAAAAGGTAATAAGAAATGATGGAAATTTGGAAAATGGTGGAGAACCTTTATTAAATAGATACTAAAAATATGTCAAATTAGGCATTTGTCATCTTCCCCCAGTCAAACTCATTACATGTCCTCATGAAACTAATAGTTGGTATGAATCTAAGAATGTGAGGATCCCATGGGGGTTACTGAGAACGTAATCAATATATGCTACCTCATCTTCATGAAAGTGCCTCCCTTTTTCCTAAATTTCCCTCCATCAACCCCATTTCTTCCTTTCTAGTCAACCAATAATCCTTCCTATACTCTGTAGTTGGAAACCGAATCATATAATAGTGGAATTTCAACCCATTCTATTTTCTTCCACAACTCTCCATGCATTTAATGTATTGATGCACTCTTTCCAATTATATCTTCATATTGTTAAAATTGAAGGGGTATTTTGTTTAGGTTTCTTCTGTAGCTTGATTCCGCCATTCCACACACGCTTCCATAGCTAATTTCTCTATTATCTCAATTTGTGTCCTAAAATATGTGATGGTTTTCTATTTATTCTTAGATATGAATTCTACATGTTAAGAAGAGAAATTACATTGCTTATGAATGTTAAGTTACTAGCCTCCTCGTTTGGACCAGGTATGTCTGCCTCCTTGTCTGGCCTCCTCGTCTGGATCAGGTAAGTATCCCTCCTTGTATGCTACATTTCCTTACCCCATGGGATATGCGACAACATATGGGTACAAGTGATCTTCGCATAATCGTATTGGTAATTTCTTTTGTCACCTGATAGGTTACTAGCATGAAATTCACCACTATTAGCATTTTAGTTAAGATTCTCTTCCCTTAGCTCGTCCATCCCATGTCTTAGAGGGGAGTCTTCACTCAACCTGTAGTTAACCCAGTCAAAGGGACTTATCATACTAAAGAAGATAAGATTAAACCTTACAAGGCACTTTTGGATAGACTTAGAGAAACCTTTGACAAATTTTATATAGAGTATATCCAGTTTCCAACATGTTGATGCCATGTCCTCAGCCGTTTCCCCCACTAGTACAACAAAAATATTCTTCCTCTAATTCTGATGTTGCCTCCTCTCTTGGAACTGGATAAACTCAATCTCTAACGGGATATGTGATAGGAGACTATGCAATTACTTCATAATAAAATGTGCTCACCTGTAGCTTAGATTCCCCCAAATCATTGTTGTCACATGGAGTACCCTCATTCTTCTCGACACAAGGAATCATTGTTGTCACATTTCCCACATTTCTTTGATTTGGATTTTATAATATAAACCTACGAGCTGCAGTTTAAAAAAACACACTTGTAATAAATTATTTGCAGTTTTGCTCAAAACAAGAATTGATCTATTTAATTTTTTTTTTTTTTTTTTTTCATTTTGAAATTGCTTTTGAGGCTTTTTATAATGACACAAGCTTAGCTACTAATCTCTTACATATATTTATTGGTGGATCCAACAATATAATGTCATCCACATGTCAAAGACTGTAATTGTAAGAATGTACCTTATTTTCTAGTTCTCTATTTCTTTCTACTGATTGTACCATATTGTGTAGTATTTGATAAAGTGCTAGATTAACTTTGTACTAGAAAATACCTACAGAATTTTAGTCCAATCCTCCACATTATCAATTTGTTCTAGGTCACTTTTTCTTCCCTTTACGGTAATCCCTGGTGGCATTACAGACATGACTTTCCTCCCTCTATCTATACCAACTCTGCAACTATTCTTTCATTGTCAATAGTGTTACATTGTTCACCATTGACATTAATTATGTTTTCTACTTGAAAATCCTTGCTTGAAACTAGTTTTATGTTTGGGTTATGGTGTATTGAGAATTTCACTGTGATATACATTTATCTTTGTTATAGGTTAGTGAAGCTACAAGATTTCCATCCTTATCTAAGAGATTGAGATCTATTAGTGGTAAACTTCATCCAAAATTTAGAACAATTCTAGCTCCGCAGTCATTAAAGAGATTCGTTTTGGCTTATTTGGGATTCATTTTTTCAGTTTTAGCACATTTGAGAGTCATTGTTTTAAGGCATCAATTATGAGAAAAAAAACTTATCTGTAGAATTCGATTGATGGAACAACGAAGATCTTTGTGGACCTATATCTTGTGGCATGAAATCTAGGATTTAAAATCAAGCCATATATTTTCTAATATATATATATATATATATATATATATATATATGATTGATGAATTTACTGTTAATTGATAATCTGATAATATTCAATAAAAATTGAAGGAAACTGACATTGCCTACATATTTATGGATGTTATATATGTTGAACTCTATAATATGAAATATGATATCAAAATCAGCCATATATATTTGCACCTACATGTATACAACATTATTTATAAATCTTCTTAAATGCATCATTTTTGCCTTACATTTTATTGGAGAGGTTGAAAATAGAAGTTAATTTTAGAGAATTGAACTATTTCAAACTCTGTGTAAAGTTTGAAATAGTTCAAACTAAGATTTACACATAGGATATGTTGTGAGTAAATTATTCCTCCATTAAAATCGATTCTTCAAACCCAACCTAACTAATATGGCTAAAAAATAGTGAACTCAACCCAACTTGGGAAAGAAAAACAGTGAACATTGAACTCAACCAAACTTGTGGAAAAACACGGTGAATAGTGAACTCAACCCACCTAACCTATGAATAGTGACATTATTGAGTTAAACCAATCATATATGTGAGTGAAAGGAGTGTGAAGAGGAACATCAGTGGGTTAAATAAATCACAGTGAATTTTGGTTGGGAAAAATTCCATGCAAAGTTTTAAACTTGCTTCCTATCCATAATTTTGTAAAGGTTGAAACAATTTCAGTTTTTTTTGGCAATAAACAAAGTCAATTGTTTTCACCCTTTATTTTCCTTTAACCTCTGAATGATATCAATCAACCCTTTTATAATTCTACCTGTAAGATGAAGTGTAAATTTTTTGTTTCGACAACTCTGTACATATGATCTCTTTTGTCTCTAGAATTCTCAAATTATCTTCTCCAAACTTCAAATTTAATATCATTTGAGAGACATCTTTTTTATTTCTATTTTGTTGGGTGCATGAGATTGAATCTAATTAGAGTTTTGGCATTTGTTTTTCATCTATTTTTGGTGTTTTAATTTTAATTTTATTGAGTTTCTAATGAGAGTGTTGGCATTGCTTTGTCATCTATTTTTGGTGTTTTAATTTTAATGTTATTGGGTTGACTTGTTCAACCTTGATTTATCTCGTAGAACAACCTTCATGCTTCTTGGTAACATACTTTCCTTGCTTCTATTGTTATATGTTCATTTATGTTTCCTTTTTGTTATGTGTAATTCACTTTGTTTCCCTATTTAATTGGAACATGGGTCTTAGTAGCTTTCTAATATGAGGCAGAATACACTTAATTGAAGGTTCTTGTACTTACTCTTTTCAAGTAGTAGTTTTTTTTTGAGATGCATATTTTTCATTTCTATTTTGTTGGGTGCATGAGATTGAAGCTAATTCGAGTGTTGGCATTTCTTTTTCATCTATTTTTGGTATTTTAATTTTAATGTTGTTGGGTTGCTAATTAGATTGTTTGCATTGCTTTGTCATCTATTTTTGGTGTTTTAATTTTAATGTTATGGGGTTCGCTTGTTCTACCTTGATTTATCTTGTAGAACAACCATGATGTTTCTCGGTAACATACTTTCCCTGCTTCTCTTGTTATATGTTCATTTATGTTTCCTTTTTTATTATGTGTAATTCACTTCAATCTTCCCTATTTTCTTGGAACATGGGTCTTATTAGCTTCCTAAGATGAGAGATAAGACACTTAATTGAAGGTTGTTGTGCTTTCTCTTTTTGCGATAGATATTTTTCATTTCTATTTTGTTGGGTGCATGAGATTGAAGCTAATTAGGGTGTTGGCATTGCTTTGTCATCTATTTTTGGTGTTTTACTTTTAATTTTATTGGGTTGCTAATTAGAGTTTTGGCATTGCTTTGTCATCTATTTTTGGTGTTTCAATTTTAATGTTATTAGGTTGACTTGTTCTCCTTGATTTATCTTGTAGAACAATCTTCATGCTCCTTTGTAACATACTTTCCTTGCTTTTGTTGTTATATATTCATTTATGTTTCCATTTTCATTATGTGTAATTCAATTAAAGCTTCCCTATTTTCTTGGAACATGGGTCTTATTAGCTTCCTAAGATGAGGCAGAATACAAAAGATTGAAGGTTCTTCTACTTTATCTTTTCAAATAGTAGTTTCTTTTTGAGATACATATCTTTCATTTTTATTTTGTTGGGTGCATGAGATTGAAGTTAACTAGAGTGTTGGCATTGCTTTGTCATATATTTTTGGTGTTTTAATTATGACGTAAGGCATTTTACTCTGAAATCCGCTATCCTCTAATCTTACCTGTCAAACTATGATCCGTTTGATTTGATGTTAGAGGATTAAAATGTTTACTACTGTTAATCAAAAATTTAGTTATAACTGAAAAAACAACAATAACAATCTAAACATCATCATCATTTTCAAGAACCAAGGAACCGTGAAGGTAGATGGCCATGGCCTATGTTGCAAGTGAACGTAGACGGCCATGGATTGCCGTATCTTTTTCAAAAACCAGCGAACCCTGAAGGTAGACTGCCATGCCATGGCTTGGGTTGTATAATGAAGGTAGACGGGCTTGCAACGGGCTTGCTTTGTAGAATGGAGGTAGACGGCCATGGTTGCAATGGACTTGTGTTGTAGAATGAAGGTAGAAGATTCTCCTTGTGTGAAATAGTGTTGTGGAGAGAAAGAGGGTGTATAGAGGCAAAGGAAAACTTTCTATTTCAATCGGAAGATGGGTTCAAGAGAAAGAAAAGCCACAGTGGGTTTGAAGTTTCCAAACTCAGCTCAGGAAGACACACTTTCTAAGCCACTCCCTAAGCCCATAACATGAATTGTGCCTGCAAGTTGCCCTGTGTTCCTCTTGAAGAAGTTACACTAGAATATCTCCAGAAAATTTCAACTTTGGGGTGCAGGAGTAGTGGCAAGGTTTACAATCATTTTCAATTATTTGTATGAATCTCAGAGCCATTATTAATTCTCTCATTTGGGAATTTCAGTAGTATTGGATACCTTACTGGATTTCAAAGCCATTACTAATTCTCTTGTTTGGGCATTTTTCAGTAGTACTGGATACCTTACTGGATTTGGCTTTCCTTCCTGTTCGGATTTTTCTTGTTGCTTTGGGAAATAAATTTGGTTTTATTAACATTTTCCTAATTATTAACTGCATATCTCTATACACAATGCAGGTTCATTTGGAAGGGCATCAGTCTGAATACAAAGAGCAATTTGCCCTTATTTATTAACCTGTACATAATGCAGGTTCGTTTGGAAGGGCATCAGTCTGAATACAAAGAGCAATTTTCCCTTATTTATTAACCGTTCGGTTAGGTTGTACCAAGCTCCTAAATTTAATATGGGTTCATTGCTAGCTGAAGAACACTTGGATTATCCAGAAGCGAAGAGAGATGAGACTGTAGTAGACAACTATCACAGGGTGCTTGTACATGATCCTTACAGATTGTAATTAACAACCGACACAAAAAATGATTTGTTATTTATCTTCTAGTAGAGAGAAATGGGATATAAGGACTATTTTTTGTAATATGTTTCTTTAACCTAGCTTCTGTATATCATGTGGTTATAGGTTTTTTGAACCATTAATTATTGATTATATAGAATTGTTTTCAAATTTTGCAATTGGCAAACAGGTGAAATTTTCAACCATTACTTGGACTCATGAAAGCAAAGCTTTCTTTTACAGTCGTTATTCAACGCCCAAGTCTGTACTAAAAGTCAACTATGAATTTCTTGGAAAGGTGCACAATAAGGTTAAATTTGTGGCATCATGGAAGGCCTTAAGGTAAGATTTAGGAATAGTGTTTTTCAAGGGGACTTGAAGATGATAATAGACATCCTTAATAAAAAGTCTGGAAGCTTTCGATTAGCAGGTGGATCTCGAGGCATGTCAAAATGAGAACACACATAAGGTAGCTGAGGAAGTGACTGCATGGAGGTTGGAGCATCAAACAAGAATGGAGGTGCAAAGGTTATGGAGAAGGTGTTGCACTAGAGAGAGGCAGAGGTATAAATTATAATAACTCTATTAGGATTCCAACTCATAATTTATGGCTCAAGTTATCAGTTATATAGTACTACGAGTCACCATTTCCCGATTTCTTTCTCAATTCTAGGTCATGATATTACGATCAAGGGGCATGGGCTTTGCAAAAATATTGCAACATATGTTACTTGTGCATAGAAAGCAACAAAACTTATCCTTAATGTTTATTAATAATTATGATTTCATATTGTTTTTCATTAAGATACAAAAAAATTCAATTAAAATTCGGTAAGCCAAAGGTAGTTATGCTACTAATCAAGACACTTAGTTAAAAATTTTAACCAAAATAACCACTGGTGAAACACTGGACATCCAAACCAACATTGACAGCTATTGGCTGCAGGGATCTTGAAATCTGAATAGAACAATCCTAGAGATAAGCGTAACAATGAGCTAAGGTAGTTTTGAGGGAGATAAATGGAACCTATATTATTCTTTTATAGTTGTAATTTTTGTGATTTGTCAATCACACAAATCAACATTTTCTAATTTGTATCACATATCATTTTGTTATATTCTTCCATCCAACATTGGGGTGGGCCCCAGCCAAGGCTCAGCCTAGTTAGAAAAAAACAGTATTGCTCTTATCCTATTTAATGCAACCTGTAACCAAGGAAATTGCTAAGAAAAATGTAAGTATAATATTCTATATAAACAAAATGTTTCATGTCAACTTGCATTTTTCTGTAGTAAATGTTGTTGTTTTATATATTTTTAAAAGAACATCTCTTAGCCCTTTTACCTCATGACCTATTCCATCTATGTGCAACAAAGGTTGTCTAATGTGCGAGTTAAAGAAGGAAACATGCAAAACTACAACATATCTGTAAAGCGCTCATTGTTCCAAAATGTGGGCTAAAACCAAAAGTTGAAACTCTTAAAGGACTTGACATCATAAAATATTTCATCTGAGACTCTTCTTTGACAAGTTCCTTGAAGCAAGCCCACCTAAAAGACTGCAATGGCACGTAAAACAAGTCTCCAGTGGACTGATATTTGTCATTGATTCCTTCGATTTCTACATCTTGCACTGAAAAGTATTTTACCTTGAGGTCTAGGGATGTCATAGCTTATGTTGGTAAGCATCCTAAAGGGAAACCAAAATGTCAAAATTTGGTATTCTAACCAAGATATGAAGTTGAACAAGAATTGTAACTTCTAAATTGAAAAGATCTAGCAAGACTAATTTTTCTGAGAGATTTGAACAACAACATTAGCATACGACAAACAATCCTCTAAAACCATGTTAACATCATTGGGCCAAGTTTCAGCTTTCTCAGCATTCTAACTGAGGTGAAGAAAGATGTCACAAAAATAGCATGAAGGAACAGTTGTGCTTAATCACATTTTAATTCTTATTTAATTCGAGTCCCCAAGGGGAAAGTCAGCTTAAGCAGGCAATTTATAAGGTTATATTTAGAAGCAAATTAAAATAGGCCAACCTATTTTGTTAGCAAGGCAAAGGTCAAAATCATTCTAGAATGAACCCCAATTTTAGTAGACAAATATTTCTACTATTTTCTTAATCATTATTCCTCCCTCGGTCTTCTGCCTTCCTTAGTAAACACACTTTATAAGTACCCATACACATTTCAAAACTACTATTCAGTGGAAGCAAGTCCAAGTTTGACTGCTTTAGAAGACTGCAAAAATCAATTATAGATCCTCAACGATATTTTTATCCCACTGGAATGGTTAGTCCACAATATATTCCATACTCTCAGTCTAATGAGAGAAGAATTTGGCAACATGTACTATTGTTGAATAGCCTCAAGGGTGAAAACTATGGCCTGCGAGTGAAGCTGACATTCTATAGAGATAGTTCTCAACATCTTTTTATAATATCATGTATTTACATGTCATTCATTACTGCTATTAAATTTTACTATTCACATATTTCCATGTATTCTTCCTTCGGTTTCACCAAGAGTACATAGACTTCCTTCAGCATATGAAATTGCCTAGTTGTGTTTTTGCATTAATTTTTGTAGTTTTTTATTCACAAATTTATGCATTCACAATTATATTTGCGAGGTTTAAGGTCATAAAAGCATGGTGACATCAAGGGATGAATTCCATGAAGTTAGGATGGTGTTCCTAAAGTGGAAACAGGGTCACAGATAGTTTCTCACAGTCAATGTCATGGATGCCTATTTTGTGAGGCTTAAGGAAACTAGAATAAAAAAATCATGATGACATCAAGGGATGAATGCAAAAAAGATAGGATATTGTGCCTATTGTGTAAACTGGGCTACAGAATGCTAATTTTTTCAACACTCTTGTTATGAATGTCTATTTTCGAAAAGGGGATTTTCATCTCAAAGTGGAATTACTTAAGTTAGGCCATGACATGTTTGAATTTTTAGTTGTTGATAGGCTAAAGCATAGTAAACTATGTCAGTGGGACAGCCAAAAAATGATCTCATTTAGATATTGAAAATATTTTCCTCTAAGGTTAGGGTGCCACATAAACTTAATTAACAGTAGTTACATTTCAAGAGATGAGCTACAACATTAAGATAGACTAAACGTTAGTTGAAATACTGCCCTTGTGCTGCATTATAAAATATCATCAAAGAGTATAAAATTTATGTGATAACTACAACAGAGACATGAGAATTGTTGTATTACTGAGATTTGGTGGTGAGCTGCTGCCGGTATTTTCGCATAATAAAATTTTTTCATATAAAAATATTACTTAGCAAATTCAACTACAATACTACAACCTTTGATTATATGTTTCTTTAACCTAGCTTGTCTATATCATGTGGTTATAAGGTTTTTTGAACCATTAATTATTAATTATATAGAACTGTTTTCAAATTTTGCAATTGGCAAACAGGTGAAATTTTCAGCCATTACTTGGACTTGTGACAAAAAATGTTTCTCTTACAATTGTTATTTAGCGCCGAAGTCTGTACTATTATTTGGAATATAGTGTTGGTTATGTACTTTATAGTAATTTCTTATTTACTTTCTTCGATTGAATTATTTACTTTATCACAACTGCTTAGTTACTTAGTGTTTTTCCCTAATAGAGAAGGAGAAAGGATAAACGCAAGGATAAAAACAAATATCAATATTGATCATCAAGTATTTTACCATTTCTTGGGCACTAATCAATCTGAAGATATTTTCTACTAGAAAGATTCAGAACATCCCAAGTGGCTATTTCTCTCTCAAATAACTGAAGATGGAAAGGTTGGTAGAATATCTTGTGTTGTGTTTTAGATAAAATATAGCATCTTACGTACTCTTTTAGATGGCTATTTCAATTTTATGGTTGTACAATATTGCGTCTTTTTCTGCTTGCACTCGTGCATTCCTGTGCATATTTTTTATAATTTGTATTCTTGCATGCTTCTGTGGGTCGGTCACAACATATAATAATATTGCCCTCAAATCCAACGCGTTACTAAAAAGGCTTGTTTATAGATAAGATCTGGGTAATGTTTCTTGGTAAGATTTTATTTGGCTTTAATGTTTTTCAAATATTAAAAAGAAATCCAGCCTATCAAAAAAATTTAATCTCCAAAATGATCCTATTCTTCTACCATCAATGATCAAATGTTTATGAAATTTCACCTAATGCAAATTTCTTACAATCCCTCAATCTACATTGTCTTTTTGTTGTAGCTTTTTATAGATTTTTAAAAGAACATATCTTAGCTCTTTTACCTCATGACCTATTCCATATTTCTAACAAATATCAAATGCTAGTATTCTATCTATGTGCAACAAAGGCTATCTAATGTGCGAGTTAAAGAAGGAAACATGCAAAACTACAACAAATTTGAAAAGTTCCCATTGTTCCAAAATGTGGGCTAAAACCAAAAGCTGAAACTATTAAAGGACTTGACATCAGAAAATATTTCATCTCAGACTCTTCTTTCATAGGTTCCTTGAAGCAATCCCACCTAAAAGAGTCCAATGACACATAAAACAAGTCTCTAATGGACTGATATTTGTCGGTGATTCCTTCGATTTCTACATCTTACACTGAAAAGTATTTTACCTTGAGATCCAGGGATGTCATAGCTTATGTTAGTAAGCATCCTAAAGGGAAACTAAAAAGTTAAAATTTGGTATTCCAGCCAAGATATGAAGTTGAAAAACAGTTGTAACTTCTAAATTGAAAAGATCTAGCAAGAACATTTTTTCTAAGAGATCTGAACAACAACATTAGCATACGACAAACAATCCTCTAAAACCATGTTAACATCCTTGGGCCAAGTTTCAGCTTTCTCGGCATTGTAACTGAGGTCAAGAAAGATGTCACAAAAAGAGCATGAAAGAACAATTATGCATAATCACGTCCTAATTCTTACTTAATTCGAGTCCCCAAGGGGAAATTCAGCTTAAGCACCCAATTTATAAGGTTATGTTTAGAAGCAAAATAAAGAGGCCAACCTATATTGTTAGCAAGGCAGAGGTCAAAATCATTCCAGAATGAACCCCAATTTTAGTAGACAAATATTTCTACTCTTTTCTTAATCATTATTCCTCCCTCGGTCTTCTGCCTTCCTCAGTAAACACACTTTATAAGTACCCATGCATATTTCAAAGCTATTGTTCAGTGGAAGAAAGTCCAAGTTTGACTGCTTCAGAAGACTACAAAAATCAGTTATAGATCCTCAATGGTATTATTATCCCACTAGAATGGTTAGTCCATAGTATATTCCATACTCTCAGTCTATTGAGAGAAGAATTTGGCAACATGTACTATTGTTGAATATCTTCAAGGCTGAAAACTATGGCTTCGAAGTCAAGATGACATTCTACAAAGACAGTTCTCAACATCTTTTAATATATCATGTATTTACATGTCATTCATTACTGCGTTAAATTTTATACTTCACATATTTCCATGTATTTATCCTTGGGTTTCACCAAGAGTATGCAGACATCCTTCAGCAAATGAAATTGCCTAGTTGTGTTTTGGCATGAATTTTTGTAGTTGTTTATTCACAAACGTATGCATTCACAATTATGTTTGTGACGTTTAAGGTCAGAAAAGCATGGTGACATCAAGGGATGAATGCAATGGAGCTAGGATGGTGTTCCTAATGTGGAAACAAGGTCACACACAGTTTCTCACAGTTAATGTCATGGATGCATATTTTTTGAGGTTTAAGGCAACTAGAAAAAAAAATCATGATGACATCAAGGATGAATGCAACAAAGATAGGATAGCATGCCTATTGTGTAAAATGGGCTATAGAATGCTAATGTTTTCAACACTATTGTTATTAATGTCTATTTTGGAAACGGGGATTTGCATCTCATAGTGGAATTACTTAAGTTAGGCCATGACAGGCTTGAATTTTTAATTTTCGATAGGTTAGAGCATAGTAAACTATGTCATTGAGAGAGCCAAAAGATGATCTCATTTAAATATTGAAAAGATCTGCCTCTAAGATGAGGGTGCCACATAACCTTAATTAGCAGTAGTTTCATTTCAAGAGAGGAGCTACAACATTAAAACAAACTAAACGTTAGCTAAAATACTGCCCTTGTGCTGCATTAGAAAATATCATCAAAGAGTATAAAATTTCTGTGCTAACTGCAACATAGGCATGAGAATTGTTGTATTACTGAGATTTGATGGCGAGCTGCTTTCGGCATTTTCGCATAATAAAATTTTTTCACATAAAAATATTACTTAGCAAATTCACCTACAATACTACAGCCTTTGATTATATCTTTCTTTAACCCAGATTCTGTATATCATGTGTTGATAAGTTTTTTTGAAGCATTAGTTATTGATTATATAGAACTGTTTTCAAATTTTGCAATTGGCAAACAGGTGAAATTTTCAGCCATTACTTGGACTCATGACAACAAAGGTTCCTTTTAGAGTCGTTATTCAGCGCCCAAGTTTGTACTATTCTTTGGAATATAGTATTGGTTATGTACTGTATAGCAGTTTCTTATTTACTTTCTTCGTTTCAATTATTTACTTTATCGTAGTTGCTTAGTTACCTATGTTTTCCCCTGACAGAGAAGGAGAAAGGGTAGATGCAGGGACAGAAACAAATATCAATATTGATCATCAAGTGTTTTACCATTTCTTGGGCACTAATCAATCTAAAGATATTCTCTACTGGAAAGATTCAGAACATCCCAAGTGGCCATTTCTCTCTCAAATAACTAAAAATGGAAAGGTTGGTAGAATATCTTGTGTTGTGTTTTAGATAAAATATGGCATCTTGAGTACTCTTTTAGATGGCTATTTCAATTTTATGGTTCTACAATATCGTGTATTTTTTTTGCACTGTATTCTTGCATGCTTTTGTGGGCCAGTTGTGCAACATATAATAATATTGCCTTCAGATCCAACTAGTTACTAAAAAGGCTTGTTCATAGATAACATATCGGTCATGTTTCTTGGTAAGATTTTATTTGGCTTTGATGTTTTTCAAATATTAAAAAAAAGTGTAGCATGTCAAAAAAATAATCTCCAAAATGATCCTATTCTTCTACCATCAATAATCATATAATCATATGTTTCTGAAATTTCAACTCATCCAAATTTCTTACAACCCTCAATCTACGTTGTCTTTTTGTTGTTGTTGGTCCGTCCACATTTTCGCTCTTCTGTATTTGATATCTTTCCTTAGGAAATTTGACCCGTGACTCCCTGATATGCCAGATACTTTGAGCTATCGTTTGGGACTTATGGAAGGACTGACTTGTCGAAGCAAGTGACAATTTTTCCTCGTCGAGAAATATTTGTTTTTTAAATCTGAAATTGAGACGGATTTGTCTCAGCAGGTTATGATTACGTTTTTTTTTGGGTTGGAATTTTTTTTGTTGGGTTGGGGGGGAATCCTGACTTTTGTTTTTGTTTTAAATCTGAAATTGAAAATATAAAATTCAAAACTTAATAGCTATTTGCACCGGATTTCATCAAAAATGGGGCGCAAAACCATTTTCTCTCACTACGAGCACTGTCTTAAGCGAAAGCCCTTGCAGAGATGGGACTCTTGCAGAATATATTCCACCATTGCTGAGCATTCCATAATTCCTAGTTCGAATTGCAATGTCAATTTATGATAATTCACCTATTTTATTTTTGTCGAAATGACAAACAATTAAACCCCTTGATCTGGGCGGTCTTGCTGAAAATTGTTGCAAAGTGCTATTTGTTTTCGGGGGATTTTAGTTTCTTGAACTAGACCAGTGGCTGTAAATTGCTCTTGGATGAGGTTAATGGTGTAAATTGTTATTTATACAGGTGGATTCGTTCTTCCGCAATGCAAATCAGTGGACATGGCGAGGTCAATAAAAAAAATCAGTTCACATTGGGGAATCTACAATATGATTAATGCCATGTCGAATAACGTTTAAAATAAAGTATGCGATGTTGAATAGGTATTAGAAAAGCGGAAGTTGAATTAGTTTTAAAATAATATGATAAGTACTTTTTCGTGTTTTTGGGAGTTTTGGAATGGTAGGGAAATGTTATATATGTTGGGAAAGTTCTGGAGTTTTGAAAATAGTTTTTTTTTTTTTTTTTGGACTTTTGACATTTCTGGTTCTCCAAGGTTGGGGAATATAAATTTTGTAGAGAATTATGCTGAACTGCACACAAACATGAGCTTATATTGAAACTTAGGCACATACAAATCCTGTAGAGATATACGCTGAACTGCGCACAAAATATGAGGCTATGTTGAAACCTTCGCAGGAAGAAAGGTCAAAGACATCCTTAACACCAATATTCTTAATTGAGAAACTGGATCAATCTCCTGATGGGTTAAGGAAGCGTCTTGCGGCACCTAGACCTAAGGGTGATATTTGTAATGTCATGCTCATGAGTATATTTTTGTTGTTTATGTATATATATTTCAAAAGATTGTGTGTGCATATTGTATGTGGCAGTGAACGCTTAAACATTAGAGTTTTTTTCTCTTAAGAATAACTATAGAAAAAATTGGTCCGTTGTATTTTTAGGCCAGATTGTTTCAAACACTGATCATGTGTCAAACAACTCATATAAACTTCACATTTTATATATATAAAAGAAAAAGACTCAGGGAGAAAGATACCAAGAAAATATATTTGTATTCTCTATTTATATATAAAACATTTTATATATAAAAAAAAAAGACTCAGGCAGAAAGACACCCAGAAAATATATTTATATTCTTTATTTAGATATAAGAAAAATGATATATTTATTATTTATATATTTAAATTTATTTTAGTATTTAAATGTTTTGATTCAATATAAATTTTTATTATTATATAAATTATATAATTAATTTTTTTTTATTATATAATATTATAACTCCGATTAACTGTTTTTTCTAAATTTTGGGAAACTTTTGACCATTCCGATACTAGTACTCAAGTTCTCGGTTCAAGAAATTCATACAACATAAATAAAATATGATATTAATTAGATGGTCAAAAATATAATATATATTCTCATAATCATAATTTATAATTATATATTAATTAAAAAATTTAATTTTAATATTTAAAAATATTAATATCTAATTTTGTTAATAAAAATATTTAATTTTATTATTATTTATGATTTTATATGATTTAAATTATAATTGTATTAATTACTAAAAATTATATTAAATTTAATATATTGAAAATTTTATTGTTAAATTAATTAAAACTTTAAAGATTTTAAAAAAATTTATAGTCAAAGTAACCCATTGTTCACCAACTCCTTCCTATGTGAATGAACAATCTGTCGTTCAGTTGGAAGCTCCATTCCGTATTTACCAGGTGAGTCGAGACCTTAGAGAACTTCGGGAAAGGTTTTTATCTCGCAAGTAATGAAATATATTTCGTTACTGGTTTGTTTATCTCTCGTTAAAGGATGTAATCTTACACCGAATAACACTTATAGGTAATCTTATCATGATAAATCTGAAAGTTTTAAACATTAATTAACTGTAAACTAAAGTATGATTTACTTGTGATATATTTACGATGTATGGAATTTGAAGATATATTTAAGAGGATACATTATGAAATAGTTTAATAAAAGTTATTTTAAAAAATAATTTTCATAAGAAAAGTTATTCTAAAAATAAAAAAATAATCGTGATTAGGTAATATAATGAAAAAATAACTTTTCATTGGTTTTTATAATGGTGAAATTTTATATATGAATTAGGTTTTAAATTTTAACAATTTATTAAGGTTTCGAATTATGTGGCGATTTATTAAGTAATGTCATGTATGCATTATATTATTAATTATATAAATATATTTAAAACATATATGTGATTTATTTATTAATTAATACAATTAATATATTTTTATAATGGGTGGTTCTTATGATATGAAGTATTGTAATTGTTTGAGATGATGGTAAGGAGAGGTAGAGGTCTATGCCATGTTTTATTTAGAAGTAATATTTATTTTGGTCTTATATATGTGAGGATGTCACATTGAAATCTAAAGTTTGGTATGGTGGATTAAGTTAATGACGTCTCTATCATTGAATCATTATTACTTAGGTGGTATTATTGTTTGAAACAATTTAGTGGCAAAAAAAGGGTGTAAATTTGGTGATTTGGAATTCTCTTTTGGTATGGAATCAACATGGTTTTTTGGTTATTGGTGGTTTAAGTATTTATTTTTTCTATTCATGGTCAATAGTTAACCAACTTAGATCCATCTAACACCGGATGTATCGTGTATCGATAGGGATCAAATCTCTTGAGGTGAAAACCTTCTTTTTGGAGTGTAGAACTTGAGGAAAGGTTTTCATCTTGAGGGATTTGATCCCTCTCGGCGCATGATACATCCGGTGTTAGATGGATCTAAGTTGGTTCTAGTTGAGGGCAACAATGTCACATTTTTATATTATCAATATTATGTATATGTTTGAGATAAAATTCAAATTCACATTATGATTTCTTTGCTTGGCATGGCTATATCATTCTCCTTTAATTTAGTCTATTTTGCTTGCCTTGAATGGTTTGTAGGTCTTTTTTTGGGTGCTTTGAGTAGTTTGTGTGTTTATATGTGTTTGGATTTGGATGGTAATGTTTGTAAATGTTACAATTGTTATGTTATATTTTACATGTGTATGTAATTGTATATTAGTGATTATTTGGTGATGGAGAATCTTGTCAATAGTATGCAAGTGGATTGATATTGCACATCTATTTCAATTTATTTTAGGTATCACAACCTCTGACAACTAATTAATATTTAATAGTGTCCCTCCAGGTATTACTAAATATATCATGAAAAGTAGTTTAATAATTTACTAAGTCCACATTACTCTTGAAATATTTTGTTTCTTTCCTAATGTTTGAAATAATTTATTTCCTTAAATAAAATTTTGATGATATTTTTATCTCTAGTCTATTTGCAAAGTCGAGAAATAATGTATTTTTGAATTTCTTTTAAATGAGTGGCTAGATTTATAAAATATTTACATTATTTGTTCTCCAAACAATTATCACATCTCCTTCAAGAATATTTTGATTTGTTTTGAATGTTTATAAATATAAATTTTCTTCTTATAAATATTTTGAATACATTATTGTATGCAATTATCAATTAGTAATTTTGAATAATGTAATTGTATATTAGTAATTAGTTGGTGATGAAGCAGGGAGACGATCTTGTCAGGAATTAATTTTCACTTTGCAAGAGGACCGATTTTTCATATCTATTTCATTTTAAGTCTAGGTATCGTAACTTTTAAGAACTAATTAACTCTTAATAGTGTCCCTCTAGGTATTACTGAATATATCTTGATTTTTTTAATATTATAATCTACAACCCCGATATTAACAACATGTAATGCATCTAATGAAAACAATAAAATAGGATTAGAAAACAACATCTACACTGAAATCAATGCATCTAGTCCAAACAATCAAATAAGATTAAAAAACAACATCTACACTGAAATCAATGCATCTATTTCATGAAATCAAATGATATTAGAAACCAACATTTACAGTGAAATCAATGCATCTAGTGCAAGCAATCAAATAGGATTATAAATCCACATCTACACTAAAATCAATGCATCTAGTGCAAGCAATCAAATATAATTAGAAATCAACATCTACACTGAAATCAATGCATCTAGTGCAAACAATCAAACAGGATTAGAAATCATTGTCTACACTAAATTCAATGCATCTAGAGTAATCAAATAGGATTATAAATAAACATCTACTCTAAAATCAATGCATATAGTGTAAACAATCAAATATAATTTGAAATCATCATCTACATTGAAATCAATGCATCTAGTGCAAGCAATCAAACATAACTAGAAATCAACATCTATACTGAAATCAATGCATCTAGTCCATGCAATCAAAAATGATTATAAATCATCATCTAAACTGAAATCAATGCATTTAGTGCAAGAAATATTCTTCCCTCTCTCCCCCCTCCATCTATATCTATATCTCCCTCCATTTCTCCCTCTTTGTCTCTCTATATCACCCACCGAAACACACATGCGCTCTCTCTCCATATCCATCTATCTCTTCCTCTCTCCCTGCCTCTCTCTATCTCTCTCTTCTTCCCTCTCTTCACATTCCATCTATATCTCTATCTCATTTTTCCTTTCCTTTGTCTCTCTATATCACCCCCAAACCATACAGACTCTTTCCCCATATCTATATATATCTCTCTCCCTCTCCCTCTCCCTCTCCCTCTCTCTTCCCCTTATATCCCTCTCTCCACCTTCTATCTCTCTTCCATACTACTCTCCTCTTTTTCCTCTCTCTATCTCTCTTATCACTCCTCTCTCTGACGCCCTCCCTCTCTTCCTTATTCTCTCTCCCACCTCCCTCTATCTCTTCCCTCCATAGCTATCTTTTCCCTCCAGCTCTGTCACTGTCTCCCTATCTCTCTCCTTGTCTCTCCTTCTCCCCATTCATTCCATTTCTCATTCTTTGTCTCCTTATCTCACCCCAAAACATACACATTCTCTCTCCACTTTTATCTCTATATGTATTTTTTTCTTCAATCCCTCTCTCCCCCTCCAACTCCATGTCTCTATCCCTCCCTCTCTCCTCCTCTCTCTCAAGTCCTCCCTTTGATCCTTCCCCTCTTTTCCTTTCTCTCCTACGTCCCTATTTCCCCCATCTCTCTCTCTCTCTTTATCTATCTCTCTCTTCCCTCCAACCTTGTCATAGCTCCCTCCCTCTCTGCTTCTCTCTCTCCGACTCTCTCCCCCCTCCATATTTAGGTCTCCCTCTTTCTCTCTTACCATTATCTCCCTCTCTCACTCCTCTCTTTATCTCTCTCTTCATTCCTCCTCTCCCCTCTCCATTTTATCTCCATCTCTCTCTTGTCACTCCCTTATCTCTCCACCTGTATCATTCTATGTTTCTATTCTTCCCTCCATATATATCTAGAGTTAATATATACAATGATATATTAATATATATTATAATATAACAAATTGAATAATATATTAAATTTAATAATATTAATATTACAATATATTATTATTATTATTATTATTTTAATATTAATATTATATTTAATGATGTTTTTTATATGGCATGATAACCAATTTTATAATAAAACTACATCAAATTAAGATTTTCAAATATTACAACTTTGATGTGGAAATATTTATGTCTTTCAAGACTATAATATATCCATAGGATATGATTTTTCCTTTTAAAATTATTTTACAAATATTTAATTGAAAAAAATATTGAATTAACCTTTTTCCTTTGATTTAAGAAATTATATTGGCTTTAGTAAAGAGTAAAAATGTTTAAAATTTTACCTAATTTGGAATTTTAATGTGGTAATTTTTTTGTTAAAGGTAAATTTATGACCCATTCAAATTCACTTACATGATAATGTGATAATTTATTATCCATTCAAACTATATCTATTAATACATAGTTATATTTTAGTAATTAATCTTAGTCCATCAATAAGATTTAAAAGTTATATATAATATAATTTAAGGTTGAAGCTAATGTTTTGGGTGACATTAGCGAAAATTAATTTTATTATTTTTTGAGGATGTGACATACTTACACATACGGGTCATACTGGGTTGCAGAATGTGCCTCTAGGCCCAATGATATTTCCTTTAATAAAGAGTAAAGATGTTTAAAATTTTACCTAATTTGGATTTTAATGTGGTAAATTTTTTGTTGAAGGTAAATTTATGACCCATTCAAATTCAAGTATATGATAATGAGATAATTAATTATCCATTCAAACTATATATACTAATACATAGTTATATTTTAGTAATTAATCTTAGTCCATTAATAGGATTAAAAGTTATATATAATATATTTTAAGGTTCAAGCTAATGTTTTGGCCGACATTAGCGAAAATTGTTTTTATTACTTTTTGAGGACATGGCATACGTACTCATGGGGGTCATACTAGGTTGTATAATGCACCTATCGGTGCAACAAGGCTATTAATTATTTTTTCTAGTTGTTTAGGGAGACAACCAAAAGACTGTTGATTTAATTTTCAACCCGAGGTTTGTAGGCGAAGTTGCAAATTGCCATCCATTTTATATGCTAGTACAATCATGTATGTGCCTGAAATTGTTGTAACTAAATGATTGTCATAGTTATAGATATATTGATTCTTTTACAAGTCACCAAGTGATCTAAGTCGCATCGCTTTTGTAGAAATGTAGAGGAACATTGTCTTTATGTTGCAAGAATGTCAATTGTAAGAAAAAAAATCAATCTAAGAGGAAAGTGAATCAGAGTAGGATCTAAAGGTGACTCGCTCAAGTATTAAAATGGTCTCCATTAATTCACACTTTCTTTTAAAGAAAATATAAATAATATAACCAATTGAAAATGTTTAGGGAAATAGAGTAATTTAACTCTATAACGTAGGAGAGTTGTAGCAACATGAGTTGCGACAAAAACCCTAACTTAAGAAATGTTTTAAATCTTTCACGAAACCAATTTAGTGAGTAAATGAAGATAACATCAACACTTGACTTACAACAATAAGCCTATAGTTTTGAGTTGTAGCAATGTAAATTATCAGAGTTGTGGAAATTAGTGATTTAGGGTTACAATAATACAAAAATCAAAGTTAATGTAGAAATAAATAGAAAAAATAATTACAACTAAGTCTATGTTATGTATGAATATAGTACCTGAATAAAGAGGGGGGCCTACCTCCTTTGGCAAGGCACTGAGTAGAAAGCCAATAGAATGTGAATGCTCGACACAATATTACTCTAATTAGAGATGAAAGAAAATCAAATTGCATAAGTATGGAAAGTACAATAAAATTCTTAGTTTCTGGTTACTAGTTCCTAGCTACCCACCTAAAGGAGAATAGAAGGTTTTTATAAAATATGTTTTCTATTTAAATAATTGAAACAACTGGATGGATAACCATGGTAACTAGGCTATTCATCTTGTTGCATCATATTCTTTAAAAAATAATAGAAAACAAGCATTTTGTGACACGATTCAATTATGTGATAGGTGGTAGTTGAGTCATCCTCTTTTCTTGGTCATCCAATTTCTCATGAGAAATTGTTGTCAACTACCCGACCGATCCAAAATTGGTAGTTAGATAGTTTACTGTTACGCTGACGCAATAGGCACAAAGTTGTAGCATTGTCATGAAAGTTGCAACAACTAGAAGAATACAAAGTTGGAGCAATGCATCACTAGAAGGGGAACCACAAGTTGCAACAAAAATGTCAGGGGAAGTACAAGTCACAATGATAAGAATTGTAACACTAGATTCATAACAATGATGTCAATAATCTAAAGTTGTGTATCTTTGTAGTTTAATCCTAGATTTGCAAATGCAGTGAAGAGTTGTAGCAATGATAAATAGTTGTAGCAACTATTGTCACATGTCACAGTTGTAGAAATTAAACCTTGCCCTACATGAGAATGTTGTAGCACATATAGGGAGTTGAAAAACCTACAAATAGTTGCATCCATTGCTGAGATACCTATGTTGAGTAGTACTTGTGTAGCATTTGTATCTTATATGCCACTATTAGTACATAAAAGAAACCATTTCCCAAAAAATGTGAAAGAATAATTGTTGAAATGGAACATATAAGGATATCCCTACCTTGACCAAAATGTATCAAAATGGATGGAAAAGGTAATAAGAAATGATGGAATTTTGGAAAATGGTGGAGAAAGTTTATTAAAAAGATGCTAAAAATATGTCAAATTAGGCATTTGTCATCTTCCCCCAATCAAACTCATTAGATGTCCTCATGAAACTAATAGTTGTTATGAATCTAAGAATGCGAGGATCCCATGGGGGTTACTGAGAACGTAATCAATATATGCTACCTCATCTTCATGAAAATACCTCCCTTTTTCCTAAATTTCCCTCCAACAACCCCATTTCTTCCTTTCTAGTCAACCAATAATCCTTCCTATACTCTATAGTTGGAAATCAAATCATATAATAGTGGAATTTCAACCCAATCTATTTTCTTCCACAACTCTCCATGCATTTAATGTATTTATGCACTCTTTCCAATTATATCTTCATATTGCTAAAATTGAAGGGGTATTTTCATTGGGTTTCTTCTGTAGCTTGATTCCACCATTCCACACATCCTTCCATAGCTAATTTCTCTATTATCTCAATTTATGTCATAAAATATGTGATAGTTTTCTATTTATTCTTAGTTATGAATTCTACATGTTAGGAAGAGAAATTCTGTTGTTTATGAATGTTAAGCTACTATAAGGGCATGTGATACTCACCCCTAATTGAAAAATTAATGGAAAAATTATGTTGTACAATTTTATTGGTTGATTTCAAGTTAACATGGTTAATGAGGTAGGACAAGAATTCAGTCAATTGTACATCACAAACAAAATCATTGGGGTTCCAAAAGGGATAATGAAATATCGAAACATTGTGTTCATAAAGCTCATACAGGTAGTTCTTCTTATCATTGGTTCATGCACAGTAGGCCTCTATAAATGTGGTTGGTCTTGTGATTTAACGACTTACTAGTGATAATGGATTTCCTTTACAACATTTTGATTTTTTCTTGTAAAAACAAAATGTAGTAATTTAAATTTACTGCTCTGTTGAGCGTGGTTGGTTTAAACCAAAGTCGAGCGTTGTGAGGTTCATTCATAATTAAATTTTTTGTTTAAGTCTTAAATTGGAATTTTTTATGATGTTTTTTGTTTTTTTGTAGCTTGGCACCAAAGGAATTTTGGTTGGTTGCACTCGTTGTTGGAAGCTTTCTAACCCTCCTTGTCCA
Organism: Pinus tabuliformis; assembly: GCA_031772625.1. Taxonomy (NCBI): domain Eukaryota; kingdom Viridiplantae; phylum Streptophyta; class Pinopsida; order Pinales; family Pinaceae; genus Pinus; species Pinus tabuliformis. Next base: position 1,610,718,216 of record CM062817.1, on the reverse strand, counting down.
ACCTCCTTGTCCAGACCATGTAAGTCTCCCTCCTCATCTAGCCTCCTCGTCTAGACCAGGTAAGTATCCCTCCTTATCTAGCCTCCTCGTTCGGACCAGGTAAGTCTGCCTCCTTGTCTAGCCTCCTCATCTGGACCAGGTAAGTCTCCCTCCTTGTATGCTATATTTCCTTAACCCATGAGATATGCCACAACATATGGGTACAAGTGATCTTCTCGCAACCGTATTGGTAATTTCTTTTGTCACATGATAGGTTACTAGCATCAAATTCACCACTATTAGCATTATCGTTAAGATTCTCTTCCCTTAGCTTGTCCATCCCAATTATTATTGTGGAGTGTTCACTCAAGTTGTAGTTAACTGAGTCAAAGGAGCTTATCATACTAAAGAAGATAAGATTAAACACTACAAGGCACTTTTGGATAGACTTAGAGCAACCTTTGATGAATTTTATATAGAGTATATCCAATTTCCAACATGTTGATGCCATGTCCTCGGTCGCTTTCGCCGTTAGTACAATAGAACTATTCTTCCTCTAATTCTGATGTTGCCTCCTCTCTTGGAACTGGATATACTCAATCTCGAACGAGATATGTGACAGGAGACTATGCAATTACTTCATAATAAAATGTGCTCACCTCTAGCTCAGATTCCCCCAAATCATTGTTGTCACATGGGGTACCCTCATTCTTCTCGACATAAGGAATCATTGTTGTCAAATTTCCCACTTTTCTTCGATTTTGATTTTATAATATAAAACTACGAGTTGCAGTTTAAAAAAACACACTTGTAATAAATTATTTGCAGTTTTGCTCAAAACAAGAATTGATCTATTTTAAGTATTTTTTTTTTCATTTTGAAATTTCTTTTGAGGCTTTTTATAATGACAAAAGATTAGCTACTAATATCTTACATATATTTATTGGTGGATCCAACAGTATAATGTCATCCACATGTCAAAGGCTATAATTGTAAGAATGTACCTTACTTTCTAGTTCTCTGTTTTTTTCTACTGATTGTACCATATTGTGTAGTATTTGCCAAAGTGCTAGATTAACTTTGTACTAGAAAATACCTGCAAACTTTTAGTTCAATCCTCCACATTATCAATTTGTTCTAGGTCACTTTTGCTTCCCTTTACGGTAATGCCTGGTGGCATTACAGACATGACCTTCCTCCCTCTATCTATATTGACTCTGCAACTATTCTTTCATTGTCCGTAGTGATACATTGTTCACCATTGACATTGATTATGTTTACTACTTGAAACTCCTTGCTTGAAACTAGTTTTATGTTTGGGTTATGGTGTATTGAGAATTTCACTCGGATATACATTTATATTTGATATAGGTTAGCAAAGCTACAAGACTTCCATCCCTATTGAAGAGACCGAGATCTATTAGTGATAAACTTGATCCAAAATTCAGAACAATTCTAGCTCTACAGTCATTAAAGTAAGATTTATTTTGGCTTATTTGGGATTCAATTTTTCAGTTTTAGCACATTTGAGAGTGATTGTTTTAAGGCATCAATTATGAGAAAAAAAATTATCTGTACAATTTGATTGACGGAACAATGAAGATCTTTGTGGACCTATATCTTGTGGCATGAAATCTAGGATTTAAAATCAAGCCATATATTTTCTAACATATATATATATATATATATATATGATTGATGAATTTACTGTTAATTGATAATCTGATAATATTCAATAAAAATTGAAGGAAAACTAGCATTGCCTACATATTTATGGATGTTATATATGTTGAAATATATAATATGAACTATGATATCAAAATCAGCCATATATCTTTGCATCTAAATGTATATAACATTATTTATAAATATTCTTAAGTGCATCATTTTTTACTTACATTTTATTGGAGAGGTTGAAAATAGAAGTTAATTTTAGAGAATTGAACTATTTCAAACTCTATGTAATGTTTGAAATAGTTCAAACTAAGATTTACGCATAGGATTTGTTGTGAGTAAATTATTCCTCCATTAAAACTTATTCTTCAAGCCCAACATAACTAATATGGCTGAAAAATATTGAACTCAACCCAACTTGGGAAAGAAAAATAGTGAATATTGAACTCAACCAAACTTGCAGAAAAACACGGTGAATAGTGAACTCAACCCACCTAACCTATGAATAGTGACATTATTGAGTTAAACTGATGATATATGTGAGTGAAAGGAGTGTGAAGAGGAACATCATTGGGTTAAATAGATCACAGTGAAGTTTGGTTGGGAAAAATTCCATGCAAAGTTTTAAACCTGCTTCCTGTCCATGATTTTGTAAAGGTTGAAATTTCAGTTTTTTTTTGGGAATAAACAAATACAATTATTTTCACCCTTTATTGTCCCTTAACCTTTGAACGATATCGGTCAACCCTTTTATAATTCTACTTTTATGATGAAGTGTAATTTTTCGTTTCAATAACTCTGTACATATGATCTCCTTTGTCTCTAGAATTCTCAAGTTATCTTCTCCAAACTTCAAATTTAATATCATTTGAGATACATCTTTTTCATTTCTATTTTGTTGGCTGTACAAGATTGAAGCTAATTAGAGTGTTGGAATTTGTTTTTCATCTATTTTTGGTGTTTTAATTTTAATTTTATTGGCTTTCTAATTAGAGTGTTGGTATTTCTTTGCCATCTATTTTTGGTGATTTAATTTTAATGTTATTGGGTTGACTTGTTTAACCTTGATTTATCTCATATAACAACCTTCATGCTTCTTGGTAACATACTTTCCTTGCTTCTATTGTTATATGTTCATTTATGTTTCCTTTTTCATTATGTGTAATTCACTTTGTTTCCCTATTTAATTGGAACATGGGTCTTATTAGCTTTCTAAGATGAAGCATAATACACTTAATTGAAGGTTCTTGTACTTACTCTTTTCAAGTAGTAGTTTCTTTTTGAGATACATATTTTTCATTTCTATTTTGTTGGGTGCATGAGAATGAAGTTAATTAGAGTGTTGGCATTTCTCTTTCATCTATTTTTGGTATTTTAATACTAATGTTATTGGGTTGATAATTAGATTGTTTGCATTGCTTTGTCATCTATTTTTGGTGTTTTAATTTTAATGTTATGGGGTTCACTTGTTCTACCTTCATTTATCTCGTAAAACAACCACGATGCTTCTCGATAACATACTTTCCCTTCTTCTCTTGTTATATGTTCATTTATGTTTCCTCTTTTATTATGTGTAATTCAGATCAATCTTCCCTATTTTCTTGGAACACGGGTCTTATTAGCTTCCTAATATGAGACATAAGACACTTAATTGAAAGTTGTTGTGCTTTATTTTTTCAAGTAGAAGTTCCTTTTTGAGATAGATATTTTTCATTTCTATTTTGTTGGGTGCATGAGATTGAAGCTAATTAGGGTGTTTGCATTGCTTTGTCATCTATTTTTGGTGTTTTAATTTTAATGTTATTGGATTTGCTAATTAGAGTGTTGGCATTGCTTTTTCATCTATTTTTGGTGTTTTAATTTTAATGTTATTGGGTTGACTTGTTCTACCTTGATTTATCTTATAGAACAATCTTCATGCTCCTTGGTAACATACTTTCTTTGCTTCTGTTGTTATATATTCATTTATGTTTCCTTTTTCATTATGTGTATTTCACTTCAAGCTTTCCTATTTTCTTGGAACATGGGTCTTATTAGCTTCCTAATATGAGGCAGAATACAGTTGATTGGAAGTTCTTGTACTTTCTCTTTTAAAATAGTAGTTTCTTTCTTAGATACATATCTTTCATTTTTATTTTGTTGGGTGCATGATATTGAAGTTAATTAGAGTGTTGGCATTTCTTTGTCATCTATTTTTGGTGTTTTAATTACGCCGTAAGGCATTTCCCTCTGAAATCCACTCTCCTCTTATCTTACCTATCAAACTATGATTCATTTGATTTGATGTTAGATGATTAAAATGTTTACTACCGTTAGTCAAAGATTTAGTTATAACTGAAAAAAATAACAATAATAATCTAAACTTCATCATCATTTTTAAGAACCAGGGAACCTTGAAGGTAGAGAGCCATGGCCTACATTGCAAATGAACGTAGACGACCATGGCTTACCATATATTTTTCAAAAACCAGCGAACCCTGAAGGTAGACTACCATGCCATGGCTTGGGTTGCAGAATGAAGGTAGACGGGCTTGCAACGGGCTTGCATTGCAGAATGGAGGTAGACGACCATGGTTGCAATGGGCTTGCATTGCAGAATGAAGGTAGATAGTTCTCCTTGTGTGAAATAGTGTTGTGGAGAGAAAGAGGGTATATAGAGGCAAAGGCAAACTTTCTATTTCAGTTAGAAGATGGGCTCAAGGGAAAGAAAAGCCACAGTGGGTTTGAAGCTGCCAATCCCAGCTCAGGAAGACACATTTTCTAAGCCACTCTCTAAGTCCATAACATGAATTGTACCTTCAAGTTGCCCTGTGTTCCTCTTGAAGAAGTTACACTGGAAGATCTCCAGAAAATTCAACTTTGGGATGCGGGAGCAGTGGCAAGGTCTACAATCATTTCCAATTATTTGTATGAATCTCAAAGCCATTACTATTTCTCTTATTTGGGAATTTTAGTAGTACTAGATACCTTACCGGATTTTAGAGCCATTACTAATTCTCTTGTTTGGGCATTTTTCAGTAGTACTGAATACCTTATTGGATTTGGCATTCCTTCCTGTTCAGATTTTTCTTATCATTTTGGGAAATAAATCAGATTTTATTAACATTTTCCTAATTATTAACTGCATATCTCTGTACAAAATGCAGGTTCATTTGGAAGGCATCAATCTGAATACAAAGAGAAGTTTGCCCTGATTTATTAACTTGTACACAATGCAAGTTTGTTTGGAAGGGCATTAGTCTGAATACAAAGAGTAGTTTTCACTTATTTATTAACCGTTCGGTTAGGTTGTACCAAGCTCTTGAATTTAATATGGGTTCATTGCTAGCTGAAGAACGCTTGGATTATCCAGAAGCGAGGAGAGATGAGTCTGTAGTAGACAAATATCATAGGGTGCTCGTACGTGATCCTTACATATTGTAATTAACAACTGACACAGAAAATGATTTTTCATTTATCTTCTAGTAGAGAGAAATGGGATATAAGGACTATTTTTTGTAATATGTTTCTTTAACCTAGCTTCTGTATATCATGTGGTTATAAGTTTTTTGAACCATTAATTATTGATTATATAGAATTGTTTTCAAATTTTGCAATTGGAAAACAGGTGAAATTTTCAGCCATTACTTGCACTAATGAAAACAAAGGTTTCTTTTACAGTCATTATTCAGAGCCCAAGTCTGTACTAAAAGTCAATTATAAGTTTCTTGGAAAGGCGCACAATAAGGCTGAATTTGTGGCATCATGGAAGGCCTTAAAGTAAGATTTAAGAATAGTATTTTTGAAGGGGACTTGAAGCTAATAATAGATATCCTTAATAAAAAGTCTAGAAGCTTTCGATTGGCAGGTGGATCTCGAGGCATGTCAAAATGAGAACACACATAAGGTAGCTGAGGAAGTGAGTGCATGGAGGCCGGAGCATCAAACAAGAATGGAGGCACAAAGGTTGTGGAGAAGGCGTTGCACTAGAGAGAGGCAGAGGTATAAATTATAATAACTCTAGGAGGATTCCAACTCATAATTTATGGCTCAAGTTATCAGTTGAAAGTCATCATATAGTACTGTGAGTCACCATTTTCCGATTTCTTTCCCAGTTCTAGGTCATGATATTACGATCAAGGGGAATGGGCTTTACAAAAATAATGCAACATATATTACTTGTGCATAGAAAGCAACAAAACTTATCCTCAATAGTTATTAATAATTATGATTTCATATTGTTTTGCATTAAGATACAAAAAAATTATATTAAAATCCGGTAAGCCAAAGGTAGTTATGCTATTAATCAAGACGGTTAAATTTTTTAACTAAAATAACCACTGGTGAAACACTGGACATCCAAACCAACATCGGCAGCTATTGGCTGGAGGGATCTTGAAATCTGAACAAAACATCCCTAGAGATAAGCGTAACAGTGAGCTAAGGTAGCTTTGAGGGAGCTAATTGGAACCTATATTATTCTTTTATAGTTGTAATTTTTGTGATTTGTCAATCACACAAATCAACATTTTCTAATTTGTCTCACATATCATTTTGTTCTATTCTTCTATCCAACATTGGGGTGGGCCCTAGCCAAGGCTCAACCTAGTTAGGAAAAAAACAGTATAATATTCTATATAAACAAAATGTTTCCTGACAACTTGCACTTTTCTGTAATAAATGTTGTTGTTTTATACATTTTTAAAAGAACAACTCTTAGCCCTTTTATCTCATGACCTATTCCATCTTTCTAGCAAATATCAAATGCTAGTATTCTATCTATGTGCAACAAAGGTTGTCTAATGTGCGAGTTAAAGAAGGAAACATGCAAAACTACAACAGTTTTGTAAAGTGCTCATTGTTCCAAAATGTGGGCTAAAACCAAAAGTTGAAACTATTAAAGGACTTGACATCAGAAATATTTCATCTGAGACTCCTCTTTGACAGGTTCCTTAAAGCAAGCCCACCTAAAAGAGTGCAATGGCACATAAAACAAGTCTCCAATGGACTAATATTTGTCAGCGATTCCTTCTCTTTCTACATCTTACACTGAAAACTATTTTACCTTGAGGTCTAGGGATGTCATAGCTTATGTTGGTAAGCATCCTAAAGGGAAACCAAAAACTCAAAAGTTGGTATTCCAGCCAAGATATGAAGTTGAAAGAACAATTTTTCTGAGAGATCTGAACAACAACATTAGCATACGACAAACAATCCTCTAAAACCATGTTAACATCCATGGGCCAAGTTTCATCTTTCTCGGCATTCTATCTGAGGTCAAGAAAGATGTCACAAAAATAGCATGAAGGAAGAATTGTGCATAATCACATCCTAATTCTTACTTAATTCGAGTCCCCAGTGGAAAGTCAACTTAAGCATGCAATTTATAAGGTTATATTTGGAAGCAAATTAAAATAGGCTAACCTATTTTGTTAGTAAGGCAGAGGTCAAAATCATTCCAGAACGAACCATAATTTTAGTAGAAAAATATTTCTACTCTTTGTTTAATCATTATTCCTCCCTCGGTCTTCTTCCTTCCTCACTAAACACACTTTATAAGTACCCATACACATTTCAAAACTACTATTCAATGGAAGCAAGTCCTAGTTTGACTCCTTCAGAAGACTACAAAAATCAGGTATAGATCCTCAACAGTATTTTTATCCCACTAGAATGGTTAGTCCACAATATATTCCATACTATCAGTCTATTGAGAGAAGAATTTGGTAAGATGCACTATTGTTGTATAGCCTCAAGGGTGAAAAATATGGCCTGCTAGTGAAGCTGACATTCTGTAGAGAAGGTTCTCAACATATTTTGATAATATCATGTATTTACATGTCATTCATTACTTCTGCTAAATTTTATAGTTCACATATTTCCATGTATTGATCCTTGGGTTTCACCAACAGTACGCAGACTTCCTTCAGCAGATGAAATTGCGTAGTTGTGTTTTTGCATTAATTTTTGTAGTTTTTTATTCGCAAATTTATGCATGCAGAGTTATATTTGTGAGGTTTAAGGTCATAAAAGCATGGTGACATCAAGGGATGAATTCCATGAAGTTAGGATGGTGTTCCTAATGTGGAAATAGTGTCACAGAGAGTTTCTCACAGTCAATGCAATGGATGCCTATTTTGTGAGGCTTAAGGAAACTAGAATAAAAAATCATGATGACATCAAGGGATGAATGCAACAAAGATAGGATATCATGCCTATTGTGTAAACTGGGCTATAGAATGCTAATGTTTTCAACACTCTTGTTATGAATGTCTATTTTGGAAATGGGGATTTGCATCTCATAGTGGAATTGCTTAAGTTAGCCCATGAAATGTTTGAATTTTTAGTTGTTGATAGGTTAGAGCATAGTAAACTATGTCAATGAGACAGCCAAAATATGATCTCATTTAGATATTAAAAAGATTTGCCTCTAAGATGAGGGTGCCACATAAACTTAATTAGCAGTAGTGACATTTCAAGAGATGAGCTACAACATTAAGACAGACTAAACGTTAGCTGAAATACTGCCCTTGTGCTGCATTATCAAATATCATCAAAGAGTATAAAATTTTTGTGCTAACTACAACAGAGACATGAGAATTGTTGTATTACTGAGATTTGGTGGTGAGTTGCTGTAGGCATTTTCGCACAATAAAAAATTTTCACGTAAAAATATTACTTAGCAAATTCACCTATACTACAACCATTGATTATATGTTTCTTTAACCCAACTTTTGTATATCATGTGGTTATAAGTTTTTTGAACCATTAGTTATTAATTATATATAACTATTTTCAAATTTTGCAATTGGCAAACAGGTGAAATTTTCAGCATTACTTGGACTCGTGACAACAAAGGTTTATCTTACAGTCGTTATTTAGCGCCAAAGTCTATACTATTCTTTGGAATATAGTGTTGGTTATGTACTTTATAATAATTTATTATCTACTTTCTTCGATTGACTTATTTACTTTATCGAAGCTACTTAGTTACTTAGTGTTTTTCCCTGATGGAGAAGGAGAAAGGCTAAATGCAGGGACATAAACAAATATCAATATTGATCATCAAGTGTTTTACTATTTCTTGGGCACTAATCAATCTGAGGATATTCTCTACTGGAAAGATTCAGAACATCCAAAGTGACTATTTCTCTCTCAAGTAACTGAAGATGGAAAGGTTGGTAGAATATCTTGTGTTGTGTTTTAGATAAAATATAGCATCTTAGGTACTCTTTTAGATGGCTATTTCAGTTTTATGGTTGTAAAATATTGTGTCTTTTTTCGCTTGCACTCGTGTATTCTTGTTCATATTTTTTATAATTTGTATTATTGCATGCTTCTGTGGGTTAGTCACAACATATAATAATATTGCCCTCAAATCCAACTAGTTACTAAAAAGGCTTGTTCATAGATAAGATCTAGGTAATGTTTCTTGATAAGATTTTAATTGGCTTTAATGTTTTTCAAATATTAAAAAAAGAGTAGCCTGTCAAAAAAATTTAATCTCCAAAGTGATCCTATTCTTCTACCATCAATGATCATATGTTTATGAAATTTCACCTAATGCAAATTTCTTACAATCCCTCAATCTACGTTGTCTTTTTGTTGTAGTTGGTTTATAGATTTTTAAAAGAACATATCTTAGCAATTTTACCTCATGACCTATTCCATATTTCTAAAAAATATCAAATGCTAGTATTCTATCTATGTGCAACAAAGGTTGTCTAATGTGCGAGTTAGAGAAGGAAACATGAAAAACTACAACAGATTTGAAAAGTGCCCATTGTTCCAAAATGTGGCCTAAAACCAAAAGTTGAAACTATTAAAGGACTTGACATAAGAAAATATTTCATCTGAGACTCCTCTTTGACAGGTTCCTTGAAGTAATCCCACCTAAAAGAGTGCAATGGCACATAAAACAAGTCTCCAATGGACTGATATTTTTCATCGATTCCTTTGATTTCTACATCTTACACTGAAAAGTATTTTACCTTGAGATTCAGGGATGTCATAGCTTATGTTGGTAAGCATCCTAAAGGGAAACCAAAAAGTCAAAAGTTGGTATTCCAGCCAAGATATCAAGTTGAACAATAGTTGTAGCTTCTAAATTGAAAAGATCTAGCAAGAACATTTTTTCTGAGAGATCTGAACAACAACATTAGCGTATGACAAACAATCCTCTAAAACAATGTTAACATCCTTGGGCCAAGTTTCATCTTTCTCAGCATTCTAACTGAGGTCAAGAAAGATGTCATAAAAAGATAATGAAGGAACAGTTATGCATAATCACATCCTAATTCTTACTTAGTTCGAGTCCCCAGGGGGAAAGTCAGCTTAAGCAAGCAATTTATAAGGTTATATTTAGAAGCAAATTAAAATAGGCCAACCTATTTTGTTAGCAAGGCAGAGGTCAAAATCATTCCAGAATGAACCCCAATTTTAGTAGACAAATATTTCTACTCTTTTCTTAATCATTATTCCTCCCTTAGTCAAGTCTGCCTTCCTCAGAAAACACACTTTATAAGTACCCATGCACATTTCAAAACTATTGTTCAGTGGAAGCAAGTCCAAGTTTGACTACTTCAGAAAACTACAAAAATCAGTTATAGATCCTCGACGGTATTATTATCCCATTGGAATGGTCAGTCCACAATATATTCCATACTCTCAGTCTATTGAGAGAAGAATTTGGCAACATGTATTATTGTTGAATAGCCTCAAGGCTGAAAACTATGGCTTGCGAGTCAAGTTGACATTCTATAGAGATAGTTCTCAACATCCTTTGATAATATCATGTATTTACATGTCATTAATTACTGTTGTTAAATTTTATAGTTCACTTATTTCCATGTATTTATCCTTGGGTTTCACCAAGAGTACGCAAACTTCCTTCAGTAAATGAAATTGCCTAGTTGTGTTTTGGCATGAAATTTTGTAGATGCTTATTCACAAATGTATGCATTCACAATTATATTTGTGAGGTTTAAGGTTAGAAAAGTATGGTGACATCAAGGGATGAATGCCATGGAGTTAGGATGGTGTTCCTAATGTGGAAATAGGGTCACAGACAGTTTCTCACAGTCAATGTCATGGATGCCTATTTTGTGAGGCTTAAGGCAACTAGAATAAAAAATCATGATGACATCAAGGGATGAATGCAACACAGATAAGATATCATGCCTATTGTTTAAACTAGGCTACAGAATGCTAATGTTTTCAACACTCTTGTTATGAATGTCTATTTTGGAAATGGGGATTTGCATCTCATAGTGGAATTACTTAAGTTAGGCCATGAAATGTTTCAATTTTTAGTTTTTTATAGGTTAGAGCATAGTAAACTATGTCAGTGAGACAGCGAAAAGATGATCTCATTTAGATATTGAAAAGATTTGCCTCTAAGATGAGGTGGCACATAACCTTAATTAGTAGTAGTTTCATTTCAAGAGATGAGCTACAACGTTAAGACAGACTAAACGTTAGCTAAAATACTACCCTTGTGCTGCATTACAAAATATCATCAAAGGGTATAAAATTTATGTCCTAACTACAACACAGACATGAGAATTGTTGTCTTACTGAGATTTGGTGGTGAGCCGCTGTCGCCATTTTCGCATAATAAAATTTTTTCACATAAAATTATTACTTAGAAAATTCACCTACAATACTACAACCTTTGATTATATGTTTGTTTAACCTAGATTCTATATATCATGTGGTTGTATGTTTTTTGAACCATTAATTATTGATTATATAGAACTGTTTTCAAATTTTGCAATTGGCAAATAGGTGAAATTTTTAGCGATTACTTGGACTCATGACAACAAAGGTTTCTTTTACAGTCGTTATTTAGTGCCCAATTCTGTACTATTCTTTGGAATATAGTATTGGTTATGTACTTTATAGAAGTTTCTTATTTACTTTCTTCGACTGACTTATTTACTTTATCACAGCTGCTTAGTTACTTATGTTTTTCCCTGACAGAGAAGGAGAAAGGGTAGATGCAGGGACAGAAACAAATACCAATATTGATCATCAATTGTTTTACCATTTCTTGGGCACTAATCAATCTGAAGATATTCTCTGCTGGAAAGATTTAGAACATCCCAAGTGGCTATTTCTCTCTCAAATAGCTGAAAATGGAAAGGTTGGCATAATATCTTGTGTTGTGTTTTAGATAAAATATGGCATCTTAGGTACTCTTTTAGATGGTTGTTTCAATTTTATGGTTGTACAATACCGTGCCTTTTCTTGCTTGCACTCGTGCATTCTTCTGCATATTTTTTATAATTTGTATTCTTGCATGCTTTTGTGGGCCGGTCACAACATATAATAATATTGCCCTCAGATCCAACTAGTTACTAAAAAGGCTTGTTCATAGATAACATCTTAGTCATGTTTCTTGGTAATATTTTATTTTTCTTTGATGTTTTTCAAATATTAAAAAAAAAGGTGTAACTTGTCAAAAAAAAATTAATCTCCAAAATGATCCTATTCTTCTACCATCAATGATCATATGTTTATGAAATTTAAACTAATGAAAATTTCTTACAATCCCTCAATCTACATTGTCTCATTGTTATTGTTGGTCCATTCACATTTTCGCCCTTTTGTATTTGATATCTTTCCTTAGGATTTTGACAGCCATCATATTTTGAGACAAAGCAAAACTTTTATTAAAACCATGTTACAACAAGAAGTTCAAATTTAATTTAGTTGTATCATGTTTAATTCATTTGCCTCTAACACCAATATGATGCATGTTCACTTAGGGGGATACTCAAAGACTTTGTTTGTAAAAATTAGTCCTCATGAAAATGACATGGGAGAAACTCTGTGCTCACTAAACTTTTCCAGTAGAGTTCAAGGATTAGAGCTTGGTCCTACTCGGAGGCAGCAAGATGTAAGATTTCACTGTAGCATAGTCCTTGCCTTTTCTTGATATTTTTCTGCCTTTCAAAATTGTCAAAGGAGCATTAATTAGTGTTATATGCTATTGCCTTACGGCGTTTCCATTGAAACATCTAGTGCAATTGCTAGTTTTAATGTTATTGGGTTTCTAATTAGAGTGTTGGCGTTGTTTTGTCATATATTTTTGGTGTTTTAATTTTTAATGTTATTTGGTTGAATTGTTCTACCTTGATTTATCTCGTCTAACTATGGTCCAAATGCACCAAAACGCTCTTGAAGAGAATCCCTATGGTTATCAGGAGCCCCTACTCAATCAAAACGTTCTATCCTGAGAATATGGGCATATGATGCAATGCCAAAGAACTAGAAGTGATGCAGCTAACATTAATGCTAGTATCATATCACCATCTTCTCAACACATAACATTTTAATTGAAAAAATGAAAAATTTGATCAACGAAGATGACATCAATGAAAAATATGATGATATCATGTCCATTGAACAACCTTGATGCTTCTTGGTAACATATTTTTCTCACTTCTATTGTTACATGTTCATTTATGTTTCCTTTTTCATTATGTGTAATTCACTTTGCTTCCCTATTTGATTGGAACATGGGTCTTATTAGCTTCCTAAGATGAGGCATAATACAGTTAATTGAAGGTTCTTGTACTTTCTCTTTTCAAGTAGTAGTTTCTTTTTGAGATACATATTTTTGATTTCTATTTTGTTGGGTGCATGAGATTGAAGCTAATTAGAGTGTTGGAATTTCTTTGCCATATATTTTTGGTGTTCTAATTTTAATACTATTAGGTTTCTAATTAGAGTTTTGGTACTGCTTTTTCATCTATTTTAGGTGTTTTAATTTTAATTTTATTGGGTTGACTTGTTCTACATTGATTTATCTCGTAGAACAACCTTGATGCTTCCTGGTAACATACTTTCCTTGGTTTTGTTGTTATATGTTCATTTATGGTTCCTTTTTCATTATGTGTGATTCACTTTTCTTCCATATTTGCTTGGAACATGGGTCTTATTAGCTTCCTAAGATGAGCCGGAATACACTAAATTGAAAGTTCGTGTACTTGCTCTTTTCAAGTAGTAGTTTCTTCTTGAGATACATCTTTTTCATTTCTATTTTGTTGGGTGCATGAGATTGAATATAATTAGAGTGTTGGAATTCCTTTGTCATCTATTTTTGGTGATTTAACTTTAATGTTAGTGTTTTACTTTTAAGAAGGAAACATAGATATTAAATTTAATAGAATAAAACTCGGTCTATCATTTTTCATTTTAATTTGTTTTCCTCTTTCTTAACTATACTTTGAAAAATGCATATGTAAATAGACCCATTTAGGCCATATAAGTAAACATGTATTATATTTTTAGTAAGAAAATTTTATAACAAGGTAATATACGTGTTAAATTTACCAGAATAAAACTGGTCTATCATTTTTCATTTTTATTTATTTTTCCTTTATTAGCTATAGCTTTTAAAGAATAATATAAATAGAAACATGTACGACATATAAATAAACATGTATTATAGCTTTAAAAAAAAAAATTATAACAAGGAAGAATAAGTGTTAAATTTCCAAGAATGAAAATAAAAATAAACTAAGAAATACTTTCAAAATTGGGTGATTTGAATCTAAGTTGAATTAGAAAGATTTGTATTTGTGGAATGAACACAAAAATAAATTAGTAAATACTTTCAACCTTCAGTTGAGTTGAAGCTAAGTTGAATGAATTAGATATTGTAGTTGAGTTGAATTATATTTCTCTAGTGTTTTCTTCTTGCAATTCTCCAACCATCCAACCAAGTAGAAACAACCTTTCTTGTTGCCTAGCCTTCCGATAGATTTTTCTAAACAATGGTCTGAATTAGATATTTGTAGTTGAGTTGAATTAGATTTATCTAGTGTTTTCTTCTTGCAATTCTCCGACCATCCAACCAAGTAGAAACAACCTTTCTTGTTGCCTAGCCTTCCGATATATTTTTCTAAACAATGGTCTTTTGCGCAACCGAACAATATATGTATAAATATATCAAATTTATTTATTTATTTATTTATTTTTATAGGGATCAGAATATCCATTAAACATGGTTGAAAAAAGCACATTATGCACAGAAATTTCTTTTATCCCAATCTTGGGCAAGGAGTAATTACTTATGTGTTATGCAATATTGTGACGAAAAATGTCCTCCAAAGGAAAATGAATGTACTTGGAAGAACAACAACAAATTAAGCATATTATATTTCATTTTTGGAAGGATTTGGAACAATGAGGGAGTATGGATCCAATAGAATTGTAGTCTTCACCAACTCTGAACTTGTGTGCAACCAGATGAAAGGTGTGTACCAAGTTAAAAAAGAGAAGTTAAAACAACTGGATGGAGAAGCAAAAAATATTGTTACTCAATTTATATCATTTATCAGAAGTCATTTTGCAAATGTTAATAGGATTTATAGTGATCTATTGTATGTGGCAATGCCAATTCAAGGTTTGTGTATGGAAGATGAATTAGTGATAGCATTCTTGTTTCTTCATGTATCATTGTTTTTCCTTGTTGTAGTAGTGCAAATTCTTCTTGTAGCTTGAGGGTCTACTTAGTAGTCTTAGTCTTCTTGGTTCTTGGTCTATTTTGTGATGGTTCTATCAATTTTCCCATGGTTTTGGAGGAGGTTATCTCTTTGGATTACTTATCTTTCCTCTCTAATTCTCTGCCTTGATGGTTGCATGATCCTTCAATAGTGATGGGGGTTTGTGACGGTGGTTGAGGCTTCCCTTGCTTGATCCCATTACTCCTTCTTATGTTGAAGTACATAGGTGGTTGTCTTGGTTTCTTCACCTTTGGTAAAGTATAGGTACTTAGGCCTGCTAGGGTGGAAACAACTTCTTCTTATGTATTCCCCTCTGAAGTACTCTCCTTCCATTCCCCTTTCCTTCTCTTTTGTGGCCTAGAAGATGTCCCAATGGCCTTTGGAGTCCTTTACTCTACTATTTTTGTTACAATACACTTAATTGGGTCTTTAATAGGCATTTTTATTTTGGTTTAGTCCTTTTCTAGTTTTTCTTTTGCTATATGATGTTCTTCTTCTTCATTATCCTCTTCCTCCTCTTCTTCTTCAAATTATTCATATACATATCCCTTCTTTGTTTTTTCTTCTATAAGATGTAATTGGGCTTGTGCTTTTGTTTCAAAGAAGCCTCGTTGTCCATGTCCACAAAGTCAACCCAAGGTGTAGGGTTTTAAAGACCCTACAAAGCATATATGACAATTAATTTTATGAGCCCATAGTGTGCCATGTATTCATTTTTCCCTCATATTAATTTTTGGCTCATCTATGTGATGGACTGGTAAAGAAAGTGAGGAATGCTCAATCTGTCTCGGATGGTAAAATTCATTTGGAACCTCACCTAAAAGAGCATTCTAAACTGATAGGAATAGATAATGTTAAGTATTTCGTCACAAGATATGTACTTAAAAACATATTATGCTACCTCATCCCAGGGATAGGGTAAAATTTCTCTTGTAACTCCATTTTTGTCCTCAATGGGATTCTCTTTTGGCAGGAAAATGTTCTTCTTGGTTATGACAACCTCTATCCTCTCTTCCTTCTTCCATCTTACTCTTAGGGGGAGTGTTGTTACTCTATTGATAACTTATTCATTCAAATGGATGATGATTCCACTTACAATAGTAATGGCATCATCTTTTCCTTGAGGCTGGAGACCGAGAACGAACTCTTGAGTAATATCATCATCAAATCCTCTAAACTTTTCAAACAACCCTAGCCATTGATGATTGGAAAATAGATATTTGACAACATTTTATTGGTGAATTATTGATGAATATGTGGGCTCTCTATGGTTGAATCAACCCCTATTGTCTTTAATAGAAACTTTCTAAAGTTGGAATGGAAATTCTCCCCTCAACTGTTGTTTTTGGAGATGTATGTGTAATTAGGGTTTTTAGAAAAGAGGTAGAAGGAACAATTTGTTTACACTTTTCGGAACAGGGAAGATTTCATGTTTAACTCGAAAAAAATCAAAATTACCCTTCTTATCATGTTCAATTCAAAATAAACATCCATACTTCATCCTGTTCTCATTCCCAAACTTCTACTAGGAACTGCTACACAATGTATTATTGAAAAATTGAAATTTTTTTAAAGTTTTAAGTCAAAAGATGGCAAGGAAAAATATGTACTTACCATACCTTTTGATGCTACTCCTTGAATTCCAGGGTTTGGGTGATGAATTTTCTCAGAATTAGGCTCTTTTCATCTCTTTGGACTTTCCACTAACACTCAAAACTGATCTTGTAGCACTCAATGTCAATCTTGTAGCAATACCCTATAAGTCCTATAGCCTCTTTAGTTGTGGTCGATGAAAATGATGGCATAGGTAGCTCTATTACCAACATGGAAAATTTTAGGGGCTAATATTCACAAGTGGGCTAATTTTCCATAATTTTTCCAAAAAAAAGATTCGCCAATTTCCATTTTTTATAAAAATGGTTCACCCAAATTTTACAATATAAAATTATTTTACCTTAAAAATCGCCAACATTATATATAGAGTATATCTAAAATCATTATAAATTTGAATAATTTTACAAATACATCAATAAACATTTTATAGTTTGCATATTAGGGAATAGTGAGATTCGCGAATGTTTTTAAACTTCAAGATAATTTTCCATCCTTAAAGTTTTCCCTGATCACCAATTCTAGTAGCATGCCTCCTTGTCTTTTAAAATATTATTTTTATGCCGAATAAGGATCGGGTTTGAATTATGCTATTGGTGGTTAGGTGGTTGGGATCAACACATTGTGTGAGCTGGCCCCAACCTACCACCTTCGGAAACCTATCATATGCACGTTGGTCCACTCTTCATAGTTATCACCCCATTTTTTGTTTTTTCGTTTTTTTCCACATGTGATGGATGAAGAAGAAAAATTAATTAATTGTTGAAGCTAGCAGATGCTACTAAACCATCCCTATCTTATAAAGTCTCTCTTGTCATGCATTGATAAAAAAAATTAAACCGAGATGTACTTGTAAGAAACGGTTAAGAATTTGCATACTTAAGCTTACTTGATGATGCTCATGCTGACGTGTTGTGGCTAATGATTTGACCATTTGATGCCTGAGTGAGGTTGTTGGAACATGGTTGAGACTATTTCAGTTCCCTCTGAGGTGCAATTTTTTTTCTTCATTGGTCCATCCACTATATTGATTTTTTTTAATGATCATGACTGATTGAATTTCTATGACTCTAGTGATTAGAAAATAGGTGCATCCATTGACCAAATGTTGTTGTGTTTGAATACTGATGATCCTGTAGTAGCTTACAAGGGTTTTGTAGATGCTCAAGACTAGTGTTGGGTCCTCCTAAAACTTTATAGTACCCATAACTCTCGACCTGGTGTATCAAATGTGATCTTGTAGGGTTTATGTAGACTGTTATATGATTGTGTGTCTTCCTGTAATAGTCATATAGACCCCTTAGGATCACAATTTTCAATGAGTATTTATTTTAAAAAATCTTCATAATTCATAGGAAGGCTGCTGATGCAGGTTAAGGAGTTTTTATGTGATGGAGATGTGTGGAAAGGAGATGAAGGATTAGGATATTGAGGGATGGTGAGTGGAATATTGTGTGGAAAGGTGAAATCTTATGGAATGGATGGATTATTGGACTCTTATGGTTCCCCCCTCATTCTGAAGTGAAAAACTTTGAATTTTATTCTTCCTTTCATGTTGACCATATCCTATAGCAGTACAAGAGAAATGTTATAGTAATACAGGACATTGACATAATCATGTGGGAGAGGCCATGAAATAATGTGGAAAGCTTGGGAAAGGTCAATGGATGGATGGAGTGCTCACATAGAGTATGTGAAGATTAATTTTGATGTTTCTTCTCTGACTATGCCGACATTCAATGATTGTCACTGGAACCCTATTATGCATGCAGAAATGTTAGAATGAATAATGTAAGGCCTCCTTTTCACTTTCCTTTTCTTTTTGGTTTTTATTCTTTTTTTAGAATTGTAGGCTACCTCAAGGCAGGTTTTCAACCTATAGGGCTAACCCATGTTCCTTAAAGGAGGTTTTCACCTGGGGATATTTTTATTCCCCTTTTCTTCCCTATTCTTTCAAACTCTTTGGCCACCTCATGGAGGTTTTTAGCACAAGAGCTTACCTCAAGTGCCTCATGGAGGTTTTCACCTGGGCTTTTTTTTCTCTTTTGTTTTGTTTTGTTTCGTTTTCTTCCTTTTCTTCTTATCAAGGGTTGAATGGATTAGTATATTTGAGGCTCCTAATCACATTCAAATATTTCATTATTGACACAACAACAAAACCCTATGATTAGTGTCCCTTTTTGCTTCCTTTTTTGCGTCTAGAGCCCATTTTTGGTGTTATTTGTGTCCATTTATCAAACATGGTGCAAAACATGATGCGAAGTTTGTACTGAGTTTTGCACCAAGTCTTACACCCTGTTTAGCACCAGGTATTGTAATAGGTTTTGCAACAAATTTTACACCAGGTTTTACGCTAGGTTTTATGCCAAGTTTTGTGCCATCCTTTGCACCATGTTTTACATCAAGTTTGGCACCTAATTTTTTTTCACCAACTTTTGCATCCTCTATTACATCCACCTTTTGCGTCTACACTTGCATCAACTTTTTCATTTATTTGCATCCATTTTTGCATCATTTTTTGCATCCCTTTCCGCCAAGTTTTGCATCGAGGTTTCTGTCTAGTTTTGCATCCACTTTTACATCTTGTTTTGCATCCATATTTACATCCTCTTTTTTATCTATTATTGTGTCCACTATTGCATCCAATTTTCTTGTGCCATAATTTCCACCTAGTTTGGCACCTCCCTTTGCACCCATTTTTGCTTTTAAATTTGCATCCACGATTGGATCACCATATGCATCTAGGTTTTCATCAACTTCAAAATCTATTTTTTCATCTCTTTTTGTATCCACTTTTGCATCGAGATTTGCATCAGGTTTTGTGTCTCATATTGTATCTACTTTTGCATCGAATTTTGTTGCATCAACTTTTGCATCCTATTTTTCATCCATTGTTGCACCCATGTTTATGTCCACTTTTTCATCTGCATTTGCTTCTTTTTTGCTTCTATCATTACATCCACTTTTGTTGTGAAATAATTTGTGCCATGTTTTGTACTTATTGTTGTACCCACATTTGCTTCCAATTTTGCATCCATCTTCGCATCCTCTCTTGCATCAAATATTGCATCTATTTTTGCATTCACTTTTCTGTTGGATTTTGTGCCTCATTTTGTATCTTCTTTTACATATACTTCCATTGCATCCATATTTTTCATCCAATTTTGTTTCTCCTCTTGCACACATGTTTGCATCCACTTTTACATCCCTTGTTGCATCTTGTCTCGCATCCTTTTTTGTGCCTATTATTACATCCACTTTTTTTGTGCCATAATTTGTGCCATATCTTGTGCCTATTATTGCAACCCACATTTTATTCCACTTTTTCATCCACATTTGCATCCTTTTTGTGTCCAAGTTTTCATCAAATTTTTTTATGTTTTTTTCCATCCCATTATGCATCTACTTGTACATCCACTTCTGATGTGTCTAATTTTGTGTTCACTATTGCACCCATGTTTGGTCCATGTTTACATCTCTTTTTGCATCCAAGTTTGCATCCTTTTTTCATCCAAGTTTGTGTCCTTTTTTTGTTCATTGTTGTATCCAGATTTGTTTCACCACAATTCATGCCAAGTTTTATGCCTACTATTGCACCCATGTTTTCTTCCACTTTTTCATCCATGTTTGCATCCTATTTTTTGTCCAAGTTTTCATCAACTAGTGCATCTACCTTTTCATTCACTTTTATGTTAATTTTCTATCTTGTTTTGCATCTACTTATGTTGTGTCAACGCTTCATCCAATTTTACGTCTATTGTTGCCCCCATTTGTTTTGTTCACTTTTGCGTCCCTTTTCCAACGCTCATCATATTTTTTGCATTGATGATATTTCTTATGACATTGACAACTATGAACAACTGATGAAAATGTCAATAATTATGAGTATGATGATAATGAAGATGATGACGATGACATGAATTTTGATTATTATGATAATGAGAATGATGATAAAGCCGATGGGGGTTAAAATGACAATGATGATGATGATGCTAATGACCTTGGCCAATCTTGCCAATTTTTAAATGTTGTCATGGTCATAATCATAATCATTATATTTGGCGTTGTATTCCAAGTCATCATCATTTGATCATAATGATCATTATTTTCATCTTGGTCGTCATCAACAACAATAATGGCATGAATGATGATTATAATGTTCATGACGAAGCTGACAACAATGATGATAGAAATTACATTAATTATGTTGATGGGGATGATTAAAATTATAATGACGATGATAATGGTAGTGAAGATGATGATCATCGATCATCTCTCAAAAATAAAGTTTTTATTTCTCTTACATATATCATGTGTCCTAACAACCCTTTTCGAGCACTCATAATTTTTTTTGGTTGATGATATTTCTTATGAAACCTATAATTATGAACAATTGAAGACAATGTCCATAATGATGATGATGATGATGATGATGACATGAATGGTGATTATGACGATAATGCAATGATGACAATAATGATGACGATGATGGTGGTGATGATGGCGATAATGAAGATGATGACACTCCCTCTAAACTAGGGAGGTACTCATAATGGGAGAAAAAAGTACTCTGAAGTTGAAATATTCATATATGAATGGGTCTATATTGATAAGCATCAATGATGATTTACATCATCATAGCCAACATTTTCAAAATAACAAGGCTTAACTAACAAGTTCTATCTCTCCATTAGATCAGAGCACAATGTTGAGAGGCATAAATTTGGACACCACTGCCTCTCGAGGAACCTACCCCACTAGAATTTTCACCAGTTATGTGATCACATGATCATTTCCTAATACACTATCATAATATTTGACACTAGGAAATATCAATCCTCATGACTATTCTTATCTTGGATTAATGTACTTCATTTATGGAAGTTAGTCCTAGTCAAAGTACAAATTCTCAAATAATATTGGTCTCGGATGTTTATCTAATCCACCTTTCTTCCTACTGGTGTCTTTACTAGGCTTACGACTATTAGTCTTGAACATAGTACATGACATATGGATAATATGGTGTCCGCCCTCACTCCCTCTCCACTAGGGAGGAGACATCCACAAGCATAAGATTTTCTCAAGAATACCCATAATTTTCATAGGGAATAACATCATTAATTTGTTTTCATCACATGATGGCTTTATGATTAATAATTCATAGATTTGTGGCAAAATATTTCCCCTCTTGTCATTTGTGATGAAAGAAAATCAAAAAGTGAAAGCCAAAATAATTAAAGGTACACTATAATGATTTATATAAGTCTAAACGCTAAGGTTAAAGTGAAAATTCATGAAAATGTTATATCTATGAGTTGTGCCAAACTTATGAAAACCTTATTCCCTAAGTCCTATATATGAGAAAAAACAAAAGAAATAAAAATAAGGCCCAATGAATTGCAGGGAAAATTTTAAGAACCCCCCCTAAATTTATAAATATAATAAATGGGCGAATCTCCATGGTATATAGGAAAAATGGAAGGCGATTGTATCAATAATATAATATGTATATATATTTTTTTGGCGGATCTCTCACCAGACATGGCGAATATTTTACTCAATTATAAAATCTTGTAAGATCTTGGCGAGTCTTTCACTAAATAATAAAACTTTGTATGGATCTAAGACGATAGAATTTCCCCTTTAAATAGTCTATGCTCACATGAATACCATGGTATTACCATGGGTCAATACCATGGGTTATCATAAACCTGGAGCTTAAAAATTACTATTAGTAACTTATAAAAATTAATAAAATTAATAGTTGATTTTTGTTTTATTTTTTATTTTAACCAAGCTAAAATGTTTAACCCACATTAAATTACAACATCCATTTTTACTCTTGACCAAGCCCCAAGAGGATCAAATATTTTTTCACTCTATGCTAGTTTGCATATCACGATATTTGATACCTCTCGAGGGTTAGTAGATCCAGAGTAAAGATGGATCTATGCTGGTTTAATTCCCCCATTTAAATAGGCTACATTCTAGGTGAATACCATGGGTCAATACCATGTGCCATTTTGGTGAATACCATGGGTCAATACCATGTGCCATTTTTATTTTTATTAATTCTAATATTAGGGTTAATAATGGTTTTTTACATGGTATTAATAACAATTTAGTCCATGGTATTTGTCCCATAGTATTTTGCCCATAGGTTTCACCTAAATATAACCCATTTTTTGACTATTCGTAAATATAAGGTGACTTATATAAAAAAAATGTTTTATTTGTTTACCATACCTCTCGTTTATTTATATTTTTATTAATTTACCATACCTCTGTTACAAATATGGTATTTGGCCCATAGGATTAACTTAAATAAAACCTCTTTCTTGAGCCTTCATAAATAGAATGAGGGTTATGGACTAAATATAAAAAGAGGTTTTATTTATTTACCATACGTCTAGTTTATTTATATTTTTATTTATTTACCATACCTTTTGAGTAAGTATAAAAATATGTTTTATTTATTTACCATACCTCCACTTTACTTATATTTTTATTTGTTTACACCAGGTGACTTATGGAGTAAATATAAAAAATGTTTTATTTATTTACCATACCTCTCATTTATTTATATTTTTATTAATTTACCACACCTCTTTTATAAATATGGTATTTGGCCCATAGGATTCACTTAAATAAAACCTATTCTTGACAATGGGCGAATGGATTCACTTAAATAAAACCTATTCTTGAAAATGGGTGAATGGAAGGTTGTAACTCCTAATTTCAAGGGCCAAATTTACCCTTTTTACCCTATCCCTTAAAATAAGGTGGGCTATTTGAGGTGATTTGTAAAAATGTACTATGATACAAAATATTCGCCCACTAAAAATTTAAAACCCCTTAATTTTTCCAAAAGGCGAACATTCGCCCCTAAAATTATCCTTGATGAATTGTAACTCATTTATTCACTCCCTATTTGGACAACATATGAATATATACACTCCTAGTCACACTTGATCACATGTTGTGATGGTTAAATCATGAAGTCCTCTTTTCCCCTTTCATTTTCACTTCATCATTTAAGCACCTAATTGAGGATCTAGGGAATGTTTGTTGCCTAAGGGTTTCATGTCTACTCTTGGTTTACTTATGTCACACTATGGTCAATTTATGTGACAGAGTGAAATACTTAAGTTTGTGGAATTATTAGAAAAGTGTATTACGCTATTCACCACACACGCATGTATTACATCTTATCGATCCACATGTGCGGGTTGGAGACTCATTGCTTGAGAACTTTAATGGAGACTACTTTAGGGTTTTGATGGTATATTTTACAAAATATATTCGTAAATATCTTGATTCATCATTTATTTTCGTCAAGACACTTGATAATATCGAAGTCACTCCCAATAATCCATGGAGATGGGGAGTATACACTACTTGTGCTAGAAACAGAATTGAGAAATAAAGGTTTTCAATTTTTTATATTAGAGTCATAGATATTGGATACATGGTATTAGTCCTCGATGTTAATTAACTAAAATTGTATTGTCGTAATGCAAAAAGTGGTAAACATATTCGTAACCTTGATGTCCTGATCATTCCAAATAATAGTCATTTCACCTAAGTATATCTAAGCATCAATCATTACTTGGAAATTCCACCCCCATTTGCTAATTATATGAGGTATAACCTCACTTAATATTTTTGTTTCTTATATCAAGATTATTGATGGGTTCTTTGTGTACCATTTTTCTTTTAGGAGTCTTTGTTTTCCTTTACTATTGAGGTCCTCATGTTCCATGAGA
Organism: Pinus tabuliformis; assembly: GCA_031772625.1. Classification (NCBI taxonomy): domain Eukaryota; kingdom Viridiplantae; phylum Streptophyta; class Pinopsida; order Pinales; family Pinaceae; genus Pinus; species Pinus tabuliformis. Next base: position 1,610,693,693 of record CM062817.1, on the reverse strand, counting down.
CTATTTTTAGTAGAATTTACACAAAAAGGAAGTATAATGTAACTAAGAAAAACATGTTTTAAGGTTTAAGTGTTTGGACAAGGCCACTTCATGACTCATATATTTCCTTAACTTGGGACTGAATGGTGAACTTGATGGCCTTAAGGGAAATTGAGCAATGAAAATCTGAAAAAGAGGTGACTTTTGACTTTATCAGATACAAGTTAATATACTAAAAAAATATCCATAACAATTTCATCAATCAATGAATCATTAAAAAAAACTATCCAAAATAATTTCATCAAGCAATGAATCATTACATTATAAAATACAATCTATAAAACTTTTGGGAACTTTTTTCTAAACCATGCTCAAAACAAACATATTTAATATTAATATTTAACAATAATATGGACAATAAAAAAATTCATAAATTAAATAACATGTTATCAAGCCTAAGAAATGTCACTAACAGAAAACTAAAAAGCATGCAACTAATGGGAGTGACCACTCAAAGGCCACCATAAGTCAATTAATCTATCAGGCCAAGATTAATGGGGACAAATATCTACAAAGGAGAAAGGAAAACCTATTTTAACTTTATTGTTTTATTAGGTACAAGTTGAACATCTCAAGATATAATGAAGAGCATAATTAATTTTATTGCGTTAAGAAAATGCAAGCACATCCCATAACTTAGCAAGGAAGAGATGTATAATACCCACATCAGTGACACAACAGATGGAATTAAGTTATTTTTTTATATATAATTTAAAATTCTATTATAAAATCACGAATTTAGCATGAATGGAATGTTTAAAAAAAAAAACTATATATATATATATATATATATATATATATATATATTTTAAAGTAAAAGAATACTAAAACTAAATATATATTAAAAAAACTAAAACATCAGCAAATAATTTTTATTTTTTATTTTCATTTTTTTTAAAATAATTTTTAGAATTTTTTTAAACACTTCCCTCCATTCTAAGAAGCAAAAATAATAATATAAATAAGGATGGACCAAAAATCTTCCTTTCCTTGGTAAGTGTTTCCCACCATTCATTCCACTCACTCGAGTTATTTCATAAAACAAAAATAAGTGTTATTTCACACTCTTTTGGCAAAGCCTATTGAGCTTCGCTGTGATATATCTATTCCTTGATGGAGTCCTTGATATATTGATTAAGTTTTGATTCCTTAGAGATTAATTAAAGAAAAAAGAACATGAGTACTCTTAATTCCAAGTTCAATGCCTTTGATGGTAGACAAAAGGAAAGGGAGGGGTTGCTATCGTGGTCATAATTCGAAGTTCATTGTCTCTGATGGTGGATGAGGCAAGGCAGGGGGCTGTAGTCATGCTCATGGTCATGAATTTTTCTCTTTTACATTATATTTAGGGAGTTCAAATCAATTTGAATGGGATCATTGCCATCACTAGGTATAATGGATTAAGTGTGATAATGGAAAAATGAAGTAATTATTTGTGAGCATTTGTTCTTGAATGAACATTAGGATCCATTTTATCATAGAGAAAAGTACATGCATTAAAAACAACTCAATATTTCATGTGACATTTATATTGTATGCGACTTATTTTTCATTTAAAAAAAATCACTTTTTCTTGTGACATTCTTTATTTGTTAAAAAAATTTATATTTCTAATATAATTACAATTGTAATTTGAAATAAAGCTTACATTAACTCTTAATTTTCTAATTGTGCATGGACATCATAAGAAACATTCACAATATAATATGAAGAACAAATGGTTACCTATTTCATATGCATTAAAAAATGCTTCTACTACTTAATGTGAATTACAAGTGTAATCTTAGTTGGATCTCCAATATATCGTAAACCATATTTTCATTTTATTTTTTATTACTATTAAATGTTATTATGTCCTACCTCATTTTATGGTTAGGATTCTAATAAAAATATGCATTGTGCTATAGAATTAGTACTAACATGTAATATTGATATTTTTTCGAGAACACTATAGGTAATGACCATGAAGATGATGATATAGACTATCTCTAGATTACATAATATATTAGAGACGATGATGATGATGATGGTGTTGGAGTTGGTGATGATTATGTGGATGACATTATCAAGATGGTCAGGATGATGATCATGGAAATGATAATGAGGATGATCTTAACTATGATTTTTTTGGTGCTAGCTAGCCATGTGTTATTTTTTATATTTAGTTGGGATGTCTTAATATGGTAATTATACATTTGAATTTTAGCTGATTCAAATAATGTTGACGATACTATCGGTACTATCTTGTTACTTTATTAATATGTTGAAAATTGCTTACATTCTTTTTATGAAGAATTATTGTGTATGATGAGATTCTTATTTTTTTATGGATGTTGTGAATTTACCTTAGAATAATGATATCTATGAAACAATTTTATTTGGTAATCAAACATTGACTTTTAGTTGATTTGATTAAATATGATAATGATATTATCATCTTTATCTTGTTGTTTTATGTATATATTGAAAATTATCAACATTATTTTGATGGAGATTTATTATGTATGATGATATTACTATTTTTTTATGGATATTGTGAATTTGCCTTATAATAATGGTGTTCACAAAAGATTTTGATCTGATAATCACACATTTGAAACTTAGTTGATTTGATTAAAGATGATGAGGATATTATTATTATTATCTTGCTACTTTATATATGTGTTGAAAACTTTCAATGCTTTTTGATGGAGAATCATTATGTAAGATGATATTACTATTTTTGGATGTAATGTTGTGAATTTACCTTGGAATAATGATATTTGCGATAAGTGTTCATTTAGTACTCATATATGTATATTGAAAATTGTCAATGATATTTTGATGGCGAATTGTTATATGTGAGGATTCTGCTATCTTTTTTATGAATGTGGTCAATTACTCCTTAAATTTGTTTACAAATATTAAGTTATCAATTTGAATTGTGATATCTTCTTAAATGTGTTATACATGACAATGCCTCCTCATCATCTTGGAGGAGAATAATGTGTTTTTGGTTTAAATACCCCTTTCCCATAAACTATATAAGACTATAATACAAGGTATGTACCATTAGGACCATGTTATCCTAATCTATAACAAATTGTCCCCTTCACTTAACTTTTTTTACCAAAATTCTCACTCAGTCACGAGGAAAAATCTCGAGTTAACTAGAATTTGACACTCTTGTTCACTTTTGGAAACTCATATTGTGGAATATGATCTCTTTATCCTCATCTTTAGCTTTTTCCTAAAAAATAAAAACATTCAAAAGTGGGAAAGAGCCATAAAGCATGGGGAAGATTTTTCCTAAGCCCAAAAGCATCTAAAAAGTGGAAAAGACCATTTTTATATGAGGAAACATTATTCACCCAAAATATTTTGCCCAAATTGAACTAATGAGGAATTTGGGAAATATTCATAGCCTTCACATTCCTATATATTAGAGGCTTGGCTATTGAGAAAAGGATGGGAATTCTCGTATTGTCATGTTGTTGAGATCTATCTTGAGAGGGAGAGTTTTAGAGCTAAGAGTTGGGGGAGGTGATACTACAACTACATCTGATGGTTGTAACTTTCCTCCAACTCCTTTATTAATATAGATTGATTGTTCTTCCTTTTTTATGTTGCTATTCATTCTTTACTTATTCTATTTAACTAATGATTGTATGAGATTTTTGTTTATATTTACTTATTCATTCATATTTATATGTTTATGATAGTTTCGATTATAAATATATTATGCTGTGAAGGTTTCTTTTTTCTCTCTCTTATGTGTACGACCAAGCTTTGGAGCTAACTAGGAGCACTTCCTAGCTACACTAAAAACTCCAAAAAGACTTGCATGCGAGGACTCATATGAATTCCTTCTCTTTTTCTTAATCTATACACTACATCTTGATCTACTAAGAATCCTAAGCCTTAGAATAACCTTTCTCTTAATCATTCTATCCTATGTTTCTGGATAAACTGAGAGGGTTTTATGTTCATCTAACCATGTATTAGATCCTACAGAAAAATGATATTTTGAAACTGTAATATATTTCAAAGTGTAACTAAAATTAGTAAAATGAACCCATAAAGGGGGTCATAAATGGAAATAAAAGTAAAACTCTAAACAAGAAGCCAAAAGTGCATGTAACCATGGACGCAAAATTGGGAGTAGAATTGTATGTTAAACTAGCCATCAAAACAAGATGCAAAAAATGACACAAAAAGGGTTTTAAATTAGAATTTAAAAAGGGTGCAACACTAGACACAAAAAAAGGGAACAAAATAGGCCATACAATAGGATACCAAATTGGCCACAAACAAGGATGCAAAAATGGACACCAAAATGAGGATGCAAAGAATAGTGTAAAATTAGGATGTAAAATTGGGTGCAAAAAGGATGTAAGAAAAGACACAAAACAAGATGAAAAATGGGACTAGAAAAGGGTGAAACCAAGGATGCAAAAAATGATGCATAACTAGATGAAAGCCGAAACTAAAATCTAGGTGCAAAATGAGATGCAAATGTGGACAGAAAATGTGGCAGAAAAAGGATGCAAATTTGGATGCCAAAATGATGCAAAATTAGATACCAAAAACCATGAAAAATTGGACATAAAAAAATGGTGAAAAATTGGACACAAAAGTACAAAAAATGGTTCAAAAATTTGCATAAAAATGGCTCAAATTTGGATGAAAATTGATGCAACATTGGATGCAAAATCAGATGTAACAAATGATTCAAAACATGGTTCAAAAGCAAATGCAATAGTAGACGTAAAAAATGGCTCAAAATTGAATGTAACATTAGACACAAATTGGGATGCAAAGGTGGAAGCAACACATGGTTCAACATAGGATGCAAATTTAGATGCTCAAAAGGATGCAAAATTGGATGTAGGAAATGGTGTTAAAAATGATGCTAAATTGGATGCAACAAATTATGCAAAATTAGATCCAAAATATGGTGCAAAATAGGATGCAAAAAAGGAAGATAAATAAAACACAAAAGTGGATGCAAAATTTGGAACTAAATCAGATTCAACATATGGTGAAAAATTGGATGTAAAAAATGGTGGAAAAAAGGCAGAAAATTTGGCGCAAAAATAGATGTAAAAATAAGTACAAAATTAGAAGCAAAAAATGGCATAAGACTAGATGCAAAAGCTGACACAAACTGGATGCAAAAGAAGGCACTAAATTAGATGCAAAAGATGCTATTAAACTTGATCCAAACAATGACACAAAACTAGAGGTAAAGAATGGCACAAAACAAGAAGCAAAAAATGATGCAAAAAATGGCACAAAACTAGAAGTAAAACCAAATGCAAATATTGGTGTAAAATATGATGCAAAATTTGGCACAAAAATGGATGATTTAAAAATTGTACAATAGAGACAAATTTAGCGCCAGGCTACTCATCCCAATTGAGAAAAAAATGCATTAAAATGTGGTACTAAATCTGGCGCAAATTGCCTGTTTTGTTGTAGTGTGAATTGGTAAATTCCTCCTTTGACAGAGGCTTCTCGTAGAGTTTCAACCTATAAACATTAACCAAAAGTGGGATCTTCTCATCATCAATTGTTTAGATCTAAATAAATCCATTGTCATAGAATGTTTACACTGGGTAGGGATCTAGCCATGTTGTCATCAATTCCCCTTTGAAGTCCTTGAATCTGGATTCATATGAGAGGGCCAAATGACCTTTCTGGAAGGTATTCTCCCTGATTTGTTTCTCATGCCAAACCTTTCTTGTCAATTGAACCACTTCAGTATGCATAAGAGCCTACAATCTGAGTTCATTAAGGGAATTAATTTTCCCTCTCCTCAGATATTATGATGTCTAGATCAATTCATGTCGCCATTCTCAAGGTGGTATACTCAAATTCAAGATACAATAGTGTTTTCTTACCATCAACCAACTTGAAGGGGATGAATCTGGTGGTGTTCATACATGTAGTATTGTAGGCTGAAGTGGCCTCCACAAGCCTAACTTCCCAATCCATCTTGCTTCTGCCAACAACCTTTGTAAATATGCCTTCCAATCCTTTCTTGGTCACTTCCACTTTCCCATTTTCTTGAGAGTGATATGGGCTGGACTTCCTATGCCTCATGTGACATTTTTTTATTATCTCCTCTATCAAATTAGAATTGAATTGAGTTCCTTTGTTAGTGAGTACTTCCGTTGGGAAACCAAATTTGTAGAAAATTTTCTCCCTTAGTAATTTTTCCACCTTTTATTTTGTTGTTGCTTTAACTGCCTTCACTTTAGCCCACTTTGTTAGAAAATATGTAAATATAATAATATACCACTTTTGTCCAAATGGTGGGTCAACGAGTCCAATGATATCCATACCCCACTTTTCAAATGGCTTACGAACCACTTGAGGTTGTAGTGGAATTTCATCCTTTTGTGTGGGCTTAACCATCCTATGACACTCATCACATCAAGCAGTGTACCTCCTAGAATCTTGTTGTAGGGTAGGTCAATAATATCCTACTTGGGAACGAAATGCCTCCAACAAGGCCCATCATGTCATGCCAATAGGATATCAAAGGCTTCATCTTACATTACACATCTCATAAAAATATGATTTGGGCCCAATCTGAAAAGGTTACCCCCAACCCATGTGTAAGGGGTACTCTTCTTGAAAAAATTTCTCTTTTCCTTGGAGGATAGGTTGGGAGAAATTATCCAACAACCAAGAATTTTTCTATGTCATCAAGCCAAGGTGTCATAAATGAAATGGTGAAGAGCTGCTCATCTGTGGACTGTTAATATATGATCTCTTCATACTCTAAAGGGAGGGTTAGTCTATACAAGAAATATGCAACCACATTCTCTTTCCTTGGCTTGTCAATACTGGTTAGATCAAATTATTGCAATAAAAATAACCATCCAATAATATTAGAATTGACATCTGGTTTGTTCATCAAGTACTTAATGGTTTCATGATCAGTGTGCACAAAAACTTAGTACCCTGTAATGTATTATCTAAACTTATTCAAGGAATGTACAATAAACAAGAGCTCTTTTTTAGTAACTGTATAGTTAAGTTCAACCTTCGATAAATTCTTACTAATGAAATAGATAGCATAAGGCAACTTACCCTCCAACTGTCCCAAGGTTTCCCTTACAAATTTGTAAGATGCATCTGTGTGAATATTAAAAGGAAAGGCCAAATTTGAGCCATTGAGAACTAGTATAGTTATCAACTTCTCCTTGAGCTCTTCACATGCTTATTGACATTGGTCTTTCCAACAAAAATATGAATCTTTTGTTAGTAAAAAAAACAATGGTGATTCCATCTTATTAAAATCCTTGATAAATATCCAATAATATCCAACTATTCCTATGAAACTCCTAACATACCTTTTTTCTAAGGAATATGGACCCTTATTTTAATGAAAATAATTTCATGGTCAACATGAATCCCTTCCTTAGAGAGGAAGTGGCCTAGAAAAATCTTTGCAATCATAAAAAAATCATGTTTTTTGGACTTAAAAGAGAGATTCATTTCAATTCACATTTTCAAAACTTTACACAAGATATAGAGGGCTTCCTGGAATGCATATCCATAAGGAGTGAATTCGTCCATATAAATTTCAATTGACTCATGAACAAGATCTGAAAAAATACTCAATACTACCCTCTAGAAGGTAGCAAGGGCATCACAAAAGCAGAAAGGAAGGACCATATAGGAAAACATCCCCCATGGACATGTGAAGGTGGCATTATCCTAGTCTTCAGTACTAATTTGGATCTCATTGTACCCGCTGAAACCATCTATAAATGAAAATAAAGTTTTATGTGCAAAACCATCCAAAACTTGATCAATAAAAGGTAGGGGAAAATGGTCTTTCTTGGTAGTCTTGTTAAGTTCCATGTAGTCAATGCAAACTCTCTTTTTCCCATTTTTTTGGGCACAATAAAAGGAGGTGATACCCATTCACTATATGAAATAGGATAAGTAATAAATCTTGCATCCAATTTATGAAATTCTTCTTTTACTATGTATTTAAGTTTAGGGTTCATCCTTCTCTAGGGTTGGTGAAATAGTTTGTGACCTTCTTTGATATTTCGTGCTTCAAATCACCTTCTTTTTCCACGTTTGCAGACATGAGTGAAGAATGTATGCTCGCATACAAGAGCCTCTTCAACTATCTTGTTTTCACCAATGAGGAATCAACATCAATCTTCTTGTCCTTTTTTAGACGAAGCTTTGAATAGATTTTCCAATTTTTAGCTTCATGATGTCCACCTTTCTTGTAGTAAGTACAAAGTTTCTTTAACATCCACACTTTCTTTCCCTTCTCTTTATTCTGATGTGGAGATGGGTCTTCATGTCATGTCCATTTCCCATCTACACTTTCTTTCCCTTCTCTTTATTCTGATGTGGAGATGGGTCTTCATGTCATGTCCATTTCCCAGATGACAAATTTGATGTACAAAGCCATTCTTTTCCAACACTTGGTAACACAATGGTTATTCAACCCAGAAAATGTGCATGGTTTCGTGTACCACAAATCTACATTTTCAATCTTTCTATAATCAAAAGGAATTTTGGAATAATTAGCTTTAGTGTACCTTTAATGGTTGCCTTTGGTCCACTCTCTAATGTGAACATGTTCTAAAATTAGTGATAGATAATTTTATTCCAACAATCAATTAATTATTTTTCATGTTTGTAAAGAGGAAAAAAATTATGTCACCATGGAGCTATACTTAAGGTTGTGGTACTTTACCTATTGTATGTTTCAGAAGCTTTTATGGGCATATTTTATGGTCGAATTTGTCCAAAATTTGGTAAGGATTTGGTAGAATCACAAGTTGAGTTATTAACTCTCCACAATCCAAGTGCAATATAAATTTTTCATACATTTAGTTCTGATCTCCAAAATAAAAGTCCTATCAAGAATTTTCATGATGCTAAATCCATATATGCACTCAAGAATGTATTTAAAACAATTCAAATTGAAAATTTGACTAAAAAAACAAATTATATATAACCCTTCAAATTTGTTAAAAAGAAAAAATATATATATATAATGAGTTTAAAATCATTCTTATTTACAATATTATATGGTAAGAAAAATTCCTTTATACTCCTTTTTCTCTATTTTATAAAAATTTTTTACATGATTTTACTAAAATTTTGAAAAACTTCAAAAGTTAAATGAAAATCATTCCCCTATCTACCATTCATTTATTGTTTATTTGCAAATAATTATTATTCATCTATTGTTTATTTGGAAAATAATTACTTTATAGTGATTTTTTTATAAATATACTAAACATTTTACTCAAATATTTTTTCTTTTAATTCTTTATTTATATTCTTTTAACCCGCGTTTAATTTTTAAGTTAGTATCAAATTTGGTGGTGCTAGGTTTATATTTAAAGAGATTTAAATAACTTTATCTGTATAAACTGCTTATTCATATTGGTTAATTTTTAAACGTATTATTTTAATTATTTTCAATACTTAACTAAAACATCCTTAATCGTATTTTTCTATTTCATATCTTTAAATACACAATTTAATATAAACGCAGTGTATTACTTATATGTGCAAGACACTTCTTCACTCAAGATATCCACTTCTTGAAAAATCCAAGGATAATGTATCCATTAAGCCCTGCTTGAAGTAATAAATAATATAAGGCAATGTATACCCATTGAAAAAACTTAAATCTATTGCATGATCATCTTAGAGCGAAATCTTGGAATCATACAATCAGTCAAGAAGAATGTTACCTATAGATGGCCCCAATATAATTATCAATCGCTGCACCATCCAGTGATGAACGGTCAACCATATAACCCAAGAGTTTGACACTGAAATTAGCTTTGCAGAGCTCTACGCTAAACCCAACAATTACTGACTTCACCTTAACAACCTTGACCGCGAGTATCTATCATACCAAGTTTCTCCAGTAACTTATATCTATTCTACCTTGTTTTTGTGAGAGGTTAGAGAACTCCCTGGAGCTACCTGAAGATCCAAAAATTAGAGAACTGTAGGTAACTTTAAAGAGAAATGAAATTAAAAACTAGATACCGGAACCTACCAACATTCGCGTTTAAACTTTGATGGAAATTTCTGTTCATTTCAAACACACAAAAAAAAATAACACATAGAGAACAATGCTCTGGTTTTATACAGGATCTTAATCATATAAGATAATAATAAAAACTGTTACAGAATTGTCTTCCTCGACTCAGAGGGATTTACAACAGGAACTTCAGTTCCAGAATCTGATTCTACTATCTCAGAAAATTATATCTTTAGCACTGCTGTGCGTTGCAAGAAGAAAAAAAACTTCTTGGCTAATACTTTACACACACCTCTGCTCTTGAATTTTTTTTTATATATATAATGAACAACACAAAATATCTTTACAATACGTGTTGCTTTTCCCATACTTCCGTGAAATAAAAAATAATAAAATTTAAAATTTCACCTACATTTACCAACCCTAGTAAATATCATTAATTACATGGTTGAAAATATCCTACTGGAAATTAATGCATGGCTTATCACACCATCGCATCGCAAGAAGAGAAAGGATGTTCCACCGCTCTTATAACCTTTAAATCATGCGATTTGCGATATGCGATCAGATCGCATCACGAAATCGCAATCGCATACAATCTAAAGGACACGGTGAAGGTTGGCAAGAAAGGAAGTGCGATATGCGATCTAGGATCGCATCGCAGGAAAAAATCTGCAGTTTGAAATTAATATTCCAACACTCCCCTTTAATTTTAACTGCTGGGTTTTTTCTGCATACCCAAGCATTTCCTGAAATGATCAAAACCTTTCTTTGCTAAGGGTTTTGTTAAGATGTCAGCAAGCTGATCCTCTGTTCTGCAGTGGTGCAAAACAATCTCACCATTGTTAACCAATTCCCGTATGAAGTGAAATTTGGTGTCTATGTGCTTTGTTCTTTTATGAAAAACAGAATTTCTAGACAATGCTATTGCTGAGCTATTGTCACAGTAAATGGTTGTGCCCTTTTCTTGCTCATGACACAAATCTCTGAGAACTCTTCTCAGCCACACTGCTTGGCATGCTGCTGCTGTTGCTGCCACATATTCTGCCTCTGTTGTTGACAAAGCCACAACTGGTTGCTTCTTGGAAGCCCATGAGATGGCTCCCGATCCCATATGAAACACATATCCTGATGTGCTTTTCCTATCATCAACACTTCCAGCCCAATCACTGTCAGTGTAACCTGTCAACATGAAACTTTCAGAAGAGGAGTATAAAATACCAAACCCCTTCGTTCCATTCACATACCTTAGAATCCTCTTGGCTGCCTGCCAATGAGTCTCTTTCGGTCTTTCCATAAATCTGGAAATTAAACTCACAGCATGCATAATGTCCGGCCTAGTTGCAGTCAAGTACATAAGGCTGCCAACTATGCTCTTGTACAATTTTGGATCAAAATATTTGCTGTTGTCTTCTTTGGTCAATTTCAACCCCACTACAGTTGGAGTCACAACTGCCTTGCTGTTCTGCATGCTGAATCTCTTCAACACTGCTTCTACATATTTATCTTGAGAAATGAAAACGCTATTTTCACTTTGGCCTACTTCAATTCCAAGAAAATATCTTAAGAAGCCCAAGTCAGTCATTTCAAATTCACTTTTCATGACTGCTTTAAAATCAACAATGAGAGAAGCATCATTGCTTGTAAAAATCAAATCATCTACATATAGAACAACGATAAGAATCTTACCGTCATTCTCCTTTATGTAGAGTGTGGGTTCACCATCACACTTGTCAAACCCATTCTCAATCAGATAAGCATCTATTCTGCTGTACCATGCTCTTGGAGCTTGCTTCAGCCTATAAAGAGCCTTCTTCAGTTTACAAACTTTATACTCTTGACCTTCAGCTTCATAGCCCGGAGGTTGATCAACATAAACCTCTTCTTTTAACACTCCATTCAGGAATGCAGATTTAACATCCATCTGATAAATCTTCCATTTATGTTGTGCCGCAATAGACAACACTGTTCTGATTGTTTCCATCCTTGCTACTGGTGCAAAGGTTTCATCATAGTCTTTTCCTTGTTGCTGCTTGTAGCCTTTCACAACAAGTCTTGCTTTGTGCCTGTCAATCTTGCCTTCAGCATTGCTTTTGGTCTTATAGACCCACTTAACTCCAATGGCATCTTTGCCTTCAGGGAGGTCCACTAGCTCCCATGTTTTACTCTTCTCAATTGCACCAATTTCTTCATTCATTGCTTCAATCCATTTATCTTCATTTACAGCATCTTCAAAATGGACTGGGTCATCAACATGACAATATAAAGCGAATAATGAATTCAGACCGGTATTATTACTTACCTCTCCTTGTTCATAAATCTCATTCAGATCTCCGAATCTTGGTCTTCTTGGAGTTCCATCCGAACTTGAGGGTATATATGATCCCTGTGGTGTGCTTGGAGGAGCACTTCCTTGACTTCTTGAGGCTGTTCGAATTCCAGATTGTGGTGTGGTTTGTTGTACTTGCTGTGGTGGAGGAGGAGCCACCAAGGAAGGATTATTTGCTGCTGTCCCTTCCTCTTCTTCTTCGTGAGACACAATTGTCTTCACATTCACTGTCTTCTCTAAGCTTCCATCCCAAGCTTCATCTTCAATGAACTGCACATCTCTGCTTACTATCAATTTCTTGGTGGATGGATTATAGAGTTTGTATGCTTTTGACTCATCACAATAGCCAATAAAGACACACTTCTCCCCCTTACTGTCAAGCTTCTTCCTTAGTTGATCCGGTACATGTGCATATGCCACACAACCGAATAATCTCATGTGAGTGACTGTTTGTTTTTGACCACTCAATGCCTCTTATGGTATTCTGTTCATGACAGCTTTAGTTGGGCATCTATTCAAGATGTAAACTACGCAAGTAACAACTTCTGCCCAATACTCATGCGGCAAGTGTTTTGCCTTCAGCATACTTCTGACCATGTCAAGAATGGTCCTATTCTTTCTTTCAGCAACTCCGTTTTGCTGAGATGTATACCTTGCGGTGAACTGCTTGTCTATGCCATTCTCTCTGCAAAAACGCAGAAATTCTTGGGAGATGTACTCTCCTCCTCTATCTGTTCTGAGCACTTTGATATAATGCCCACACTGCTTCTCAACAAGAGTTTTGAAGTGGCGGAATTTCTCAAACACTTCACTCTTCTGTTTCAGCATATACACCCATGTCTTTCTGGTGTAATCATCAATGAAAGTTAAAACATATTTATTTCCGGCAAATGATGGTGTTTGCATCGGTCCACACACATCAGAGTGAACAATTTCCAATGGTGCTTTTTCCCTTATACTCTTTCCTGCTGGAAAGCTTTCTTTGTGTTGCTTGCCCAAGATGCAACCTTCACAAAGGCTGTCTAGTTTCTCGATCAACGACAATCCCTTTACCATTCCCTTTCTGTGCAATAGATTCAAGCCTCCGAAATTGAGATGTCCAAATCTCAAATGCCACAACCAATTCACATCTTTCAGTTGTTCCTGAAAGACTTCTTGTGTTACAGCTGCAATAGTTCTGTCTTCCTTCAAATCTGCCTTGAGTTTGAGAGGAAACATTCTATTGCTGGTCATTTTCCCCTGTGCAATGATCTTCTTACTTGGAGGTATGTCTCTGATTGTACACAAATCATCTTTGAAGAACACGTTGTAACCTTTGTTAATGAGCTGTCCAATGCTCAAAAGATTACATTTCAGACCAGGTACATAGTATACATCTGGCACAGTCATCTGTTCTCCATTTTTTGCTCGGATACTGACTCTGCCCTTACCCTTGACAGATATCGTATCATCAGTCCCTGTTGTTACCTCAGATTTCACATTTTTCATCCAGATTGGCAAACATTTCAATATTACCAGTCATGTGATTACTACAACCTGAGTCTAAGAACCAAAAATCTTCTTGTTTGTCTTGCGCTACGTTACATGTTAACAACACGTTCTTTGGGTTCTTATCTTCGTCATTTGTAAAATTAGCATTCTGCCTATTATTCATGTCACTTTGCTTTTTCCTACATTCATTGGCATAGTGCCCATATTTCTTACAATAATGACATTGGACTTGGGATTTGTCATACCTTTGTCCATGAGCTTGCTGTTTGCTTGAACCTTCATCTTGGTTCTGATTGCAGCTCCTTCCGCTTGTGCTTGCAAGATAATTTCTGCCTCTGTTTTGGCTTCTTCCACGACCTCTGTAATTTGCTCTGCCTCGACCTCTTCTTTGGCCAAAAGACATCTGAGTCTTGAATGCTTGCTTAAATGAGGAATCTATTCCTCTACTCAGTCTGTGTTTATGAGACAAAAGAGAAGCACTCAGCTCATCTACCGTGAACTGTGAGAGATCTTTTGTTTCTTCTATTGCTACCATAATAGATTCAAACCTTGAGGGTAAACATCTCAAGATTTTCTCTACAATCCTTCTATCTTCAAGAATCTCACCATGAGATCTTATCTGGGTCATCAACCCAATAACCTGAGTGAAGAATGAATCTATTGTATCAGATTCCTTCATGCTGAGATTTTCAAAGTCTTTCCTCAACATCTGCAACTTTGCAGTCTTCACCTTCTCCATGCCTTGATAGGCAGTTTTGAGAATATCCCATGCCTCTTTGGATTTTGTTGCTGCTGCAATCCGTGGAAAAACACTTTCATGCACTGATTGGAAGAGGAAAAAGAGGGCTTTCGCATCCTTCTTCTTGTCACTCTTCAACTGGTCTCTTTCTGCTGCTGTCAAAGCAGCCAACGCTGTTGCATCTGCTAGTTCAGCATAGCCAGTTTCAACCAGCTCCCATATTCCTTGAGAAGCAAACAATGCTTTCATTGTTATGGACCAATAACTGTAGTTTTTCCCATTAAACTGTGGCAGTTGGGGATTTGTTAAACTAGTTCCAGCATCTTCCATCTTAACCTGTGTAAATAAAGAAGAGATACTGACCCAAAAAAAAGCAAAAACTTTCTCTACTGGGAAAAATCTGCTCAATAAGCTTCTTACAGCTCTTACAGTGAAAAAAAAAAAAAAACAAACTCTTGTTTTTTTCACTCACTGAGTGCCTAGACTAGCTCTGATACCATGATGGAAATTTCTGTTCATTTCAAACACACAAAAAAAATAGCACATAGAGAACAACGCTCTGGTTTTATACAGGATCTTAATCATATAAAATAATAATAAAAACTGTTACAGAATTGTCTTCCTCGACTCAGAGGGATTTACAACAGGAAGTTCAGTTCCAGAATCTGATTCTACTATCTCAGAAAATTATATCTTTAGCACTGCTGTGCGTTGCAAGAAGAAAAAAAACTTCTTGGCTAATACTCTACACACACCTCTACTCTTGCATTTTTTTATGTATATAATGAACAACACAAAATATCTTTACAATACGTGTTGCTTTTCCCATACTTCCGTGAAATAAAAAATAATAAAATTTAAAATTTCACCTACATTTACCAACCCTAGTAAATATCATTAATTACATGGTTGAAAATATTCTACTGGAAATTAATGCATGGCTTATCACACCATCGCATCGGAAGAAGAGAAAGGATGTTCCATCGCTCTTATAACCTTTAAATCATGCGATTTGCGATATGCGATCAGATCGCATCGCGAAATCGCAATCGCATACAATCTAAAGGACGCGGTGAAGGTTGGCAAGAAAGGAAGTGCGATATGCGATCTGCGATCGCATCGCAGGAAAAAATCTGCAGTTTGAAATTAATATTCCAACAAACTTCTGCCTCAACCATCTGGGCTATAATTTGATGCATTCTTTTGAGGAATTATTTGGTGGAGTAACTTCTCTAAGTTGTTGTTAGAAGATCCTCCATCCTGGACAGCGAGCTTCGCAGCTTGTTTCAATTTTCCAACTCTTTTCTTCATTTTAACTCATTCCTCTCCTCCTATCAAATTCCTCACCAACACTGCCACCTCTTCCCTCTTCACCGTCTTTTTTAAATGCATTCCTATTCCCCACTCTTCACAAATGAATTTCGCTTTTATATGTTGATCAGCCAGAAAGGGCCAGCATATCATCGGCACTCCCGCGCTTATGCTTTCCAACGTGGAGTTCCACCCGCTATGAGTGAGAAACCCTCCCAAAGAAGGGTGGGACAGTACTTTTATCTGGGGCGCCCACCACACCAACAGACCTCTATGCTTTGTTTCCTCAATGAATTCCTTTAGCAATATGGCAGATTCACCATTAACTATATCTGGCCGGATAACCCACAAAAAGTGGTGGTTGCTGGAGGCCAATCCCCATGCAAATTCCAGTAGTTGTTCATTGGACAAAACTGCAATGTTTCCCAAACAAACGTACACGACAGAACATGGTTTCTGTGTATCCAACCATGTAAGGCAGCAACTTTCTTCATTCCACATACTCAATTCATCCGAGGGTCCTTCTTTACTCTTACAATGAAATGATTGAGATAGCAGTAGAGGACCGATGGCATATACACGGAAGTTAACTGAGAGTGCCTCCAAAACTGGGCGTTCCAGTTCTTTGAATGTGTTAACTAGTAATGCAGCTGCGGATAACGTACCTTGGCCTACCATTATTCCACTCTGAAAACCAGGGTCCGAAATGTCTGTGACTAAGAGGAAGTTGGGCAGCTCCCTCAACCGCAGCGGGGGCATTCCTGGGATGCAAGTGATTCTCACTTCATCACGATATTCCTTGGCGAGGCAGCTTTCATCTGTCAAAGACAAACATTATTCATCACAATACAAAGTACAATGGCAATTCCATCCAAAGTGCGAAACTACGAAAGATATGACATGTACACAATTGTTTCAACAACGCAATCATTTTCAAAATGTGGTGTGGGTAGATAATATGCGACCGTTTGGATCGTGTAAGCTACGCATTTCCACCCAGAGAGATCAAAGCCTAATTAAGATTAATCAGTTTTTTAACCCACTGTATTCATTCCACCAACTTTCCGTTGTATACATTCCATATCTTAAGCATTCCATATCTTAAAGTAAACTTTGTTTATAAAGCTTTATTTTTAGGAATTTAGATCAATTTTAAAACAACTTTGTTATCAATTTTCCAAAGAGATGATAATAAAACAGGTAACTCAAATCAAACACCCCCATTTCATAGGAGGAATAAAGTACAGAAAATGCTTAGGACAATATTAGCAATGCCCTTTACCCGGTCAAACATTTCGGGCAATAACCCATATACAGATTGGGCATCGAGAAAGGCAACATACATTTCAGAATAGAGGAGCAAGTCCCGAAATTAGAAGTTCAATCGAAATGAGATGTGTAAAATATATATTTATAAACTAAAATATTCAAAATTTAGAATATTGTAATATTAGTATTGGAATATTAGTTTATATTTATATTTTTAGTTATTTAAAAACTTATATATAATAATATTTTTAACTATATATATTTTTAAATTAATTATATCAAAAATTACAATTAATTATCATAAAACATCATTAATTATATATATATATATATTATATATGTATTTTTTATTTAATTATATCAATTATATATAGTAAAATTAAATGTGCACAGCAGTCTAAAATTAATACAAAATTCATTACAAAACTCACTATAAAAAATATTGATACTAAAATATATAATACAATATAAGAAAATATCTCATACTAAAATATATAATACAATATTCATTACCTGTACACAACACTATTAAATTAATACGATACTCATTACAATATTCACCGCAAGAAAACGTCTAATATTAAAATATATAATACAATATGCATTACATGTGCACTACGTCGTAAAATTAGAACTTTAAAATTACAATTTACTTCGTAAACATCCTGATCACCCACATTAGCACTTCGAAAATTAATGAAAAGTCAAAATATCTCCCTTATAAATATATTCATTACCTATGGGAAAATTACTTTTGAAATGGTTGTTTTTGGTTTGAATTTGAGTAAAAAATTTAATAAATTTTGGAGAAGTAGTATTTAAATTATATTTTTAAAAGTGAAAATAAATTCAGTATCATCAAATTTTTTTAAATCACTCAAAATCCTGAAGTTTAATTTTAATTTAGATTTATAAAAATCTCTACTCAAATTTATCAAAATATTACCAAATTTTAAAGAGAAAGAAAACATTCTACAGCATGGTTTTCAAGAGAAAAAAAACAGTACGGCATTAGTGTTGGCAAATATGTGCATCACCCGCGTCATATCTTATCCAGTTATATATATAGATTGGCATTATCGAGGAATAAAAGTGTCACCTCATATAAACAAATTCATGACCAACATCATTGTTTGGTATATCCTTCCAAAAAGGGAATCTAACTAACGATGGATGAACGCATGCATTCGTCCCCAAATTATTTTAAAGTTTGGTCTCGAAGTCTGCCCTATCCTTCCAAAGTCAAGTCTATGGGATCTGCAGGTTTCAATTTTATCACATATATGTGTACCCACTCTCATTGACTATGTCTTAAATACTGGAGTCGTCTGAGCAGATGCGAAAGTTCCAATAGGTGTAGTTGGTTTTGAATGGATAATCGACAAGGGTTTCGTGTTTTAACGTGGTTAGGACAATTTCAAATAAATACATTTTCAAGGTTTCAGAGCAATAAATAAACATTACAGCGGTATGCATATGAACAAGCAAGTAGAGTAATACATCGGGCCTAATCGACCAGGGTTTAGTGTTTTAATAAATATAGTCGCTGGCATTGCCATGTGGAGATATTATAAACAATGGTGCCATTGATGAGGACAATTTCATGGTTTCAAGCCTATAAATACACATTACAGCGGTATACATCTAAACAAGCAACTACTCTAATACATCGTTTCATACTAAATTATAGTTATCGTTTCGTTATATCTTGCAAGTGAAGATGAAGGCGAGTCCAGTCCTAATTTCAGTTGTGTTAGTCTTTGCGACTTTTCTTAGCTCTGCTTACTCTGCAGATCCAGATCCCGTTAGAGATTTTGTGACGGGATTGAGTACCTTCACTCTGCGTAACATTTTCAAGAATGGAGATGTTAGTAACGATACCGGCGGGATTCGAGCTCAGGCCTGTAAATAGAAACATAATAGTAATGGCGACATTGTACAAATTAATGTAGTTCCCTCCTTTTTCTTGGTTAATGGAGTGACACAGAAGATTTACTTTTTAATGTAATATATCTAAGTATCTTCGATTAAAAACCCTAGTATCCTTCCCAAATCCATTTTGTCCTATCTTTTTCAAATCCATCTGTCTACGAGAGGGGTTTCCACATTTTGGGTAACCCTAGTCTTTATCCGACTTGCAGGTCAGTGATTGAGGATATAGCCATGCTTACGGCGAAATCAACATCTCTAAGAAGCTATTTGTTCCTATTTATTTAGGAATTTTATATTTTTTAGTTTTTACCTTTTCGGATACTTCCTCTGAAGCGAATAGAGTCGGTTATTCAAGTGAAATATTTTTGTTAGGGACTTTTTTGAGAAAATCCCAAAAACAAACAAAAACTAAACACACAGAGGCAATGTTCTGTTTCCTTCACTCCACGGGATCTTTTTGCTCAGGGAAGCTTTTAAAAAAAATAACTGAGAACAGAGTATTACACCACCATAAAAGATTTCTATTCAATAAAACAAAATGCCTGATACATATTCATCCTCTTCCTGAGAGGGATTCACCAAAATACTCTGCCTCTTTTACAAAATGATTTTTACATTGCTGTGTAAAATCTTCATTCACAATTACTGCTGTAAAAAGGTTTTTACATTTACTACTGTAGAAATAAAAATTTCTTACATTGATTTACTGATGTAAAAACATTTTTTTGTATGTACCCAAAAATTTCGTAAACTCTCCAGCACACAAACCATTACATAAAAAAAAATTCTCACGTTGCTGCCTATTTCAAAATGTCTTCTTAAAAAAAATTAATCTCCACTTTGGTTTCAGAACCCTTGCTCTAGTTCCTCAGTGCTGTGCTCTCCTTGTTTTATTTGCTGCTGCAAAAACTCTCTGGTTTTCCTCGCTGCTGCGAACACACGTTTTTTCTTCTCCTCCCGTGTGCAATACCAAAATATAAAAGGTCAACACTTAAACAAAACTTATTACATACGATTTTTATATTTTAATACATGCCGTATGAAAAACTTAAATATTTTACCAACGCATATGACACTGCATTGATAACAGGTATGGTCAACCAAACTTAAATCTTACTCCACGCAAGTTCATAAATGTTGACCGTATGCATCTTGGAACAATCATGGTGGAGATTGATGAAGGAAATCGGACGGCGGTGATGAATATCGGGAGACCTTTTGCTGCTGAACATTAGCGCCCGAGAAATGACTTTTGCTTACGTATGGGGAGAGCCACGCATCTGCACAATATTGTATCGGGCTTGAGAGTACGGAAACTACCTGCTGGTCGAAGGCGGTCCGAGATTGATAGGTGGTTTTGGAGGAGCGCTTGAGCCTGCTGAGTCGGCTGCCCATGTCTGCCTGCACGGTGTCTGCAGCCTGCAGTTGGAATTAACATTCCAACACTCCCCTTTAATTTCAACTGCTGGGCATTCTGTCATACCCAAACACTTCCTCACATAGAGGGATTCACCAACACTGCTGTTACAAAGACATCTTCCTCACATAGAGGGATTCACCAACTGCTTCTGATGCAGTTCCACAAACAACAAAATAGTCTTCCTCTTAATAGAGGGTTTTACCTGAGATTGTGCTAAAGAGCACCTTCCTCATGACAGAGGGATTCACCTGAGATTGTGCTGAAGAGCACCTTCCTCTTGACAGAGGGATTCACCATGACACTGTGCTGAAAAGCACCTTCCTCTTTATCAGAGGGTTTCACCAAATGACTGCTTCAAGTGCAGTTCCAAAACAAAACATTCATTGCACTGTTGTGCATACCCATTACATTGTTCTTTTATGCTGCTGCATATTCTCTGCTGCACTGTTGTGCCATCTTCTTTGTTGCGTCTACCCCACACTGTTGTGTCTGCTCCACGCTACTGCGTCTACACCTACACTGCTCTTACATTTCTTTACAAACTCTGCATTGCTGTGTGTTAGTAAAAAAATTCTTACATATGCGTTGCTGCGCCTTTCCTTTCTCACATTCACACTGCTGTGTGAGAATTCTTCACTTGTGCACTTATGCGTGCTTCCCTTCTTCACAATGGGAAAAATTTTCTTCACGCTGCTGCGTGCTCCCCTTCATTGATTACAATCATACTTCTGCTGTGCCTCACTTGCATTTCAGATGCAAACAACACACTCACTGCACTTACATTTACCGCTGAAAAAAATTTCTTTTACATGTGCTGCTGCCCATTACATTTCGTTTCTTCAACAAAAAAAACTTCATGCTGCTGCATTTTTCATGTTCACACTGCTGTGTGTTTTTACTACATATTCTCCAAGGACAAAAACAAAACTTACATTACCCTTTTCACTGCTGTGTGAAAAATTTCATTGCATTCTCAGCCACTGGGCATTTACGCTCTGGTGCGTTTTGCCTTCTTCTCATTTTCTTCTCACTGCTTTGCATTTTCATTCCCAATACAAAACATTTCCATCTGCTGTGTATTATACTCACTCTGCTGTGAGTATATTCTCTCATATTACATAAAAAGAAAACTACATTCCATTGCTATGCATTTCAATGCATGTGCTCCAAAAAAAAATTCCAAACTGCTGTTTTATGTTCTGTCTTCCTACTGCTGTGAGGGTCTTCTTGCTTTGCATACTTTTCTTCTCTGCTTCTATGGCAGATTTAACTTCATATCTTTCCCTTATGAAAAGGTCTTCTTCAAAGAGTGAGTGTTAATACAGTTCAGCAAAAAAAATTACAAGCTCCCCTTTAGTGTATGCTTTATCTTCTTTCAGCAAGGTTTTCTCAAAAGAGACTTAGATCAGCTGGGGAGTTCAAGGGGGTTTCAGGTTGCATTTCCTTCCTTCTCCATACTTGTGTAACTTTCTTCTTTTGTGTGGGTCTAGCTTGCATAAGAGCCCATGTTAAGTTACAGTCACGTGCCATATGCCCAATGTTATGACACTTGAAGCATTCAACTTTATTTATGAATAAGAATTCATGATTTCTTCTTGTGAAATTATTTCTTGGAGATTGTCTGGGACCACAACATCTATCTCCATGAAATGCTCTACAGTCTTTTGCCTTATGACCAAAGTTTGAACAAGAGTAACAATAACCATAAAATGAACTTTGGTACCTCGGAGATGGAGGTTTCCTTCATGTACTTCTGAAGCCTTGCTGCCTTGAGATCCTTTGTTGATAACCATTGCATCTTGCCTCTTTGACATCAGCTACATTTCTTCTTGGAGCTGGTTTTCTGATTGGAGTAGGATTTCTTCTATTGCAGCCTTCATTTTTCTCCTTGCCTTTGCTGGAACTAGGAGCATCACCATTTCTTTCTGGCTTCTTCACATCTCCTTTGCTTAAAGCATCTTCATCCTTGTTTGAGGGTTCACCTACATACCCAAGTCCTGACTTATCAGATGGAAATCTGTGATAGCTGAGCATGTCATCCAAAGCTTGAGAGCTCTTCATGATCTTGTTCATCCCTTCAACCTTCTTCCTGAGGAGGACAATCTCTTCTTCCAACTTTTCACATACATTATTTTTCTTTGCTAGTTGTCCTCAGTTTCTTCCTTGCTACGAGTAGCTTCAGCTGCTATTATTTTGAGGGAGATGATATCTGACTTCATTTTGGAGATTTCTTCATCTTTTGCTGGACTGCTCTTCATTTTCTTTTCAGCTCCTTGTGCCTGCTTCCCAGCTTCTTGTAGTTCGAACTTAAGGGAGGATACCTCTACCTTGTACTGTCCAATCTCTTCTACAAGCTTGTTCACTCTCTTGTGCCTTTGTTCAAGTTGACTTGACAAGGCGTCTTCCTGCTTCTTTTCTCTATTCAACTGATTTGTCATGGACATAACTTCTTCATGATGTTTCCTCTTGCTTTCATCAAGTTCCTTCTTAAGCTTGGCGAGCTCTTCATCCCTTTCTTTTACTTGAAGTTTGATGAAGCCAACCTTCTCACATTCAGCTTCTATGATGGGTTCAGAATTTTCTTCTTCACTGATGGTCATGGTCAGTGCTCCCTTTGCATGAAGGTCATGAAGTCTGTCCCAAATATCCTTTGCTGATGAATATTTTCCTAATTTCTTCTTTATAGAATCAGGCAGTCCATCCAAGATAGTCTTTGCTGCTTGTGCACTGTACTCCTTGGATTCTCTATCCATCTTGCTATCATCAATCACTGATTCCCAAATTTCAATCCCTTGAGACTCTAAGACAGCCCTCATTTTTATTTCCCACATATCAAAATTTCCATTAAACTTTGAAGCCTCAAATAGAATGCTTTCAAATAGTTTGTTTTCTATTTTAATAGAGGAGGGAGACACAACCTTAGGAGGATTGGAGGCTTTTTTCTTTGACCTTGCCATTCTTAACTATGTTTAAAATACCTGACTGTGTTTTCAAAATGACTCACTGTTTCTTCAACAGCAACACAGAAAAACTTTAGAAATACCTGGAGAAGCTTTCTCTGCTGCAACAAGAATCTTTCCTTCAGCTTCTTTGACACTTTTAAAGAGCCTGAACCAGCTCTGTCACCACCAAAGAGCCTGGACCAGCGCTGATACCACTGTTGGGGATTTTTCTGAGAAAATCTCAAAAACAAACAAAAACTAAACACACAGAGGCAATGCTCTGTTTCCTTCACTCCACAGGATCTTTTTGCACAGGGAAGCTTTTAAAAAAAATAACTGAGAACAGAGTATTACACCACCATAAAAGATTTCTATTCAATAAAACAAAATGCCTGATACATATTCATCCTCTTCCTGAGAGGGATTCACCAAAATACTCTGCCTCTTTTACAAAATGATTTTTACACTGCTGTGTAAAATCTTCATTCACAATTACTGCTGTAAAAAGGTTTTTACATTTACTGCTGTAGAAATAAAAATTTCTTACATTGATTTACTGATGTAAAAACATTTTTTTTATATGCAGTTGTAATACCCAAAAATTTCGTAAACTCTCCAGCACACAAACCATTACATAAAAAAAAATTCTCACGCTGCTGCGTATTTCAAAATGTCTTCTTAAAAAAAAGTTAATCTCCACTTTGGTTTCGGAACCCTTGCTCTAGTTCCTCAGTGCTGTGCTCTTCTTGTTTTATTTGCCGCTGCAAAAACTCTCTGGTTTTCCTCGCTGCTGCGAACACACGTTTTTTCTTCTCCTCCCGTGTGCAATACCAAAAAATAAAAGGTCAACACTTAAACAAAACTTATTACATACGATTTTTATATTTTAATACATGCCGTATGAAAAACTTAAATATTTTACCAACGCATATGACACTGCATTGATAACAGGTATGGTCAACCAAACTTAAATCTTACTCCACGCAAGTTCATAAATGTTGACCGTATGCATCTTGGAACAATCGACGGCGGAGATTGATGAAGGCAATCGGACGGCGGTGATGAATATCGAGAGACCTTTTGCTGCTGAACATTAGCGCCCGAGAAATGACTTTTGCTTACGTATGAGGAGAGCCACGCGTCTGCACAATATTGTATCGGGCTTGAGAGTACGGAAACTACCTGCTGGTCGAAGGCGGTCCGAGATTGATAGGTGGTTTTGGAGGAGCGGTTTCAAGCGCTGTACGAGCCTGCTGAGTTGGCTGCCCACGTCTGCCTGCATGGTGTCTGCAGCCTGCAGTTGGAATTAACATTCCAACAATTTTAAAAGACAGATTTTCATTAAAATGCAAGAATATACATTAAAAATGTATTAATAAGAATAATATAATATATAATTAAATAAATAATTTTTCACCAATAATATATTCTGATTATTGTTTATTCTCTATATTTATTACTTTTATGTAAATTATATTCCTAACATCCTCAAAAAAAAAAATTGTGAAAATTTTGATATGCCCTCCACCTCTATTGTTTATTGGATAAAACCAACCATGTGGTCAATAAATTGAATCGCCCTTTGATCATAAAAATGGCCGCATCCAACCCCATAATGAAAAATTGTGACGCTTCAATGTGCCCCAGCCCAGTTGAAAGAGTCCCTTCACGACTAGAAAACAGACCAAGATTGTTTACATCCATAGAGCCAATGTAATATTACGGTTTTCTCTGTCTGATCGTATAAGATAGTGGAGAAAACTTGTCTCTATTGTCATTTTTGGAATATCTATCGTCAGGAATTAGATTTTGGAATATTCTATCATCAGGAATTAGATTTTGGAATTTGGAATATTCTATCATCAGAAATTAGATTTTGGAATATTCTATCATCAGGAATTAGATTTTGGAATTTGGAATATTCTATCATCAGAAATTAGATTTTGGAATATTTTCCGAATCTCTAATCTTAGATTTTACTCAGAAATACCCAAAAAGTTTTCCTACCGTACATAAATCTATTTGATCATTTCCATACGTAAATCTATTTCAATTCCAATCATTATTTCATTCCCAAACATTAAATTGACAGGCCGTAAGGCAGATTTTCGAATCGTATATTCATATGATTCCTATCACCCATAATGGAATCAGCCAGACGCCTTTGGACAAATTCTGTAACCACAAAACATGGCCCAAATTCATGAAAGGTTTTATGTGTCCCTGCAGCGGAAACGGAAATAATACGGCATGAAGGGACCGCTGATCGACTGATTGTGTGGCTTCCATGTGTTCATTCATTTGTCAGTCACCAGAAGAAAAATAGAGGGATCTGAATTCTGGAAGAAGCACGGTGATGTAGAACTGTTTATAGAGATTTTTCACAACATTAATTACTTCCCCATTACAGTTGCAGGCCTGTAAATAGAAACATAAGACTAATGTGGTCATTGTAAAAATTAATGTAGTTCTCTCATTTTTTTTTCGGTGAATGGAATGACACGGAAGATTTACTTTTAATGAAATATCTAAGTATCTTCGATTATAGTCGATGTTTGGAATTTGGAGGGAGGCTGATAAAAATAAGTGAGTCCTTTGTTTGGAAATGGAAAGACGAAATATTTTAATCCCAGGGACTAGGCGTAAAGGATAAGTATATATTTCTGATCACACTATCAGAGTTGGAGTATCTCTTCGTCGAAAATGGAAGAAAATTATTTTGGCATGACCAGATCTTTTTTGTTGCCGCAGGAATTTTTATCCCACAAACAGTTTCACTTTAAATTAAAACCATTTCCATAAAGAACCTTGTCCTTGATCTATATTTTTCAGGTCAGCGGAAAAATTAAAGTTTCATTGGCATAGTGGAACTTTACTATGAGAGATAATCAGAAAGGATTTTCCAATTTTTTTCACAAGGGTCAGCTTAAGTGTAATGCTAGTAAATTAGTAAGCTAATTTCAGCTATAACTTAAATAAAAAAAATTGATGTAATTATTTAAATGGATTATCTTTATGGATACTGTGCATACATGAACAACATCGCAGATAAAGATAGAGTTTGATTATTCAACTTTCTCCTACATGGCAGAGGATGCTCCTTAAAAGGAATTTTACCTATACAAGTAATCAATCTGGTAAAGTTTTGTTTCCTTATCTATATCACACATATAAACTTTTTTTCTCTATCTAAAGGAAAAAAAAGAAAAAAGAAAAAAAGAGTTTGATTAATTATTTATATGATATTATAATATCTTTTAAGTTTAAATTATTAAATTAATATTTTTTATTAAAATTTATAATTTTTACAAATTTATAAATATATTATATCACATAGAATTAATTAGAAAAATATAAAAATAACAATTATGAATTATAATGTAAATCATATTCATAAATATAAATATAACGTGAAGTTGAATTTGAATGAAAAACAATAACTTATAAGTTATATTATATATTCAATAAAACTAGTAGTTTTTTCTTGGGGACAAAAACAAATAAAATATAAATTAAGGTAAATGAGAAATAAAATAAATATTTAAAAAATATAATATGTGAAAATATGTTTAATAGGTTGAATAGTAAAATATTATATATATATATATATATATATATATATATTATTTTTTATATTTAGGTTTTGGTTAATTATATTTTTAGACCTAATATTTCTGAAATAATTTCTTCCAAAGCAAGCTGATGCTAATAAAAGAAAAAGGCACACTGGCACACTGACATCCTCTGTGACCATTCCATGTAGTTTACCTTTTCAGCATAGCATCTTCTACGGACCTGAGAGTGCTTGTGGCAGTGTTAACTGCAGCAAAAGCAAATATAGAAAACGCACACTGACACCGTACTGGAATTACGCGTTAGGCTGGCACTGGGGCGGTCTTAGCTGCAGGGAGAAAACAAATATAGAAAAAACCACTGACACCTAGCAGTGTAGGGTGGATTAAGTTCATGATGTCTTTATCATTGAATTATCATTATCACGGTAGTCTGTGTTGCTTGCCTTGAATGGTTTGTAAGTCTGTTTTTTGGATGCTTTGATTAGTTTGTGTGTCTATATGTGTTTGGATTTGCATGGTAATATTTGTAAATGTTACAGTTGTTGTGTTATATTTTACATGTGTATGTAATTGTTTATTAGTGATTAGTTGGTGATGAAGATTTAGTGAGACAACCTTGTGTTATCTTTTACATGTGTATGTAATTGTCTATTAGTGATTAGTTGGCGATGAGGAAGTGAGACAATATTGTCAATAGTTTGCAAGAGGATTGATATTGCACATCTATTTCAATTAATTTTAGGTATCACAACTTCTCACAACTAGTTAACTCTTAACAGTGTTCCTCCAGGTATTATTAAATATATCATGAAGGGTAGTTTTAATAACTTACAAAGTCAAAATTACTGTTGAAATATTTTGTTTCTTTCCTAATGTTTGAAATAATTTATTTCCTTCAAGAATATTTTCATGATCTTTTTATCTATAGTCTATTTGCAAAGTCTAGAAATAATGTATTTTTGAATTTTTTTAAATGAGTGGCTAGATTTATAAAATATTTACATTATTTGTTCTCCAAACAATTATCACATCTCCTTCAAGAATATTTTGATTTGTTTTGAATGTTTATAAATATAAATTTTCTTCTTATAAATATTTTGAATACATTGTTGTATGCAATTATCAATTAGTAATTTTGAATATATGTAATTTTGAATAATGTAATTGTATATTAGTAATTAGTTGGTGATGAAGCAGGGAGATAATCTTGTCAGGGATTAATTTTCACTTTGCACGAGGATCGGTTTTTCATATCTATTTCATTTTAAGTGTAGGTATTGTAACTTTTAAGAACTAATTAACTCTTAATAGTGTCCCTCTAGGTATTACTAAATATATCTTGATTTTTTTTTTATTATAATCTACAACCTCAATATTAACAACATCTAATGCATCTAATGAAAACAATCAAATAGGATTAGAAAACAACATCTACACTGAAATCAATGCATCTAGTCCAAACAATCAAATAAGATTAAAAAACAACATCTACACTGAAATCAATGCATCTATTTCATGAAATCAAATGATATTAGAAACCAACATTTACAGTGAAATCAATGCATCTAGTGCAAGCAGTCAAATAGGATTATAAATCCACATCTACACTAAAATTAATGCATCTAGTGCAAGCAATAAAATATAATTAGAAATCAACATCTACACTGAAATCAATGCATCTAGTGCAAACAATCAAACAGGATTCGAAATCACCATCTACACTAAATTCAGTGCATCTAGAGTAATCAAGTAGGATTATAAATAAACATCTACTCTAAAATCAACGCATCTAGTGCAAACAATCAAATATAATTTGAAATCATCATCTACATTGAAATCAATGCATCCAGTGCAAGCAATCAAATATAACTAGAAATCAACATCTATATTGAAATCAATGCATCTAGTCCAAGCAATAAAAAATGATTAGAAATCATCATCTAAACTGAAATCAATGCATCTAGTGCAAGAAATATTCTTCCCTCTCTCCTCCCTCCATCCATATCTATATCTCCCTCCATTTCTCCCTCTTTGTCTCTCTATATCACCCACTGAAACACACATGCTCTCTCTCTCCATATCCATCTATCCCTTCCTCTCTCCCTGCCTCTCTCCATCTCTCTCTTCTTCCCTCTCTTCACATTCCATCTATATCTCTATCTCCTTTTGCCTTTCCTTTGTCTCTCTATATCACCCCCAAACCATATAGACTCTTTCCCCATATCTATATATATATATCTCTCCCTCTTCCTCTCCCTCTCCCTCTCTCTTCCCCTTATATCCCTCTCTCCACCTTCTATCTCTCTTCCATACTACTCTCCTCTTTTCCCTCTCTCTCTCTTTCTCTCTTATCACTCCTTCTCTCTCTGACGCCCTCCCTCTCTTCCTTATTCTCTCTCCCACCTCCCTTTATCTCTTCCCTCCATATCTCTCTTTTCCCTCCAACTCTGTCACTATCTCCCTACCTCTCTCATTCTCTCTCCTTCTCCCCCTTCCTTCCATCTCTCATTCTTTGTCTCTCTATCTCACCCCAAAACTTACACACTCTCTCTTCATCTCTCTCTCTCTCTCCACTTTTCTCTCTCTATGTCTTTCTTCTTCAATCCCTCTCTCCCCCTCCAACTCCATGTCTCTATCCCTCCCTCTCTCCTCCTCTCTCTCAAGTCCTCTCTTTGATCCTTCCCCTCTCTTCCTTTCTCTCCTACATCCCTATTTCCCCCATCTCTCTCTCTCTCTTTATCTATCTCTCTCTTCCCTCCAACCTTGTCACTAGCTCCCTCCCTCTCTGCTTCTCTCTCTCCCACTCTCTCCCCCCTCCATATTTATGTCTCCCTCTTTCTCTCTTACCATTATCTCCCTCTCTCACTCCTCTCTTTATCTCTCTCTTCATTCCTCCTCTCCCCTCTCCATTTTATCTCCATCTCTCTCTTGTCACTCCCTTATCTATCCACCTCTATCATTCTATGTTTTTGTTCTTCCCTCCATATATATCTAGAGTTAATATATATACAATGATATATTAATATATATTATAATATAACAAATTGAATAATATGTTAAATTTAATAATGTATTGGTCCAAAGTTATTAAATTGAATAATATTAATATTACAATATATTAATATAAATAATGATGTTTTTTATATGGCATGATAAGTTTTTTTATAATAATGTGGAAATATTTGTGTCTTTCATGACTATAACATATCCATAGGATATGATTTTTCCTTTTAAAATTATTTTACAAATATTTAATTGAAAAAAATATTGAATTTACCTTTTTCTTTGATTTAAGAAATTATGTTGGCTTTAGTAAAGAGTAAAGATGTTTAAAATTTTACCTAATTTGGAATTTTAATGTGGTAATTTTTTTGTTAAAGGTAAATTTATGACCCATTCAAATTCACTTACATGATAATGAGATAATTTATTATCCATTCAAACTATATCTAATAATACATAGTTATATTTTAGTAACTAATCTTAGTCCATCAATAAGATTTAAAAGTTATATATAATATAATTTAAGATTGAAGCTAATGTTTTGGGTGACACTAACGAAAATTAATTTTATTATTTTTTGAGGACGTGACATACTTACACATAGGGGTCATACCGGGTTGCAGAATGTGCCTCTAGGCCCAATGATATTGCCTTTAATAAAGAGTAAAGATGTTTAAAATTTTCCTAATTTGGATTTTGATGTGGTAAATTTTTTTGTCGAAGGTAAATT
Organism: Pinus tabuliformis; assembly: GCA_031772625.1. NCBI lineage: Eukaryota > Viridiplantae > Streptophyta > Pinopsida > Pinales > Pinaceae > Pinus > Pinus tabuliformis. Next base: position 1,610,662,886 of record CM062817.1, on the reverse strand, counting down.
TATGACCCATTCAAATTCACGTATATGATAATGAGATAATTTATTATCCATTCAAACAATATATACTAATACATAGTTATATTTTAGTAATTAATCTTAGTCCATTAATAATATTAAAAGTTATATATAATATAATTTAAGGTTCAAGCTAATGTTTTGGCCGACATTAGCGAAAATTATTTTTATTATTTTTTGAGGACATGACATACTTACACATGGGGGTCATATTAGGTTGTAGAATGCACCTATCGGTGCAACAAGGCTATTAATTATTTTTCTAGTTGTTTAGAGTGACAACCAAAAGACTGTTGATTTAATTTTCAACCTGAGGTTTGTAGGGGAAGTTCCAAATTGCCATCCATTGTATATGCTAGTACAATCATGTATGTGCCTAAAATTGTTGTAACGAAATGGTTGTCATAGTTATAGATATATTGATTCTCTTACAAGTCACCAAGTGATCTAAGTCACATCGCTTTTGTAGAAATATAGAGGAACATTGTCTAATCTATGTTGCAAGAATGTGAATTGTAAGAAAAAAAATCAATCTGAGAGGAAAGTGAATCATAGTAGGATCTAGAGGTGACTCGCTCAAGTATTAAAATGGTCTCCATTAATTCACACTTCCTTTTAAAGAAGATATAAATAATATAACCAATTGAAAATGTTTAGGGAAATAGAGTAATTTAACCCTAACTTAAGAAAACCCTAACATGAGTTGCGACAAAAACCCTAACTTAAGAAATGTTTTAAATCTTTCACGAAACTAATTTAGTGAGTAAATGAAGATAACATCAACACTTGACTTACAACAATAAGCCTATAGTTTTGAGTTGTAGCAATGTAAATTATCATATTTGTGGAAATTAGTGATTTAGGGTTACAAAAATACAAAAACCAAAGTTAATGTAGAAATAAATAGAAAAATAATTACAACTAAGTCTATGTTATGTATGAATATAGTACCTGAATAAAGAGGGGGGCCTACCTCCTTTGGCAAGGCACTGAGTAGAAAGCCAATAGAATGTGAATGCTCGACACAATATTACTCTAATTAGAGAGGAAAGAAAATCAAATTGCATAAGTATGGAAAGTACAATAATATTCTTAGTTTCTTGTTACTAGTTCCTAGCTACCCACCTAAAGGACAATAGAAGGCTTTTATAAAAGATGTTTTCTATTTAAATAATTGAAACAATTGGATGGATAACCATGGTAACTAGGCTATTCATCTTGTTGCATCATATTCTTTAAAAAATAATAGAAAACAAGCATTGTGTGACACGATTCAATTATGTGATAGGTGGTAGTAGAGTCATCCACTTTTCTTGGTCATCCAATTTCTCATGAGAAATTATTGTCAACTACTCGACCGATCCAAAATTGGTAGTTAGATAGTTTACTGTTGCACTGATGCAATAGCCACAAAGTTGTAGCATTGTCATGAAAGTTGCAACAAGTAGAAGAATACAAAGTTGGAGCAATGCATCACTACAAGGGGAACCACAAGTTGCAACAAAAATGTCAGGGGAAGTACAAGTCACAATGATAAGAATTGTAACACTAGATTCATAACAATGATGTCAATAATCTAAAGTTGTGTATCTTTGTAGTTTCATCCTATATTTGCAAATGCAGTGAAGAGTTGTAGCAATGATAAATAGTTGTAGCAACTATGGTCACATCTCACAGTTGCAGAAATTAAAACTTGCCCTGCATGAGAATGTTGTAGCACATATAGGGATTTGAAAAGCCTACAAATAGATGCATCCATGGCTAATATAATTATGTTGAGTAGTACTTGTGTAGCATTTGTATCTTATATGCCACTATTAGTACATAAAAGAAATCATTTCCCAAAAAATGTGAAAGAATAATTGTTGAAATGGAACATATAAGGATATCCCTACCTTGACCAAAAATGTATCAAAATGGATGGAAAAGGTAATAAGAAATGATGGAAATTTGGAAAATGGTGGAGAAAGTTATTAAACAGATGCTAAAAATATGTCAAATTAGGCATTTGTCATCTTCCCCCAGTCAAACACATTACATGTCCTCATGAAACTAATAGTTGGTATGAATCTAAGAATGCAAGGATCCCATGGGGGTTACTGAGAACGTAATCAATATATGCTACCTCATCTTCATGAAAATACTTCCCTTTTTCCTAAATTTCCCTCCAACAACCCCATTTCTTCCTTTCTAGTCAACCAATAATCCTTCCTATACTCTATAGTTGGAAATCAAATCATATAATAGTGGAATTTCAACCCAATCTATTTTCTTCCACAACTCTCCATGCATTTAATGTATTTATGCACTCTTTCCAATTATATCTTCATATTGCTAAAATTGAAGGGGTATTTTCTTTGGGTTTCTTTTGTAGTTGATTCCACCATTCCACACATCCTTCCATAGCTAATTTCTCTATTATCTCAATTTGTGTCCTAAAATATGTGATGGCTTTCTATTTATTCTTAGTTATGAATTCTACATGTTAGGAAGAGAAATTCCATTGTTTATGAATGTTAAGTTACTATAAGGGCATGTGATACTCACCCCTAATTGAAAAATTAATGGAAAAATTATGTTGTGCAATTTTATTGGTTGATTTCAAGTTAACATGGTTAATGAGGTAGGACAAGAATTCTCTCAATTGTACATCACACACAAAATCATTGGGGTTCCAAATGGGATAATGAAATATCAAAACATTATGTTCATAAAGCTAATAGAGGTAGTTCTTCTTATCATTGGTTCATGCACAATAGGCCTCTAGAAATGTGGTTGGGCTTGTGATTTAATGACTTACTAGTGATTATGGATTTCCTTTGCAACATTTTGATTTTTTCTTGTAAAAACAAAATGTAGTAATTTAAATTTACTGCTCTGTTGATCATGGTTGGTTTAAACCAAAGTCAAGCGTTGCGAGGTTCATTCGTAATTAAATTTTTTGTTTAAGTTTTAAATTGGAATTTTTTATGATGTTTTTTGTTTTTTTGTAGCTTGGCACCAAAGGAATTTTGGTTGGTTGCACTCGCCATTGGAAGCTTTCTGATCCTCCTTGTCCAACCTCCTTGTCCAGATTATGTAAGTCTCCCTCCTTGTCTAGACCAGGTAAGTATCCCTCCTTGTCTAGCCTCCTCATCTGGACTAGGTAAGTCTACCTCCTTGTATGGTATATTTCCTTACCCCATGGGATATGCCACAACATATGGGTACAAGTGATCTTCTCGCAATCGTATTGGTAATTTTTTTTGTCACCTGATAGGTTACTAGCATCAAATTCACCACTATTAGCATTATCGTTAAGATTCTCTTCCCTTAGCTCGTCCATCCCAAGTCTTACTGGGGAGTTTTCACTCAACTTGTAGTTAACTGAGTCAAAGGAACTTATCATACTAAAGAAGATAAGATTAAACCCTACAAGGCACTTTTAGATAGACTTAGAGCAACCTTTGACGAATTTTATATAGATTATATCCAGTTTCCAACATGGTGATGCCATGTCCTCGGTCGCTTCCCCCGTTAGTACAATAGAACTATTCTTCCTCTAATTCTGATGTTGCCTCCTCTCTTGGAACTGGATATACTCAATCTCGAATGGGATATGTGACAGGAGACTATGCAATTAATTCATAATAAAATGTGCTCACCTCTAGCTTAGATTCCCCCAAATCATTGTTGTCACATGGGGTACACTCATTCTTCTCGACACAGGGAATCATTGTTGTCACATTTCACACTTTTCTTTGATTTGGATTTTATAATATAAAACTATGAGTTGCAGTTTAAAAAAACACACTTGTAATAAATTATTTGCAGTTTTGCTCAAAACAAGAATTGATCTATTTTAAGTATTTTTTTTTCATTTTGAAATTGCATTTGAGGCTTTTTATAATGACAAAAGATTAGCTACTAATCTCGTACATATATTTATTGGTGGATCCAACAATGTAATGTCATCCACATGTCAAAGACTGTAATTGTAAGAATGTACCTTATTTTCTAGTTCTCTGTTTTTTCTATTGATTGTACCATATTGTGTAGTATTTGCTAAAGTGCTAGATTAACTTTGTACTAGAAAATACCTGCAAACTTTTATTTCAATCCTCCACATTATCAATTTGTTCTAGGTCACTTTTGCTTCCCTTTATGGTAATTCCTGGTGGCATTACAAACATGACTTTCCTCCCTCTATCTATACTGACTCTGCAACTATTGTTTCATTGTTCATAGTGATACACTGTTCACCATTGACATTGATTATGTTTTCTACTTGAAACTCCTTTCTTGAAACTAGTTTTATGTTTGGGTTGTGGTGTATTGAGAATTTCACTGGGATATACATTTATCTTTGTTATAGGTTAGCGAAGCTACAAGACTTCCATCCCTATCGAAGAGACTAAGATCTATTAGTGATAAACTTGATCAAAAATTCAGAACAATTCTAGCTCTACAGTCATTAAAGCAAGATTCGTTTTGGCTTATTTGGGATTCATTTTTTCAGTTTTAGCACATTTGAGAGTGATTGTTTTAAGGCATCAATTATGAGAAAAAAAGTTTATCTGTACAATTTGATTGACGAAACAATGAAGATCTTTGTGGACCTATATCTTGTGGCATGAAATCTAGGATTTAAAATCAAGCCATATATTTTCTAATATATATATATGTGTGTGTGTGTGTGTGTGTGTGTGTGTGTGATTGAATAATTTACTGTTAATTGATAATCTGGTAATATTCAATAAAAATTGAAGGAAAACTTGCATTGCCTACATATTTATGGATGTCATATATGTTGAAATATATAATATGAAATATGATATCAAAATCAGCCATATATCTTTGCATCTAAAAGTATATAACATTATTTATAAATCTTCTTAAGTGCATCATTTTTGCCTTACATTTTATTGGAGAGGTTGAAAATAGAAGTTAATTTTAGAGAATTGAACTATTTCAAACTCTATGTAAAGTTTGAAATAGTTCAAACTAAGATTTACGCATAGGATTTGTTGTGAGTAAATTGTTCCTCCATTAAAACCGATTCTTCAAACCCAACCTAACTAATATGGCTAAAAAATAGTGAACTCAACCCAACTTGGGAAATAAAAATAGTGAACATTGAACTCAACCAAACTTGCTGAAAAACACGGTGAATAGTGAACTCAACCCACCTAACCTATGAATAGTGACATTATTGAGTTAAGCCGATGATATATGTGAGTGAAAGGAGTGTGAAGAGCAACCTCATTGGGTTAAATAGATCACAGTGAAGTTTGGTTGGGAAAAATTCCATTCAAAGTTTTAAACCTGCTTCCTGTCCATAATTTTGTAAAGGTTGAAACAATTTCATTTTTTTTTGGGAATAAACAAATTCAATTGTTTTCACCCTTTATTGTCCTTTAACCTTCGAACGATATCGGTCAACCCTTTTATAGTTCTACTTATAAGATGAAGTGTAAATTTTTTGTTTCGACAAATCTGTACATATGATCTCTTTTGTCTCCTCCAAACTTCAAATTTAATTTCATTTGAGATACATCATTTTCATTTGTATTTTTTTGGGTGCACGAGATTGAAGCTAATTAGAGTGTTGGCATTTGTTTTTCATCTATTTTTGGTGTTGTAATTTTAATGTTATTGGGTTGACTTGTTTAACCTTGATTTATCTCATAGAACAACCTTCATGCTTCTTGGTAACATACTTTCCTTGCTTCTATTGTTATATGTTCATTTATGTTTCCTTTTTCATTATGTGTAATTCACTTTGTTTCCCTATTTAATTGGAACATGGGTCTTATCATCTTTCTAAGATGAAGCATAATACACTTAATTGAAGGTTCTTGTACTACTCTTTTCAAGCAGTAGTTTCTTTTTGAGATACATATTTTTCATTTCTATTTTGTTGGGTGCATGATATTGAAGTTAATTAGAGTGTTGGCATTTCTCTTTCATCTATTTTTGGTATTTTAATTTTAATGTTATTAGGTTGATAATTAGATTGTTTGCATTGCTTTGTCATCTATTTTTGGTGTTTTAATTTTAATGTTATGGGGTTCACTTGTTCTACCTTGATTTACCTCGTAAAACAACCACGATGCTTCTCGGTAACATACTTTCCCTGCTTCTCTTGTTATATGTTCATTTATGTTTCCTTTTTTATTATGTGTAATTCACTTCAATCTTCCCTATTTTCTTGGAACATGGGTCTTATTAGCTTCCTAAGATGAGACATAAGACACTTAATTGAAGGTTGTTGCGCTTTCTCTTTTCAAGTAGAAGTTCCTTTTTGAGATATATATTTTTCATTTCTATTTTGTTGGGTGCATGAGATTGAAGCTAATTAGGGTGTTGGAATTGCTTTGTCAACTATTTTTGGTGTTTTAATTTTAATGTTATTGGGTTGCTAATTAGAGTTTTGGCATTGCTTTGTCATCTATTTTTGGTGTTTTGATTTTAATGTTATTGGGTTGACTTGTTCTACCTTGATTTATCTCGTAGAACAATCTCCATGCTCCTTGGTAACATACTTTCTTTGCTTATGTTGTTATATATTCATTTATGTTTCCTTTTTCATTATGTGTAATTCACTTCAAACTTCCTTATTTTCTTGGAACATGGGTCTTATTAGCTTCCTAAGATGAGGCAGAATACAGTTGATTGGAGGTTCTTGTACTTTCTCTTTTCAGATAGTAGTTTCTTTCTTAGATACACATCTTTCATTTTTATTTTGTTGGGTGCATGAGATTGAAGTTAATTAGAGTGTTGGCATTGCTTTGTCATCTATTTTTGGTGTTTTAATTACGCCGTAAGGAATTTCCCTCTGAAATCCACTCTCCTCTTATCTTACCTATCAAACTATGATCTGTTTGATTTGATGTTAGACGATTAAAATGTTTACTACCGTTAATCAAAGATTTAGTTATCACTGAAAAAAATAACAATAATAATCTAAACTTCATCATCATTTTTAAGAACCAAGGAACCGTGAAGGTAGAGAGCCATGGCCTGCATTGCAAATGAACGTGGACGGCCATGGCTTGCCATATCTTTTTCAAAAACCAGTGAACCCTGAAGGTAGACTGCTATGCCATGGCTTGGGTTGCAGAATGAAGGTAGACGGGCTTGCAACGGGCTTGCATTGCAGAATGGAGGTAGACGGCCATGGTTGCAACAGGCTTACATTGCAGAATGAAGGTAGATAGTTCTCCTTGTGTGAAATAGTGGTGTGGAGAGAAAGAGGGTATATATAGGCAAAGGCAAACTTTTTGTTTCAGTCTGAAGATGGGTTCAAGGGAAAGAAAAGCCATGGTGGGTTTGAAGCTGCCAATCCCAGCTCAGGAAGACACATTTTCTAAGCCACTCCCTAAGCCCATAAAATGAATTGTACTTGCAAGTTGCCCTGTGTTCCTCTTGAAGAAGTTACACTGGAAGATCTCCAGAAAATTTCAACTTTGGGGTGCGGGAGCAGTGGCAAGGTCTACAATCATTTTCAATTATTTGTATGAATCTCAAAGCCATTACTAATTCTCTTGTTTGGGCATTTTAGTAGTACTAGATACCTTACCAGATTTTAGAGCCATTAATAATTCTCTTGTTTGGGAATTTTTTCAGTAGTACTGGATACCTTACTGGATTTGGCTTTCCTTCCTGTTCATATTTTTCTTATCGCTTTGGGAAATAAATTAGATTTTATTAAAATTTTCCTAATTATTAACTGCATATCTCTGTACACAATGCAGGTTCATTTGGAAGGGCATCAGTCTGAATACAAAGAGAAGTTTGCCGTGATTTATTAACTTGTACACAATGCAGGTTCGTTTGGAAGGGCATCAGTCTGAATACAAAGAGTAGTTTTCCGTTATTTATTAACCGTTCGGTTAGGTTGTACCAAGCTCTTGAATTTAATATGGGTTCGTTGCTAGCTGAAGAATGCTTGGATTATCCAGAAGCAAGGAGAGATGAGTTTGTAGTAGACAAATATCACAGGGTGCTTGTACGTGATCCTTACAGATTGTAATTAACAACCGACATAGAAAATGATTTGTCATTTATCTTCTAGTAAATAGAAATGGGATATAAGGACTATTTTTTGTAATATGTTTCTTTAACCTAGCTTCTATATATCATGTGGTTATAAGTTTTTTGAACAATTAATTATTGATTATATAGAATTGTTTTCAAATTTCGCAATTGGCAAACAGGTGAAATTTTTAGCCATTACTTGGACTAATGAAAACAAAGGTTTCTTTTACAGTCATTATTCAGTGCCCAAGTCTATACTAAAAGTCAATTATGATTTTCTTGGAAAGGTGCACAATAAGGTTGAATTTGTGGCATCATGGAAGGCCTTAAGGTAAGATTTAAGAATAGTATTTTTGAAGGGGACTTGAAGCTAATAATAGATATCCTTAATAAAAAGTCTGGAAGCTTTCGATTGGCAGGTGGATCTCGAGGCATGTCAAAATGAGAACGCACATAAGATAGCTGAGGAAGTGAGTGCATGGAGGCCGGAGCATCAAACAAGAATGGAGGCACAAAGGTTGTGGAGAAGACGTTGCACTAGAGAGAGGTGGAGGTATAAATTATAATAACTCTAGGAGGATTCCAACTCATAATTTATGGCTCAAGTTATCAGTTGAAAGTCATCATATAGTACTATGAGTCACCATTTTCCGATTTCTTTCCCAGTTCCAGGTCATGATATTACGATCAAGGGGCATGGGCTTTACAAAAATAATGCAACATATGTTACTTGTGCATAGAAAGAAACAAAACTTATCCTCAATAGATATTAATAATTATGATTTCATATTGTTTTGCATTAAGATACAAAAAAATTATATTAAAATCTGGTAAGCCAAAGGTAGTTATGCTATTAATCAAGACACTTAGTTAAAAATTTTAACCAAAATAACCACTGGTGAAACACTGGACATCCAAACCAACATTGGTAGCTATTGGTTTGAGGGATATTGAAATATGAACAAAACATCCCTAGAGATAAGTGTAACAGTGAGCTAAGGTAGCTTTGAGGGAGCTAATTGGAACCTATATTATTCTTTTATAGTTGTAATTTTTGTGATTTGTCAATCACGCAAATCAACATTTTCTAATTTGTCTCACATATCATTTTGTCCTATTCTTCTATCCAACATTGGGGTGGGCCCCAGCCAAGGCTCAACCTAGTTAGAAAAAAAACAGTATTTCTCTTATCCCTATTTAATGCAACATGTAACCAAGGAAATTGCTAAGAAAAATGTAAGTATAATATTCTATATAAAAAAAATGTTTCCTGACAACTTGCATTTTTCTATAATAAATGTTGTTTTATAGATTTTTAAAAGAACATCTCTTAGCCCGTTTACCTCATGACCTATTCCATCTCTCTAACAACTATCAAATGCTAGTATTCTATATATGTCCACAAAAGGTTGTCTAATGTGCGAGTTAAATAAGGAAACATGAAAAACAAGAAGTTTGTAAAGTGCTCATCATTCCGAAATGTGGGATAAAACCAAAAGTTGAAACTATTAAAGGACTTGACATCATAAAATATTTCATCTGAGACTCCTCTTTGACAGGTTCCTTAAAGAAAGCCCACTTAAAAGAGTGCAATGGCACATAAAACAAGTCTCCAATGGACTGATATTTGTCAGCGATTCCTTCGATTTCTACATCTTACACTGAAAATTATTTTACCTTGAGGTATTCCAGCCAAGATATGAAGTTGAACAACAGTTGTAACTTTTAAATTGAAAAGATTTAGAAAGAACAATTTTTCTAAGAGATCTGAACAACAACATTAGAATACGACAAAAAATCCTCTAAAACCATGTTAGCATCCTTGGGCGAAGTTTCATCTTTCTCGGCATTCTATTTCAGGTCAAGAAAGATGTCACAAAAATGGCATGAAGGAACAATTGTGCATAATCACATCGTAATTCTTACTTAATGCAAGTCCCCAGGGGAAAGTCAACTTAAGTAGGCAATTTATAAGGTTATATTTAGAAGCAAATTAAAATAGGCTAACCTATTTTGTTAGTAAGGCAGAGGTCAAAATCATTCCATAAGCAACCCCAGTTTAATAGAAAAACATTTCTACTTTTTGTTTAATCATTATTCCTCCCTCGGTCTTCTGCCTTCCTCAGTAAACACACTTTATAAGTACCCATGCACATTTCAAAACTACTATTCAATGGAAGCAAGTCTTAGTTTGACTGCTTCAAAAGACTAGAAAAATCAGTTATAGATCCTCAACGGTATTTTTATCCCACTTGAATGGTTAGTCCACAATATATTCCATACTCTCAGTCTATTGAGAGAAGAATTTGGCAACATGCACTATTGTTGAATAGCCTCAAGGGTGAGAAATATGGCCTGCGAGTGAAGCTGACATTTTGTAGAGAAGGTTCTCAACATCTTTTGATAATATCATGTATTTACATGTTATTCATTACTTCTGTTAAATTTTATAGTTCACATATTTCCATGTATTTATCCATTGGTTTCACCAACAATATGCAGACTTCCTTCAGTAATGAAATTTCCTAGTTGTGTTTTTGGATTAATTTTCGTAGTTGTTTATTCACAAATTTATGCATTCACAATTATATTTGTGAGGTTTAAGGTCATAAAAGCATGGTGACATCAAGGGATGAATTCCATGAAGTTAGGATGGTGTTCCTAATGTGGAAATAGGGTCACAGAAAGTTTCTCATAGTCAATGCAATGGATGCCTATTTTGTGAGGCTTAAGGCAACTAGAATAAAAAATCATGATGACATCAAGGGATGAATGCAACAAAGATAGGATATCATGCCTATTGTGTAAACTAGGCTACAAAATGCTAATGTTTTCAACACTCTTGTTATGAATGTCTATTTTGGAAATGGGGATTTGCATCTCATAATTGAATTACTTAAGTTAGCCCATGACATGTTTGAATTTTTAGTTGTTGATAGGTTAGAGCATAGTAAACTATGTCAGTGAGACAGCCAAAATATGATCTCATTTAGATATTAAAAAGATTTGCCTCTAAGATGAGGGTGCCACATAAACTTAATTAACAGTAGTGACATTTCAAGAGATGAGCTACAACATTAAGACAGACTAAACATTAGCTGAAATACTACCCTTGTGATGCATTATCAAATACCATCAAAGAGTATAAAATTTTTGTGCTAACTACAACAGAGACATGAGAATTGTTGTATTATTGAGATTTGGTGGTGAGTTGCTACCAGCATTTTCGCATAATAAAAAAATTTCACATAAAAATATTACTTAGCAAATTCACCTACAACACTACAACCTTTGATTATATGTTTCTTTAACCCAACTTTTGTATATCATGTGGTTATAATTTTTTTGAACCACTAATTATTAATTATATAGAACTATTTTCAAATTTTGCAATTGGAAAACAGGTGAAATTTTCAACATTACTTGGACTCATGACAACAAAGGTTTCTCTTATAGTCATTATTTAGCGTCGAAGTCTGTACTATTCTTTGGAATATAGTGTTGGTTAAGTACTTTATAATAATTTCTTATTTACTTTCTTCGATTGACTTATTTACTTTATCACAAGAACTTAGTTACTTAGTGTTTTTCCCTGATAGAGAAGGAAAGAGGCTAAATGGAAGGACAGAAACAAATGCCAATATTGATCATCAAGTGTTTTACTATTTCTTGGACACTAATCAATCTGAGGATATTCTCTTCTGGAAAGAGTCAAAACATCCCAAGTGGCTATTTCTCTATCAAGTAACTGAAGATGGAAAGGTTGGTAGAATATCTTGTGTTGTGTTTTAGATAGAATATAGCATCTTAGGTACTCTTTTAGATGGATACTTCAATTTTATGGTTGTACAATATTGTGTCTTTTTTTCGCTTGCACTCGTGCATTCTTGTGCATATTTTTTATAATTTGTATTATTGCATGCTTCTCTGGGTCAGTCACAACATATAATAATATTGCCCTCAAATCCAACTAGTTACTAAAAAGGCTTGTTCATAGATAAGATCTGGGTAATGTTTCTTGGCAAGATTTTATTTGGCTTTAATGTTTTTCAAATATTAAAAAAATGTGTAGCCTTTCAAAAAAAAAATAATCTCCAAAGTGATCCTATTCTTCTACCATCAATGATCATATGTTTATGAAATTTCACCTAATGCAAATTTCTTACAATCCCTCAATCTACATTGTCTTTTTGTTGTAGCTAGTTTATAGATTTTTAAAAGAACATATCTTATCACTTTTACCTCATGACCTATTCCATATTTCTAACAAATATCAAATGCTAGTATTCTATCTATGTGCAACAAAGGTTGTCTAATGTGCGAGTTAAAGAAGGAAACATGCAAAACTGTAACAAATTTGAAAAGTGCCCATTGTTCCAAAATGTGGCCTAAAACCAAAAGTTGAAACTATTAAAGGATTTTACATAAGAAAATATTTCATCTGAGACTCTTCTTTGACAGGTTCCTTGAAGCAATCCCACCTAAAAGAGTGCAATGGCACATAAAACAAGTCTTCAATGGACTGATATTTGTCATCGATTCCTTTGATTTCCACATCTTACACTGAAAATTATTTTACCTTGAGATTCAGGGATGTCATAGCTTATGTTGGTAAGCATCCTAAAGGAAACCAAAAAGTCAAAAGTTGCTATTCCAGCCAAGATATGAAGTTGAACAATAGTTGTAACTTCTAGATTGAAAAGAACTAGCAAGAACAATTTTTCTGAGAGATTTGAACAACAACATTAGCATATGACAAACAATCCTCTAAAACCATGTTAACATCCTTGGGCCAAGTTTCATGTTTCTCGGCATTCTAACTGAGGTCAAGAAAGATGCCACAAAAAGAGAATGAAGGAATAGTTGTGCATAATGACATCCTAATTCTTACTTAATTCGAGCCCATAGGAGGAAAGTGAGCTTAAGCAAGCAATTTATAAGGTTATATTTAGAAGCAAATTAAAATAGGGCAACCTATTTTGTTAGCAAGGCAGAGATCAAAATCATTCCAGAATGAACCCCAATTTTAGTAGATAAATATTTCTACTCTTTTCTTAATCATTATTCCTCCCTTAGTCTTCTGCCTTCCTCAGAAAACACACTTTATAAGTACCCATGCACATTTCAAAACTATTGCTCAGTGGAAGCAAGTCCAAGTTTGACTACTTGAGAAGACTACAAAAATCAGTTATAGATCCTCAATGGTATTATTATCCCACTGGAATGGTCAGCCCATAATATATTCCATACTCTCAGTCTATTGAGAGAAGAATTTGGCAACATGTATTATTGTTGAATAGCCTCAAGGCTGAAAACTATGGCTTGCGGGTCAAGCTGACATTCTATAGAGACAATTCTCAACATCTTTTGATAATATCATGTATTTACATGTCATTCATTACTGTTGTTAAATTTTACAGTTCACATATTTCCATGTATTTATCGTTGGGTTTCACCAAGAGTACGTAGACTTCCTTCAGTAAATGAAATTGCCAAGTTGTGTTTTCGCATGAATTTTTGTAGATGTTTATTCACAAACGTATGCACTCACAATTATATTTGTGAGGTTTAAGGTTAGAAAAGCATGGTGACATCAAGGGATGAATACCATGGAGTTATGATGGTGTTCCTAATGTGGAAATAGGGTCACAGACAATTTCTCACAGTCAATGTCATGGATGCCTATTTTGTGAGGCTTAAGGCAACTAGAATAAAAAATCATGATGACATCAAGGGATGAATGCAACACAGATAAGATAGCGTGCCTATTGTGTAAACTGGGATACAAAATGCTAATGTTTTCAACACTCTTGTTATGAATTTCTATTTTGGAAACGGGGATTTGCATCTCATAGTGGAATTACTTAAGTTAGGCCATGACATGTTTGAATTTTTAGCTTTTTATAGGTTAGAGCATAGTAAACTATGTCAGTGAGACAGCGAAAAGATGATCTCATTTAGATATTGAAAAGATTTGCCTCTAAGATGAGGTGCCACATAACCTTAATTAGTAGTAGTTTCATTTCAAGAGATGAGCTACAACATTAAGACAGACTAAACGTTAGCTAAAATACTGCCCTTGTGCTTCATTATAAAATATCATCAAAGAGTATAAAATTTATGTCCTAACTGCAACACAGACATGAGAATTGTTGTGTTACTGAGATTTGGTGGTGAGCCGCTGTCAGCATTTTCGCATAATAAAATTTTTTCACATAAAATTATTACTTAGAAAATTCACCTAAAATACTACAACCTTTGATTATATGTTTCTTTAACCCAGATTCTGTATATCATGTGGTTATAATTTTTTTGAACCATTAATCATTGATTATATAGAACTATTTTCATATTTTGCAATTGGCAAACAGGTGAAATTTTCATCCATTACTTGGACTCATGACAACAAAGGTTTCTTTTACAGTCGTTATTCAGTGCGCAAGTCTGTACTATTCTTTGGAATATAGTATTGGTTATGTACTTTATAGAAGTTTCTTATTTACTTTCTCCGACTGACTTATTTACTTTATCACAGCTGCTTAGTTACTTATGTTTTTCCCTGACAGAGAAGGAGAAAGGGTAGATGCAGGCACATAAACAAATACCAATATTGATCATCAAGTGTTTTACCATTTCTTGGGCACTAATCAATCTGAAGATATTCTCTGCTGGAAAGATTCATAACATCCCAAGTGGCTATTTCTCTCTCAAATAACTGAAAATGGAAAGGATGGTAGAATACCGTGTGTTGTGTTTTAGATAAAATATGGCATCTTAGGTACTCTTTTAGATGGTTGTTTCAATTTTATGGTTGTACAATATCGTGCCTTTTCTTGGTTGCACTCATGCATTCTTGTGCATATTTTTTATAATTTGTATTCTTGCATGCTTTTGTGGGCCGATCACAACATATAATAATATTTCCCTCAGATCCAACTAGTTACTAAAAAGGATTGTTCATAGATAACATCTTGGTCATGTTTCTTGGTAAGATTTTATTTTTCTTTGATGTTTTTCAAATATAAAAAAAAAGTGTAACTTGTCAAAAAAAATTAATCTCCAAAATGATCCTATTCTTCTACCATCAATGATCATATGTTTATGAAATTTCAACTAATGAAAATTTCTTACAATCCCTCAATCTACGTTGTCTTTTTGTTATTGTTGGTCCATCCACATTTTCGCCCTTCTGTATTTGATATCTTTCCTTAGGATTTTGACAGCCATCATATTTTGAGACAAAGCAAAACTTTTATTAAAACAATGTTACAACAAGAAGTTCAAATTTAATTTAGTTGTATCAAGTTTAATTCATTTGCCTCTAACACCAATATGATGCATGTTCACTTAGGGGGATACTCAAAGACTTTGTTTGTACAAATTAGTCCCCATGAAAATGACATGGGAGAAAATCTGTTCTCACTGAACTTTTCCAGTAGAGTTCAAGGATTAGAGCTTGGTCCTACTCGGAGGCAGCAAGATGTAAGATTTCACTGTAGCATGGTCCTTGCCTTGCCTTCATATTTTTCTGCCTTTCAAAATTGTCAAAGTAGCCTTAATTAGTGTTATATGCTATTGCCTTACGGCGTTTCCATTGCAACATCTAGTGCAATTGCTAGTTTTAATGTTATTGGGTTTCTAATTAGAGTGTTGGCATTGTTTTGTCATATATTTTTGGTGTTTTAATTTTTAATGTTATTTGGTTGAATTGTTCTACCTTTATTTATCTTGTCTAACTATGGTCCAAATGCACCAAAACGCTCCGAAGAGAATCCCTATGATTATCAGGAGCCCCTACTCGATCAAAACATTCTATCCTGAGAATATGGGCATATGATGTAGTGCCAAAGGACTAGAAATGATGCACCTAACATTAATGCTAGTATCATATCACCATCTTCTCAACACATAACATTTTAATTGACAAAATGAAAAATTTGATCAACGAAGAGGACGTCAATGAAAAATATGATGATATCATGTCCATTGAACAACCTTGATGCTTCTTGGTAAAATATTTTTCTCACTTCTATTGTTACATGTTCATTTATGTTTCCTTTTTCATTATGTCTAGTTCACTTTGCTTCCCTATTTGATTGGACCATGGGTCTTATTAGCTTCCTAAGATGAGGCATAATACAGTTAATTGAAGGTTCTTGTACTTTCTCCTTTCAAGTAGTAGTTTCTTTTTGACATACATCTTTTTGATTTCTATTTTGTTGGGTGCATGAGATTGAAGCTAATTAGAGTGTTGGCATTTCTTTTCCATATATTTTAGGTGTTCTAATTTTAATATTATTAGGTTTCCAATTAGAGTGTTGGATTTGCTTTGTCATCTATTATAGGTGTTTTAATTTTAATATTATTGGGTTGTTAATTATAGTGTAGGCATTTCTTTGTCATCTATTTTTGGTGTTTTAATTTTAATTTTATTGGGTTGACTTGTTCTACCTTGATTTATCTCGTAGAACAACCTTGATGCTTCCTGGTAACATACTTTCCTTGATTTTGTTGTGATATGTTCATTTACATTTCCTTTCTCATTATGTGTGATTCACTTTTCTTCCATATTTTCTTGGAACATGGGTCTTATTAGCTTCCTAAGATCAGGCGGAATACACTAAATTGAAGGTTCTTGTACTTGCTCTTTTCAAGTAGTAGTTTCTTTTTGAGATACATCTTTTTCATTTCTATTTTGTTGGGTGCATGAGATTGAATATAATTAGAGTGCTGGAATTCCTTTGTCATCTTTTTTTGGTGATTTAACTTTAAAGCTAGTGTTTTACTTTTAAGAAGGCAACATAGATATTAAATTAAATAGAATAAAACTCGGTCTATCAATTTTCATTTTAATTTGTTTTCCTCTTTCTTAACTATATTTTGAAAGAAGAATATATAAATAGACCCATTTAGGCCATATAAGTAAACATTTATTATAGTTTTAGTAAGAAAATTTTATAACAAGGTAATATATGTGTTAAATTTACTAGAATAAAACTGGTCTATCATTTTTCATTTTCATTTTTGTTTTCCTTTATTAACTATAGTTTTTAAATAATAATATAAATAGACCCATGTATGGCATATAAATAAACATGTATTATAGCTTTAATAATAATAATATAATAATAATAATAATAATAAATAATAATAATAATAATAATAATAATAATAATAATAATAATAATGACAACAAGGAAGAATAAGTGTTAAATTTCCAAGAATGAAAATAAAAATAAATTAAGAGATATTTCAAACTTGGGTGATTTGAAGCTAAGTTGAATTAGAAAGATTTGTATTTGTGGAATGAACATAAAAGTAAATTAGTAAATACTTTCAACCTTCAGTTTATTTGAAGCTAAGTTGAATGAATTAGATATTGTAGTTGAGTTGAATTAGATTTCTCTAGTGTTTTCTTCTTGCAATTCTCCAACCATCCAACCAAGTAGAAACAACCTTTCTTGTTGCCTAGCCTTCTGATAGATTTTTCTAAACAATAGTTAGAATTAGATATTTGTAGTTGAGGTTAATTAGATTTATCTAGTGTTATCTTCTTGCAATTCTCCGACCATCCAACCAAGTAGAAACAAACTTTCTTGTTGCCTAGCCTTCCGATAGTTTTTTCTAAACAATGGTCTTTTGCACAACCGAACAATACATGTATAAATATATCAAATTAATTTTATTGATTTTTTTTTTTTATAGGGATCAGAATATCCATTAAACATGGTTGAAAAAAGGACATTATGCATAGAAGTTTCTTTTTATCCCAATCTTGAGCAAGGAGTGATTACTTATTTGTTATGCAATATTGTGACGAAAAATGTCCTCCAAAGGAAAATGAATGTACTTGGAAGAACAACAACAAATTAAGCATATTATATTTCATTTTTGGAAGGCTTTGGAACAATGAGGGAGTATGGATCCAATAGAATTGTGGTCTTCACCAACTCTGAACTTGTGTGCAACCAGATGAAAGGTGTGTACCAAGTTAAAAAAGAGAGGTTAAAACAATTGGATGGAGAAGCAAAAAAATATTGTTAATCAATTTATATCATTTAGCATAAGACATTTTGCAAATGTTAATAGGATTTATAGTGATCTATTGTATGTGGCAATGCCAATTCAAGGTTTGTGTATGGAAGATGAATTAGTGATAGCACTCTTGTTTCTTCATGTATCATTGTTTTTCCTTGTTGTAGTAGTGCAAATTCTTCTTGTAGCTTGAGGGCCTACTTAGTAGTCTTAGTCTTCTTGGTTCTTGGTCTATTTTGTGAGGGTTCCATCAATTTTACCATGGTTTTGGAGGAGGTTATCTCTTCGGATTACTTCTCTTTCCTCTCTAATTCTCCCCCTTGATGGTTGCATGATCCTTCAATAGTGATGGGGATTTGTGAGGGTGGTTGAGGCTTCCCTTGCTTGATCCCATTACTCCTTACGTTGAAGTACATAGGTGGTTGTCTTGGTTTCTTCACCTTTGGTTTAGTATAGGTACTTAGGGCTACTAGGGTGGAAAAAACCTCTTCCTATGTATTCCCCTCTGGATTACTCTGCTTCCACTCCCCTTTCCTTCTCTTTTGTGGCCTAGAAGATGTCCCAATGGCCTTTGGAGTCCTTTATTCTACTATTTTTGTTACAATACACTTAATTGTTTCTCTATTAGGCATTTTTATTTTTGTTTATAGTTTAGTTTGTGCTTTTGCTTATCCTTCTTCCTCCTTTACTTCCTTTTCTAGTTTTTCTTTTGCTATATGATGTTCTTCTTCTTCATTATCCTCTTCCTTGTCTTCTTCTTCAAATTATTCTTATACATATCCCTTCTTTGTTTCCTCTTCTATAAGATGTAATTGGGCTTGTGCTTTTGTTTCAAAGAAGCCTCGTTTTCCATGTCCACAAAGTCAACCCAAGGTGTAGGGTTTTAAAGACCCTCTAAAGCATCTATGGCAATTAATTTTGATGAGCCCATAGTGTGGCATGTATTTATTTTTCCCTCATATTAATTTTTGGCTCATCTATGTGATGGACTAGTAAAGAAAGTGAGGAATGCTCAATCTGTCTTGGATGGTAAATTTCATTTGGAAACTCACCTAAAAGAGCATTCTAAACTGATAGGAATAGATAATGTTAAGTATTTCGTCACAAGATATGTACTTAAAAACATAGTATGCTACCTCATCCGAGGGATAGAGTAAAATTTCTCTTGTAACTCCATTTTTGTCCTCAATGGGATTCTCTTTTGCGAGGAAAATGTTCTTCTTGGTTATGATAACAACTATCCTCTCTTCCTTCTTCCATCTTACTCTTAGGGGGAGTGTTGTTACTCTATTGATAACTTCTTCATTCAAATGGATGATGATTCCACTTACAATAGTAATGGCATCATCCTTTCCTTGAGGCTGGAGACTAAAAATAAACTCTTGAGTAATATCATCATCAAATCCTCTGAACTTTTCAAACAACCCTAGCCATTGATGATTGGAAAATAGATATTTGACAACATTTTATTGGTGAATTATTGATGAATATGTGGGCTCTCTATGGTTGAATCAACCCCGATTGTCTTTAATAGAAATTTTCTAAAGTTGGAATGGAAATTCTCCCCTCAACTGTTGTTTTTGGAGATGTATGTGTAATTAGAGTTTTTAGAAAAGAGGTAGAAGGAACAATTTGTTTACACTTTTTGGAATATGGAAGATTTCATGTTTAACTCAAAAAAATTGAAATTACCCTTCTTATCATGTTCAATTCAAAATAAACATCCATACTTCATCTTCTTCTTATTCCAAAACTTCTACTAGGAATTGCTACACAATGTATTATTGAAACATTGAAATTTTTTGAAAGTTTTAAGTCAAAAGATGGAAAGGAAAACTATGTACTTACCATCCCTTTTGATGCTACTCCTTGAATTCTAGGCTTTGGGTGATGAAGTTTCTCAGAATTAGGCTCTTTTCATCTCTTTGGTCTTTCCACTAACACTCAAAACTGATCTTGTAGCACTCAATGTCAATCTTGTAGCAATACCCTACAAGTCCTATAGCCTCTTTAGTTGTGGTCTATGAAAATGATGGCATAGGTAGCTCTATTACCAACATGGAAAATTTTAGGGGCTAATATTCGCAAGTGGGCTAATTTTCCATAATTTTTCCAAAAAAAAGATTCGCCGATTTCCTTTTTTTATAAAAATGGTTCACCCAAATTTTACAATATAAAATTATTTTTACCTTAAAAATCGCCAACATTATATATAGAGTATATCTAAAATCATTATAAATTTGAATAATTTTAGAAATACATCAATAAACCTTTTATAGTTTGCATATTAGGGAATAGTGAGATTCGCCAATTTTTTTAAACTTCAAGACAATTTTCCATCCTTAAAGTTTCCCCTGATTACCAATTCTAGTAGCATGCCTCCTTATCTTTTAAAATATTATTTTTATGCCAAATGAGGCTCGGGCTTGAATTATGTTATTGGTGGTTAGGTGGTTGGAATCAACGCATTGTGTGAGCTGGCCCCCACCTACCACCTTCGCAAACCTATCATATGCACGTTGGTCCACTCTTCGTAGTTATCACCCCATTTTTGTTTCTTCTTTTTTTCCATGTGTAATGGATGAAGGAGACACCTTCAATTAATTGTTGAAGCTAGCAGAAGCTACTAAACCATCCCTATCTTATAAAATCTCTCTTATCGTGCATTGATAAAAAAATTTAAATCGAGATGTACTTGTAAGAAATGGTTAGGAATTTGCATACTTAAGGTTACTTGATGATGCTCGTGCTGACGTGTTGTGGCTAATAATTTGACCATTTGATGCCTGAGTGAGGTTGTTGGAACATGGTTGAGACTATTTGAGTTCCCTCTGACGTGCAATTTGTTTTCTTCATCGGTCCATTCACTATATTGATTTCTTTTTAATGATCATGACTGATTGAATTTCTATGACTCTAGTGATTAGAAACTAGGTGCATCCATTGACCTCCTAAAACTTTATAGTACCCATAACTCTCGACCTGGTGTATCAAATGTGATCATGTAGGGTTTATAGTACTGTTATATATTTGTGTGTCTTCATGTAATAGTCATATAGACCCCTTAGGATCACAATTTTCAATAAGTATTTATTTTAAAAAATCTTCATAATTTATAGGAAGGCTGCTGATGCAGGTTAAGGAGTTTTTATGTGATGGAGATGGGTGGAAAGGAGATGAAGGATTAGGATATTGAGGGATGGTGAGTGGAATATTATGTGGAAAGGTGAAATATTATGGAATGGATGGATGATTGGACTCTTATTGTCCCCCTCTCTCATTCTAAAGTGAAAAACTTTGAATTTTATTCTTCCTTTCATGTTGACCATATCCCATACCAGTACAAGAGAAATCTTATAGTAGTACAGGACATTGACATAATCATGTGGGAGAGGCCATGAAATGATGTGGAAAGCTTGGGAAAGGTCAATGGATGGATGGAGTGCTCACATAGAGTATGTGAAGATTAATTTTGATGTTTCTTCTCTGACTATGTCGACATTCAATGATTGTCATTGGTACCCTATTATGCATGCAAAAATGTTAGAATGAATAATGTAAGGCCTCCTTTTCACTTTCCTTTTCTTTTTGGTTTTCATTCTTTTTTTAGAATTGTAGGCTACCTCAAGGGAGGTTTTCAACCTATAGGACTAAACCATGTTCCTTAAAAGAGGTTTTCACCTGGGGATATTTTTATTCCCCTTTTCTTCCCTATTCTTTCAGACTCTTTGGCCACCTCATGGAGGTTTTTAGACTAAGAGCTTGTGTCAAGTGCCTCATGGAGGTTTTCACCTAGGCTTTTGTTTTCTCTTTTGTTTTGTTTCCTTTTCTTCCTTTTCTTCTTATCAAGGGTTGAATGGATTAGTATATTTGAGGCTCCTAATCACATTCAAATATTTCATTATTGACACAATAACAAAACCCTATGATTAGCATCCCTTTTTGCTTTGTTTTTTGCGTCTAGAGCCCATTTTTGGTGTTATTTATGTCCATTTATCAAACATGGTGCAATACATGATGCGAAGTTTGTACCGAGTTTTGCACCAAGTCTTACACCCTGTTTAGCACCAGGTATTGTAATAGGTTTTGCAACAAATTTTACACCAGGTTTTACGCTAGGTTTTATGCCAAGTTTTGTGACATCCTTTGCACCATGTTTTGCATCAATTTTGGCACCTAATTTTGCTTCACCAACTTTTGCATCCTATATTACATCCACCTTTTGCGTCTACACTTGCATCAACTTTTGCATTTATTTGCATCCATTTTTCCATCATTTTTTGCATCCCCTTTGCGCCAAGTTTTGCATCGAGGTTTGTGTTTAGTTTTGCATCTACTTTTGTTGCATCCACTTTTACATCTTATTTTGCATCCATATTTTCATCCTCTTTTTCATGTATTATTGTGTCCACTATTGCATCGAATTTTCTTGTGCCATAATTTCCACCTAGTTTGGCACCTCCCTTTGCACCCATTTTTGCTTCTAAATTTGCATCCATGATTGGATCACCATACACATCTAGGTTTTCATGAACTTCAAAATCTATTTTTTCATCTCTTTTTGTATCCACTTTTGCATCGAGATTTGCATCAGGTTTTGTGTCTCATATTGCATCTACTTTTGCATCTAATTTTGTTGCATCAACTTTTGCATCCTATTTTTCATCCATTGTTGCACCCATGTTTATGTCCACTTTTTCATCTGCATTTGCTTCTTTTTTAGCTTCTATCATTTCATCCACTTTTGTTGTGAAACAATTCGTGCCATGTTTTGTACTTATTGTGGTACCCACGTTTGCTTCCAATTTTGCATCCATCTTCGTATCCTCTCTTGCATCAGATATTGCATCTATTTTTTCATCCACTTTTCTGTTGGGTTTTGTGCCTCATTTTGTATCTTATTTTACATATAATTCCATTGCATCCATATTTTTCATCCAATTTTGTTTCTCCTCTTGCACCCATGTTTGCATCCACTTTTACATCCCTTATTGCATCTTGTCTTGCATATTTTTTTGTGCTTATTATTACATCCACTTTATCATCCAATTTTTTGTGCCACAATTTGTGCCATATCTTGTGCCTATCATTGCAACCCACATTTTATTCCATTTTTTCATCCACATTTGCATCCTCTTTTGTGTCCAAGTTTGCATCAAATATTTTTATGTTTTTTTCCATCCCATTTTGCGTCTACTTTTAGATCCACTTCTGATGTGTCTAATTTTGTGTCCACTATTGCACTCATGTTTGGTCCATGTTTACATCCCTTTTTACATCCAAGTTTGCCTCCTTTTTCATCCAAGTTTGTGTCCTTTTTTTATTCATTGTTGAATCCAGATTTGTTTCACCACAATTCATGCCAAGTTTTATGCCTACTATTGCACCAATGTTTTCTTCCACTTTTTCATCCATGTTTGCATCCTATTTTGTGTCCAAGTTTTCGTCAACTATTGCATCTACTTTTTCATCCACTTTTGTGTTAATTTTTTTGTCTTGTTTTGAATCTACTTATGTTGTGTCAACTCTTCATCCAATTTTACGTCTATTGTTGCCCCCATTTTTTTTGTTCACTTTTGCGTCCCTTTTCCAACACTCATCATATTTTTTGCATTAATGATATTTCTTATGACATTGACAACTATGAACAACTGATGACAATGTCAATAATTATGAGTATGATGATAATGAAGATGATGACGATGACATGAATTGTGATTATTATGATAATGAGAATGATGATAAAGCCGATGGTGGTTACAATGACAATGATGATGATGATGCTAATGACCTTGGCCAATCTTCCCAATTTTTAAATGTTGTCATGGTCATAATCATAATCATTATATTTGGCGTCGTCTTCCAAGTCATCATCATTTGATCATAATTATCATTATTTTCATCTTGGTCGTCATCAACAACAATAATGGCATGAATGATAATTATGATTTTCATGATGAATATGATAACAATGTGGATAGAAATTACATTAATTATGTTGATGGGGATGATTAAAATTATAATGATGATGATAATGGTAGTGAAGATGATGATCATCAATCATCTCTCAAAAATAAAGTTTTTATTTCTCTTACATATATCATGTGTCCTAACAACCCTTTTCGAGCGCTCATAATTTTTTTGGGTTGATGATACTTCTTACGAAACCTATAATTATGAACAATTGAAGACAATGTCCATAATGATGATGATGATGATGATGACATGAATGGCGATTATGATGAAAATGAAATGATGACAATAATGATGACGATGATGGTGGTGATGATGGCGATAATGAAGATGATGACACTCCCTCTAAACTAGGGAGGTACTCATAATGAGACAAAAAGGTACTCTCAAGTTGAAATATTCATATATAATTGAGTCTAGATTGATAAGCTTCAATGATGGTTTACATCATCATAGCCAACATTTTCAAAATAACAAGGCTTGACTAACAAGTTCTATCTCTCCATTAGATCAGAGCACAATGTTGGGAGGCATAAATTTGGACACCACTGCCTCTTGAGGAACTTACCCCACTAGAATGTTCACCAGTTATGTGATCACATGATCATTTCCTAATACACTATCATAATATTTGACACCAGGAAATATCGATCCTCATGACTATTCTTATCTTGGATTAATGTACTTCATTTATGGTAGTTAGTCCTATTCAAAGTACAAATTCTCAAATAATATTGGTCCCGGATGTTTATCTAATCCACCTTTCTCCCTACTAGTGTCTTTACTAGGCTTACGACTATTACTCTTGAACATAGTACATGACATATGGATAATATGGTGTCCACCCTCACTCCCTCTCAACTAGGGACGAGACATCCACAAGAATAAAATTTTCTCAAGAATACCCATA
Organism: Pinus tabuliformis; assembly: GCA_031772625.1. Classification (NCBI taxonomy): domain Eukaryota; kingdom Viridiplantae; phylum Streptophyta; class Pinopsida; order Pinales; family Pinaceae; genus Pinus; species Pinus tabuliformis. Next base: position 1,610,637,934 of record CM062817.1, on the reverse strand, counting down.
ATTTTCATAGGGAATAACATCATTAATTTGTTTTCATCACATGATGGCTTTGTCATTAAGAATTCATAGATTTGTGGCAAAATATTTCCCCTTTTGTCATTTGTGATGAAAGAAAATCAAAAAGTGAAAGCCAAAATCATTAAAGGTACACTATAATGATTTATATAAGTCTAAACGCTAAGGTTGAAGTGAAAATTCATAAAAATGTTATATCTATGAGTTGTGCCAAACTTATGAAAACCTTATTCCCTAAGTCCTATATATAAGAAAAAGAAAAAGAAATAAAAATAAGGCCCAATGAACTGTAACTCATTTATTCACTCCCTCTTTAGACAACATATGAATATATACACTCCTAGTCACACTAGTTCACATGTTCGTCATGGTTAAATCATGAAGACCTCTTTTCCCCTTTCATTTTCACTTCATCATTTAAGCACCTAATTGAGGATCTAGGGAATGTTTGTTGCCTAAGGGTTTCTTTTTTACTCTTGGTTTACTTATGTCACACTATGGTCAATTTATGTGACAGAGTGAAATACTTAAGTTTGTGGAATTATTAGAAAAGTGTATTAAGTTATTCACCACACACACATGTATTACATCTCATTGATCCACATGTGTGGGTTGGAGACTCATTGCTTGAGAACTTTAATGGAGACAACTTTAGGGTATTAATGGTATATTTTACAAAATATCTTGGTAAATATTTTGATTCATCCTTTATTTTCCTCAAGGCACTTGATAATATCGAAGTCAGTCCCAATAATCCATGGAGATGGGGAGTATAAACTACTTGTGCTAGAAATGGAATTGAGAAATAAAGGTTTTCCATTTGTGATATTGGAGTCATAGATATTGGATACATGGTAGTAATCCTCGATGTTAATTAACTAAAATTGTATTGTCGTAATGCGAAAAGTTGTAAACATATTGGTAACCTTGATGTCCTGATCATTCCAAATAATATCCATTTCACGTAAGTATATCTAAGCATCAATCACTACTTGGAAATTCCTCCCTCATTTGGTAATTATATGAGGTAGAACCTCACTTAATATTTTTTTTTCTTATATCAACATTATTGATGGGTTCTTTGTGTACCATTCTTCTTGTAGGAGTCTTTCTTTTCCTTTATTATTGAGGCCCTCATGTTCCATGAGACTATTTTCATGGAGAATTTACACAAAAAGGAAGTATAATATGACTAAGAAAAACATGTTTTAAGATTTAAGTGCTTGGACAAGGCCACTTCATGATTCCTTAACTTGGGACCGAATGGTGAACTTGATGGCCTTAAGGGAAATTGACCCATGAAAATCTCAAAAAGAGGTGAATTTTGACTTTATCACATACAAGTTAATATACTAAAAAAATATCCATAACAATTTCATCAATCAATGGATCATTAAAAAAAATATCCAAAACAATTTCATCAAGCAATGAATCATTACATTACAAAATATAGTCTATAAAACTTTTGGGAACTTTTTTCTAAACCATGCTCAAAACCAACATATTTAAGAATAATATGGACAATAAAAAAAATTCATAAATTAAATAACATGTTATGAAGCCTAAGAAATGTCACTAACCTAAAACTAAAAAGCATGCAACTAATGGGAGTGACCACTCAAGGCCACCATAAGACAATTAATCTATTAGGACCAAGATTAATGGGGACAAATATCTACAAAGGACAAAGGAAAACCTATTTTAACTTTATTGTTTTATTAGGTGCAACTTGAACATCTCAAGATATAATGAAGAGCATAATTAATTTTATTTCATTAAGAAAACGCACGCACATCCTATAACTTAGCAAGGAAGAGATGTATAATACCCATCTCAGTGACACAACAGATGGAATTAAGTTACTTTTTATATATATAATTTAAACTTATATCATAAAATCATGAATTTAGCATGAATGGAATGTTTAAAATCCATTTTTATAAAAACAAAATATATTTTTTGTTATATAAAAAAAAAACGTAAGAAAATAATTTTTTCTTTTCAATTTAAAATAATTTCTAGAATTTTTTTAAACACTTTCCTCCATTCTAAGAAGCAAAAGTAATAATAGAAATAAGGACGGACCAAAAATCTTCCTTTCCTTGGTAAGTGTTTCCCACCATTTATTCCACTCACTCGTGTTATTCATAAAACAAAAATAAGTGTTATTTCACACTCTTTTGGCAAGGCCTATTGAGCTTCTCCTGTGATATATCTATTCCTTGATGGAGTCCTTGATATATTGATCAAGTTTTGTTTCTTTGGAGATCAATTAGAGAAAAAAAAAACATTAGTACTCTTAATTCCAAGTTCAATGCCTTGGATGGTGGACAAAAGGCAAAGTAGGGGTTGCTATCATGGTCATAATTCGAAGTTCATTGTCTCTAATGGTGGATGAGGCAAGGGAGGGGGTTGCAGTTGTGCTCATGGTCATGATTTTTTCTCATTTACATTATATTTAGGGAGTTCAAATCAATTTGAATGGAATCATTGTCATCACTAGGTATAATGGATTAAGTGTGATAATGGAAAAATGAAGTAATTATTTGTGAGTATTTGTTCTTGAACGAACATTAGGATCCATTTTATCATAGAGAAAAGTACATGCATTAAAAACAACTCAATATTTCATGTGACATTCATATTGTATGCGACTTATTTTTCATTAAAAAAATCACTTTTTCATGTGGCATTCTTTATTTGTTAAAAAAATTATATTTCTAATATTAATTACAATTGTAATTTGAAATAAAGCTTACATTAACTCTTAATTTTCTAATTGTGCATGGAAATCATAAGAAACATTCACAATATAATATGAAGAACAAATGATTACTTACTTCATATGCATTAAAAAAATGCTTCTACTACTTAATGTGAATTACAAGTGTAATCTTAGTGGATCTCCATATATCGTAAACCATATTTTCATTTTATTTTTTAGTACTATTAAATGTTATTATCTCCTACTCATTTTATATTTAGGATTCTAATAAAAATATGCATTGTGCTATAGAATAAGTACTAACATGAATATTGATATTTTTTCGAGAACACTACGTAATGACCATGAAGATGATGATG